>JAIGNY010000335.1:530000-767500 GCA_020152595.1 Chiridota heheva | reverse complement strand
CATGTGCCAAGGTATCATGGTGCAACATATAGAGTTGGGATAGGTCTTGTACTTTTTGAGTTTAAAATACCGCAACATTTTGCATAAACAATACTTTTTTGACCTTTGACCCATGACTTTTGACCTCCAATTATTTGTAATTTTTGTTACAACTCTAACCTACCTATGCAATTTGTAAAGATACTAAGTGCTTCCTTCAAAAGATACAACCATCACCAAAAACTTGTTCAATTTGAACTGTGACCTTCGACCTTTGTACCCTTAAACCTTGGAGACATAATTACCCCCTAAAATGGCATATTTGACGTTTGACCCTAACCACCAAAACAACATCTGAAATTTTTTGGCATTTATCTTACACTACTATATGACACCACCCACGCTCAGATCACTTTTACCATTCCAAAACTATGGGGGAAATGCTTAAAAGGGGTCACTAGCTCTGTGACCCTTGACCTTTTGACCCCAGGATTTCCGGAACACAAGATCATGTACTACAGTATACAAATATAGGATTGGTAACGGTTTTGCACTTTTGTAATTTTAAGTGGCACAAAAATGAACAAATTAGTACATAATTACATAATTACCTATAAATCACATATTTGACCTCTGACCCTTGACCCTAATCACTGAAACAACATCTGAAATTGTTCACATTTATCGTACCCTACTGTATGACACCATTCATGTTCAGGTCATGACCATGTACCATTCCACTATAGTAATTATAGGGGGAAATGGTGAAAAGTGATCAATAGCTCTGTGACCTTTGAACTTTACATTTTGACTCCAGAGTCTACGGGACACAAAATCATGTACCAATGTATCATTATACAACATGAAAATCACTTATTTGACCTTTGACCCATGACCTCTGACCTTTGCCCTCCAATTATTTTGTGTTTGTTATGTTACCCACCTATGCAATTTGTAAAGATACCAAGTAATTCCATCAAAAGATGCAGTCATCACAAAAACTTGTCCCATTTGACCTGTGACCTTTGACCTTTGTACCAAAAACCTTGGAGACAAAAGTTCTGTGCCAGGGGTACCCGTCCACCAATTTTGGTTTATGTGTGTATTACAGTTTTTGAGTTATAAGCGACACAAAATGAATTGTTGCATACGCATAAACAAGAATGCGCGGCGTTGCGCGTACTATCGTTATGTAAAGCGCACGTACACTTGGACCCAAAACTCCGTAGTGTATTTTGATTGGCCGATAAATTCCCCCAGTATACCATTGGTTCATTATGGACACGTACATTTCGGCTATGTGACATTATTAAAATTATTTTTCCGGAAATTGCCGACTCAGATTTAAAAAGGCCTACAAATACCCCAATCAGATTTAGACAATACAGACACAAAAGTCATCATCAGCTAAAATATGTACAAAGGATGTATCGGACATGCTTGAAAATGAAAATTCGCGGGAATGTTTCCTTGAAAGACCAGTCACTATGTTAGCTGGAGAACATATTCAAAAGTTTGATTCAAATTTCTGATTGGGCGACACTTCGACATAGTACTGACATAACCAATCAATAACTGTGGCCAAAGTCACGTCTCTAACATACATCAGTTTGTTTGTTTGTTTTCTGGTGAAATATCAAGTAATTGCTGGGACAATAGTCCTTTTCAAACAGTTAAAGAAAAGGTATCGCCCCACAAATAAATTCAGAAGTGAACACCGCTGTGCTGGGAACGTCACTTCCGGTTTTCAGTTCTCCTTATTCATCTGTGATGTTATCTATAACACATACATGTAGGCTCCTGTGTTCGGTCTGGTGGATGAGTGATCGATAACATCACCGATTTCTCACAATCAAAAGGGGGAAATTGAAAACCGGAAATGACGTTCCAGCATGGCGGTGTTCACTTCTGGATGTATTTATAGGACGATATCTTTCCTTTTGTTAAAATTAGCCAATACAAACCAATGTTCTATTTGTTTTATTATTATTAGGAAATCGTAACCTCATTGATGGAGGTGGTACGTCTGTTGGAATTGACCAGATGGGCTCTACGATGCATTGGGGCCCTTATTGGCCCCTTAATGGATATCCCAAGACACATGCTTCAGTGTAAGTTTGTTCTCACATGGTCATGCTAAAAACTTAAGTTTGTACATATAGCTCAATAATTGCAGGTGTATCATACTTTAAGATATAAAATCTCCACGCATATGTAAATATAATTGCCGATTCGAAATCTAAAAAAATTCGGTCCTATATTTATATACTTTATTTTCCTAATTGATGATAATTCGTGTCCGAAAATGATTAAAATTTGTGATACGACAACCCATTCCCTTCCCTACCATCTTCCCTTTCCATCTTTCTATCTCTGTATTTTGTCTCTCATATGTCTGCAACATTCAATGAATATTTGCTTTTTGCGAAATCATTTTCTTTTTATCAGTTCACACTATAGCAAAATATTAAAGCGGTTCAAACCACATTTATCCGACTTCAAACGACGGATCCAGGAAAAAGGTTGGGGGGTCCAGTAAACTTTGTGAACTAAAATGTATCAGTCACCAGGTCACAGTGATAAATTGTTGAATATAGTGAGAAGCACGTGTTAACACAGTTTGTTTAAAGAATTTGGGATATCTAATTTGGGGCGTTATCAAATGCGAAGTAATTTTTCAATAAATTCATAATGATTGTTATCTACCTCGTGAATATTCATGAACAGAAACCTGCAGTCTGGCACTTTTGGTAGCGATTTCCATAAGTACGTCATAGACTGGACCGCAGACCGCATCAAATTTTACCTCGATGACGTCGAAACTCTTCACGTGGATCCTGGCAGCAGTGGCTTCTTTACTTATGGTGGGTTTGAGACCGACCATCCAGGTATTCAAAACCCATGGGAAAACTCTCCAAACAAAATGGCACCTTTCGACCAAGAGGTAAACATACTTACTCTTTCACATTATCACGTTCTAAATCATTCTTAATGCAAATCATAACTTATTTGTCGGTTACACAATTACATATCTATGAATGGAAAGTTTGCTCCAATGCTTATCACGGTCTTTATAATTTTCGTCAGATTGCTAAAAACTTAAATGAAAATTGCTTGAAAAACCTTGCTTTTGTAATAAGTGATATTGATTATTGTAATTCACTTTGTAATTCACTCCCAACTGAACTCAAATGTATTGACAACTTTACAGAATTCAAAGAAACCTTAAAGGTGCAGCCCGGTTGATTTACAGATTACCAAAATACTCTCACATTAAAGCTGTTTTAAAGTCCCTACACTGATTACCAGTAAAACTAATTGAATTGAATATCTCAAATGTATTAAAAATGTATCCCTGACCTCCTTTAAAACTAAACTTAGCAACTTCTTTTCTTTAAAAAGACATTCGTCTAATCTGCTTTTTGTGCTTGATAAATCGTATTTGTGTTTATATTGTCATTTCTGTATTCTTCTTTTGTTTTCGTATCTAATTTGCTTCTATGTAAAACGCTTTTGAATGGGTTTTTTTGTATACAAAATTAGCGCTATATGAATTAATATATTATTATTATTGTTATTATTATTATTATTATTATTATTATTATCATTTATTATTATTATAATCTAATAATATTATTATTATTATTATAATTATTTATTATTATTATGATGATGATGATGATGATGATGATGATGATGATGATGATGATGGTGTTGGTGGTGGTGGTGGTGTGGTGGTGGTGGTGGTGATGGTGATGATAACGATGATGATGATGGTGGTGGTGGTGGTGGTGGTGTGGTGGTGGTGATGGTGATGATAATGATGATGATGACATTTCGAAACACACTTTCTTCTAAAATCACATGAATACCTTTGATTGATTAAAAGTAGACGTAGAGTTGCGTGGTCAAGGACACATTTGTCACGCCAATGAAAATGCTTGCACCTCTGTCCGATCATCCAATTGAGAACTGTGCTTTGGCAAAATTTGATTGTTGTATTTGATTGATACAGAACGTGCACCTCTAGAGGCCTATATAATGCGGTGTTCATCACTTTCATCATATTTTTTTCGTTAATTTACCAGTGCAATTTTTGCACTTGTCACAGGGAATTTTTATTTTGGTATTTTTGCCTCCCTTCCCCCGCCCCCCTTCCTCGAGAGTTGAAATATTCGAGGGGAGGGGAGGGGGAAGGGGGAAGGGGGAAGGAAATAGGGGGGGGGGGTGGCGGACATCAGTTCTGACTAACTTCTGTTTTGCATGAGGTTTGATACTCTTTGCGCAAATACTTGCAAAGACGTTATTCTTCCCACCCTTTAGCTCTAGACTTATGTAGATATTAACCATAATTTCAATTAGAATGGGAACTTTGAGCAAAAAGAGACTAAGCGCGCACCCCCTGGATCCACATTTGTTTTATATCAAACGTTATCATAATTAAAGCAACTACATACAGCCAAACTTCTTTTTTGCGGCAAAACAAGTCTCAATTACGCCACAAACTAGGCCAAATTTTCACGTGTTGCTAAAAAAAGTATCATTTTTTAAATTTGGGCTGCTAAGAGCAAATACATCAGTATTGTATATACCACGATGAACCTGGTGTCGAGCCTCTGCTGGGAAACATTGCGTGCTCGGCTAGAACACACAACGGACGGCACACAATACCGTGACGGTCGGCACAATAACACTGCTTACTGTCAATCCAGTATACCAAGTTGTGGCACAGCAAGGGGCATCGGGACCCCGGTGCAGCCATTCAAATAGGGCCCCAAAGGAGAGCCCCTATTCACCCAAGCCCCACCATGCTCGAATATGGTGTGTTCAAATTTTGATATTTGAAAAAAATTGAAACCCCTAGATGCCCGGAAATGGCACTTTTGGGCTTTCCTGGCTGAGAATGCAGGGAATTAGTTTTAATTCCTATTTTGGTGGGTATCAGGAGGGAACTTCAAGAACTTTTTTATAGGCCCGACATCATGACAGCAAGGGACAGAAAGAAACGGCCCATTTATTTATCTTTTTGGTGGGCGCCACTTATGATTGAAAAGTGCGTCATGATAGCAAGAGGGAAAGAAAGAATGGGCCCATTCCGGATGATGAAAATGGGCCCTAAATAGTACACGGACCTTGATTGGTAACTGTATATATATATATATATATATATATATATATATATATATATATATATATATATATATATATATATATATATATATATATATATATATATATATATATATATATATATATATATATATATATATATATATATATATATATATATATATATATATATATATATATATATATAACAGTTCTCTTTTACGTGTTCTCTTTTACGTTTGTATTAGTCCCAGAGACATACGTCACTCTGCGGGTTTGATTATACAAAGGTAATACAAAATGACACTCATCCCTATTTGACTGTTTGACATTCGTCCCTGCGTGTCGTAGTGTCACTACACTACTACGTCAGTACTTTCTTGATAAGAAGTCACCCTCGGACCTAGACCATTCCATCCACCCCTATTGTTATTAGTGATAGTATTTCTTACTATTATTTTGTTTTAGTTAAAGACGCGAAACGGATTTGTCTTGGCAGCGTAATGTCTCACAATGACTGAATGAGATAAAAGCTACAAAGACTTATTCAACTTCCATGGCTAAATAGAATTGTCAAAATTTATTTTGATTTTAAGAACATTCTATTCCATAGTTAAATAAATGTCAAATTACATTTTGATCTTCGCAAAATCTAATTAAAAACTATATTAAAGTTTGAAGTTCAGTCTATGCGTTTGATGATTTCGCCTTTAATTAGCCCAGACGCGGATTGATTTGACCTGCATCGCCGCATCCTCTCCGTTGTTGAAATCTGCGTTCCAGGTCGGATACCAATTTGCCCTTCCGTTCCAAAAATCAAGTGCTGCAGTTGGTGATGTATTAAGCCATGGTTTTGTGTACGCGATATTCGTGAAAGAATCTGAGAAATAAGCGGTTCCGCCCACCGCTACGTTCATGATGATGTAAAACTGAAATGAAACAAAAAATGTAAACAAGTTGGATGACAGGTTTTAGAGCTCGTGCTTTTTAGATATAGAAAGAGATTTTATATTCCTCAGAAAAGGAGCTTTAAATTCTGAACAAAATATTTATAACAGAATTGTCGAAATGACATAGACAATTGACATTAGCCATGGCACACCCCCCCCCCCCCATCCATTTTACGAACAATGTCAGAAGTGCCCCCTTTGAAAACAAAAAGTGCCCCTCAATTACTGTCAGACTATTAAAGGTGCAAGAACTGGTGGAATGTACGTACACTTTAAAGATATATATTACAATAGTGCCCCTTTCAAAAATGACTTTTCAATAAAGATAACAAACATTTCCATTTGAAAGTGCCCTTCAATTGCCAAAGATTTCATGGACAATATGCTTGTGTTGTGTGTCGATCATTAATTCTATCTACAGACTTTTGCCAGTCCCATGTACGGGGAATGTCCCCGATTGGAAAGTGACCCCTTTTTAAAAATTAAGTGCCCCTTTTACAAACTAAGGCGGTGGACCGTGTATTTATGTAACTTGAGGTCGTGCACCCCAGTTTTCAAAAGCTTTTTTAACTCTTTCCACTTTTTTTGTGAACTGTAAATTACTAGTATGGAGAAAGGTCGTAGTGTTTTCGATACCCCTGCACTCCGTACAACTATAAAACCTCCATAATAAATTAAACAGGTCATTAAACGGCCAAAAAAAGGCTCCCAGTGGAATTGATAATCTGATACTGTTTTGAAATATGAGAGTGTGGATGGTAAAGAAATAAGAATTCATACCTCTTCATCAAAAGGTGCCATTTTGTTTGGAGAGTTTACCCACGGATTGTCAATACCTGGATTGTCGGTCTCAAACCCGCCATAATCAAAGAATCCATTATTTCCTGGATCCACGTGAAGAATTTCAACGTCATCGAGGTAAAATTTAAAGTAGTCTGCGGTCCAGTCTACGACGTACTTATGGAAATCGCTACCAAAAGTGCCAGACTGCAAGTTTCTGTTAATGAATATTCATGACAGTAATAAGAAATACTAAATTTCGAATTAGATCATTTGGTGGTGATAGTGATGGACGACAGAGATTTCAGTCAAAAAATATTACTGGGGCGAGGTACATTCTCCGAAAAGGGGCAAGCCCGTAGCCAGGGGGCTCGTCCAAGCGAACGAGCCCCCTTTTGTTGAGAAACTTGCCCTTTTAAATCTAAAAATATAATAAGCACCCGGAATTTCAAGTTTTGTTGCCCTGTATACAAAAAATGAAACCCCTTTAAAATTCCTGAACCCCCTTTTGTTGTGATATTCTAAACAATAATCAGCACCCGGAATTTCAAGATTTTTTTCCCATTTCAAATTCCTGGCTACGGGCCTGAAGGGATAATCTATCGGTGGCCGAAGGTGACCCAACCCGTCCATATATAAGGAGCAGATACAAGGAAAATGGACAGATGGATCAGCAACAATATTGCCCGGATTTTGAGCGATTCCCAATTTTGTTGGGGAGCATACCTTACCGGTACGAGGCACGTCGGGATCATAGACGGGCAAGGTAAAATTTCATTGATATTGCATTGCATTTATGAGCAATGATTATTAGTATAACTCCCTGCCAAAACACCCACTGATGCGTACTCGGTGGTGGGTTGTGACGGAGGGGGAAATGGTATACGACTGTACTTACGTGAGATTATTTTATAAGATCAATCTGTGTTTGAGGACCTCTCATATTTTATCATACCATTCTGTCAGAGGCGCTAGAAATGGTCCCCTCTCAGGGCAAGAAGCCAAAAACCTTCTCGTTTACAAGCGCAAAGCATATACTGGTAGTCATGTTTCCATCAAACGTAGGTTCTCATCGGGAAATCTCTGAAAATCACCGTATCAGGAAGGTAAAATCTCCCTGCCTGCCCCACCCCTCCGCTTATCACGCCTCTGCATTATGCCCCACCCCTCCGCTTATTACGCCTCTGCATTATGCTGATATGGACTGTGAGTTACATCTTTCTCGCAATTAACTGTAATGATTTTCAAGCACAGCAACTATAAAAGAAACTCACACTGAAGCATGCGTCTGGGGTATCCATTAAGGGGGAAATAAGGACCCCAGTGCATCGTAGAGCCCATCTGATCAACTCCTACAGACGTGCCACCGCCATCGACGAGGTTACGATTTCCTGGTAATAATACGAATAAGACAGGGATTTGGTCAGAAAATTGGATGACACCAATTCGATTATAAACTTCGGACATTGTTTGGGATGCAATCCACAGTTATGTACATTTTCATACTTCAACAAAGTATACAATTAGATTTCATCAGTGGTAGCTCTATTGGGACCCGGGGATTCCCTGCCCCAGAAAGCTTTTCTCGCATTCTTCCTCCACCATAAAAAAAAAAAAAAATGCATGGTTAAAACGAGTCTGGATTATCTTGTTGGTATATAACGTTTCCCCTCCCCTATATCTCCTGTCCTTCCCCTAAAAAAACTTCCTTGCGCAGCCGAGCGGCGTAGCCACGAGGGAGGGGTTATGAGGGGGTAGTACCTTTCTAGAAATGTCATTCAGATTCTAATTTTATGATTAAGTCTATATTATTGCTTAAAGATTGCTTATGTACAGATGTAATGCCATTTAATTTTTGTAATGCCACGCTAATGTTAACCATTCTCTTTCAATGCATCTATCGTGATTGTCGAGTTTATAAAAGGTATTCAGATTTTACTCCCTTAATTTCAACCCCCACTACCACTTTTCACCCCCCATACATTTGTATCCCCTCCACTTAGGTTGCCCTGACCACGGCGCTGGCGCCGCCACTGATAAAGCTGCTGCAACCAATATGGAGGGGAAACATATATCAGACATATCTCAGACATGCCGTGCTTTACCCCAAGGATAAACATTGAGAATGTGACGTCACGATTGCTGTAATCGAAGTTTTGGTATTGAGATCACCGGAAAACAATTCACAGGTTACAAGAATTTCTTCAATAATCTTAAAATAAAAAGTTACAATGGGATTTCTTTTTTTATAAGTAACATATTTTCTGAATTTTATAGCCCCCTCTCGGGCAAACAAACCCCGTCGGGCAAGTCCCGGTGCTACCCTACTTTCGCTTTAAGGGTAAACGGCATTTCCGCATACCAATGTTGTATGCAAGCATTTGAAATAAGATCCCCAGGGAACAGACTATTTGTAAAAATTGCAAAAACCATTTACCCCTGCATTCAACGATGTCGATCTCACCAGAGGCTGGCCATTGACCATACGCGTTGTGTTTCGGTAACATCCAGATAGCTGTAATGAAAGTCAAATAAAAGTCACGCATGGTACTGAAGTATGACAAAGCGGGACTGAAAATCGGGAACTAATTCCGTAAAATCGCTCAAAATTTAGGATCATTATCAAAGGGCTTCCTTCGACTTATAACATCTAATAGTGGCAAATTCTTTATATTTCTTTAAAACTTTATTTAAATCATTATTCGCATCATTCCACTTCAGCAATACCTACAACACATACCTGGCCAGATCCAATCCCCTGATGGCATCTTGGCCTCAACTTCGACTCTGCCATACTTGAAGGAAAACGAGTTGACGGTACGGATACGAGCTGATTGAATAGGGTTGACAATGTTGGTTGGACTACCGCCTCTCTCGCAGCCCCAATAGGCGTTCCCCGTGCACAAATCAGCCGGCGATGCACCTATGGACAAAATCATATTGTTTTTATATAATAATAACGTGATAACGTCACATCATGATCTTATTGTTCTTTACACGTTGCCATCGTTTACCGTGTACACACGTTAAACGAACTGCAGAAGGATATAAACGCTTTACAAAAAACGGGTAAATTAAAGTAGTAAGTAGGCCTACACATGTATAATATGATTCATCAGTTGGTTTAATAATGCTCAAAAGAGCTGACGGCCTAAGAATATTTGAAGACACCCTTTGTGCACGTGACTGTAGGCCTACTCAAAACTAATGATACAAATGTTAAAATTAATCATACTTACTATTCAACGACACGAGTATCAACATTTAAACCTATTCAATTCCCTTGACTTTCAATTGCAAAAAAAAAAAAAAAATGATTTCTCACTTTTGACCGAGAAATCCTTGCTCAAAGAAGTGTAACATAACATAACATACATAACATAACATACATAACATAACAAGATGACGGGCTAAGCAGGGTTAGTCATTCCATACAAAGCTAAAACTAACACCACCACCACACACACACAAAAACAACAAAGACGCCCAGAGTTAGTAAAGAACTTATCAATGTTGACTTTCAAACTGTGAACAGAATTGGAGCTAACTGAAATACCCACTCGGGCAAACCATTCCACTAATTAACAACTCTTTGCAAAAAGCTAAAATGCCGAATATCGATCAGTGGGAACTCTTTGGTCAACTTCAAACTGTTACCACGTGTCCCATGAGTATTTACTGAGACATGCAAGAAATAACTGGAAGTCAAACATCACATAGGAATTTTAAAACCTCAATCATATCGCCACGTACTCATCACAACTCAAGCGTGGTCAAACCAAGAATTTGCAACCTAGATTCATAAGAGAGATTCCTTACTTCGAGAATAATTCTAGTAGCTTTTCACTAAACCTGCTCCAAAATGAACTTATTCTTCTCATAAAATGGACTCCAAGCCTGAATAGCATACTCAAGTGAGGCTTGACTAACTGCTTATACAAATTAAGAACAACATCTCTCTACCAAGAAAGCAAGTTGCCCTTGCAGCTGCTAAAGCACACTGTTTAGAAGGCTTTAGATTGCTAGCAATGACAACACCCTCCCTTTCTTGATCAACACAACCAAGATTTGAACCATTCATGCAGTAATCGAAAGCCAAATTGCACTAGCACCATCAACAATCCTGTACAACTTGGTGTCATCCGCAAATTTACAAAGTGTGGTGTTAAAAAGGGACGTTTGTGTGAAGACAAAATTGCAAGTATGGTACACATAGCCACGTCACTATGGAGGCGTATATTTTAATCCATAAAGTTAAAGATTGGTTTGACAGAATATGTATAAATATTTCGACCAATAAGAATTATATTGTATATATGTCCACACCATCACCAGCGTTTAATAGTGCACCGTTCTGATATCAAAAGTAGCATTGAGGTGGACATCACCAGGAAAAACAAAGAGAGGCAGGCCAAAAACCACATGGAGAAGAACTATCGAACTAGAGGAAATAGGTTTATCATGGAGTGAAGCTCAGGCCAACGCCCAGGACAAAACGAGATGGCAGAATATTGTTGCAGCCTTATGCCCCAGTGGGAGTGAAGAAGAAAAGTAAGAAAGTTCTGATATCAAATCGGTATACACCGGTAGAGAATAATTGTTACTATCAGCTTTACAAAATATAAATGTCTGTCAAGCACCAAAATGTCAAAATGAGAAATAAGGTTCCTATACATATCTCCAGTTCCAGAACGGGAGAGCCCAACCCATTCTTGGTTCGTTCCCATCCATGTGCAAACATTTAGTGAAATAGAATTTTGGAGAATTGAAAAAATCTCTATTCAAGAGGTTATATTTATATATCCCTTTGAATATAAACGTCATTTATATGTATATCATTTTGCGTAAAATGTGAAGACACCCCCCTCCCTCCCCCTAATGCTTCTTCTTCTAGTGTTACCAGGAGCTGTCATCCCAGGCAGGACCCAGATTATGCATCATCACCATGACATGATCGCGATGGCAGTGCGGTAGCCATTTGTAACTTTAGGAGCAAACTGGAATTCTAAAGATACACACGAAGATATTCTGGGAGTAAAATTTTTGAACTAATACTTTAGTGCCTGAATACACACGCCTGTATTTCTGATATTTCCATTTCCAGAAGTTCCTACGGTCCTGCCTCCCACTGTCGCTGAGTTATCGTCTGCTTGTTGTCATTGATTGTTAATTCTTAATATTTTGTGTCGATTGGATTCCATAAAGGACGGCATTAACCACACAGCCTGACAGCTATAACTGTATAAATGGATGCCGATTGATGCTAAAGTGATGACGAGTGTAGCCGAAGTGACCACTAGTGATGACGAAGCATAAACGAAGTGATAACGAGTGCAGATGAAGTGGCGGCAAAGTGATGGCTAGATAAGTGACGTCAGGTGATGAGGCGATGTCCACTCAACCATCCATAGTGCATAGTGCAATGTCTAATGTGTCGAAATGCGTGAGATATGTTTGTATCAGATGTAGCCCCTGACAGTTAATTACCGACTTACCCCATAAACTGAGTGTTCCGGAAGTAAGAAAGGATTCCCCTTCTTTGTCAGAGGTCAGTGTCTGAAAAAGGAGAGTGAGGAATTGTGATTAACATAAGCATATATATCGGACTGGCGAACGAGTAACATTATTTTCCTCCTCAATCTCACAGGGCCATAGGAGCCAGGAGGGGGCAGGGGATGTTCCCCCAATATTCTGCAAACGCTCTGATAAACAAAGGTCTCTTTGTGTAATTTATTCTTTCCAAAGCGTCATCTTGGTCGCCAATAACTTGAGGTCTCCTACGGTCCAGATCTAACCACCATAGACTGATAGATGTGGGTATTGAGCAAACTTTGAATAAATTTAAACGGGTCTATAAAGCGAGAAAAGCAAAAGATAGGCATCAACATTGTCGGTAGGTTACACATTTTCTTTGGAAATTGAATGAAAATCAGAAAAATGTTGCAATACAAAATTAGAAATTAAGGTTAATCTGTTTTGCCACCTTCTAATAAATGGAACCTGTCCGCCCATCGTGCCAGGCCTTTTCTACATATGTACTGGCTGACTGGTTAGCCAAAAGGGAACATCTATTAAATATTTTGTTATTATTTTCTTATTGAAATAAAACAAAAAGGGGATCTCTCTTGGAACCCCTCATCCCACCCCTCCCACGCCTCCCCCCCCCCCCCCTCTTCCCCCTCGCCCTTTTTGGTGGTATTCAGAATTTGCAGCGATTGAAATTAGAGTTCTTGCAAGGAACATATACTCGTAGTTGTCCAATCGACTTTGTTGCGAAAGCCTGGAGCTGTGCGTGCTCAGGTGTTATACTTACCGGTTTGAGATACAGCACACCGTCCCTTACATAGCTGTTAGTACGGTTGTTGGTGTAATATTGGAACTCCCAGTTCTGGAAAGGAAAATGTTGCCAGATAGTTTGATTTATGCAAACAAAAAGTGCAAGGATATTAATCTACTGCATGACCGTAAGAGGCCTTAGAGTATTGGAGGGTCCCCATAGGCTCGTATACGGCCTAGTTATTAAAGCAAATTGAATTTACAAGTTAATTTAGTGCATAGCTAATCATGTTCGTGATCATATGTATAACAAAATGATGAAGAAATTGATCAAAAACCTGATCTAAACTATATTTAAGGAGATTAATGCCTACTTAATACGAAATTGTTATCAGATTTATGTATAAATGATTGAAATCTGACTATAGTTGTGACATAAAAAAGTAATTATATTGTCACACAATCTCTAAAAATATTTCAAGAAAGTACACAAAGACATTTAATTCATTCGGAAGAGCACATAGCCATCGGAATTTTTCAAAAACTGGGAGACAGAAAACACAGATTTTGTCATCTTAATATTTGTGTTGCCTGTTTGCCGGAAAATAAATTGGGATTCCTGCGAAAGGGTAATGGCTCTTTGCTTCCCCCTCCCCCTCCGGATTCCCGCAAGAGGGTAATGGCTCTTTGCTTCCCCTCCCCCTCTTACACCTCCAGCATTAGAAGAGCAGCCACATTCAACAGCAGTTGATCTAAGGAAAGGCCAGAATTATAGTCAAGTGAAGTCTGACAAATCAATAATTATAAAAAATATCCCATTTCATCTTCTTTTTTCAGCCTAATTAAGGTCTATATTACCACATTATAGCTATTTTCAGCGGCTGTAGCACGAAAAGACATCGAGGACGACAAATTTCATATACGAGCAACAAGTAAAATGTTAAATGTATTTCAAATGTTTCAAAATATTTGATGGAGCAGAGGATTGAAGGTAAAATACGGAAAAAAATTGTCGATGGGGTGGGGGAGGGAAAATACCACAAATGAAAATGAGAGGTGAACACCCCCTCCCCCTTGTACATGGGACGCCCAACAATCATTTTAAATACGTTGTGGGACCTAGCTATTTCATATGTGATGGGTCTATTCCTGGATGAAATACAACATAAATTGAGATACGTACGCCTCCACCTCCAGCGGTAATTTCGTGTTGCCACGTATCCAGGTTGAAGGTATCAAAGGTATCTTCGAAAATAAGTCCATTGCAAGGTGCTAGCCCCATGTCACAACCAGCCTCGCATGGGTACGAGCTGCATGGGGTATCTATATGTACCAAATAGTGGTATAGATTGTCATCAACAAATGTGTGTGTGTGTGTATAGGGGACTAGGACAGATCTATATTATAACCAGGATTCGGACAGCTCCCTCTCCTTTCACTTCATGCCTTTCTTAGGCTCATCGTTTTTGGATTCAAATCAACAATCCAAACATTTGAAGAGTAAAAATGGGGCAAGGAAGAGAACCCTTCTCTTTTGTATTCCTTCCCTGTTTAGGCTCAAAGGTTGATCAATGGTACATGAGCAGATGAGGAAATCATTCGTAGATTTGAGCTTTTCACATTTTCACATTTTCCTATACTTTTGACAAAAAAAGTAACATCATGGTAAAGATTTGTCTGGTTTATGGAATTCAAATATAACGTCTTCTCTTTGTCACGCCTGTCCCGGTCACCCTATCTTCCTCTTTGTCACGCTGTCTTGGTCACCCTATCTTCCTCTTTGTCACGGCTGTCCCAAACACCCTATCTTCCTCTTTGTCACGGCTGTCCCGGTCACCCTATCTTCCTCTTTGTCACGGCTGTCCGGTCACCCTATCTTCTTCTTTGTCACGGCTGTCCAGGTCACCCTATCTTCTTCTTTGTCACGGCTGTCCCGGTCACCCTATCTTCCTCTTTGTCACGGCTGTCCCGGTCACCCTATCTTCTTCTTTGTCACGGCTGTCCCAAACACCCTATCTTCCTCTTTGTCACGCCTGTCCCGGTCACCCTATCTTCTTCTTTGTCACGGCTGTCCCGGTCACCCTATCTTCCTCTTTGTCACGCTGTCTTGGTCACCCTATCTTCCCCTTTGTCACGGCTGTCTTGGTCACCCTATCTTCCTCTTTGTCACGGCTGTCCCGGTCACCCTATCTTCTTCTTTGTCACGGCTGTCCCGGTCACCCTATCTTCCTCTTTGTCACGGCTGTCCCGGTCACCCTATCTTCTTCTTTGTCACGGCTGTCCCAAACACCCTATCTTCCTCTTTGTCACGCCTGTCCCGGTCACCCTATCTTCTTCTTTGTCACGGCTGTCCCGGTCACCCTATCTTCTTCTTTGTCACGGCTGTCCCGGTCACCCTATCTTCCTCTTTGTCACGGTTGTCCCGGTCACCCTATCTTCCTCTTTGTCACGGCTGTCCCGGTCACCCTATCTTCCTCTTTGTCACGGCTGTCCCAAACACCCTATCTTCCTCTTTGTCACAGTTGTCCCAGTCACCCTATCTTCTTCTTTGTCACGGCTGTCCCGGTCACCCTATCTTCCTCTTTGTCACGGCTGTCCCGGTCACCCTATCTTCCTCTTTGTCACGCTGTCTTGGTCACCCTATCTTCCTCTTTGTCACGGCTGTCCCGGTCACCCTATCTTCTTCTTTGTCACGGCTGTCCCGGTCACCCTATCTTCCTCTTTGTCACGGCTGTCCCGGTCACCCTATCTTCTTCTTTGTCACGGCTGTCCCAAACACCCTATCTTCCCCTTTGTCACGGCTGTCCCAAACACCCTATCTTCCTCTTTGTCACGGCTGTCCCGGTCACCCTATCTTCCTCTTTGTCACGGCTGTCCCGGTCACCCTATCTTCCTCTTTGTCACGCTGTCTTGGTCACCCTATCTTCCTCTTTGTCACGGCTGTCCCGGTCACCCTATCTTCTTCTTTGTCACGGCTGTCCCAAACACCCTATCTTCCTCTTTGTCACGGCTGTCCCGGTCACCCTATCTTCCTCTTTGTCACGGCTGTCCCGGTCACCCTATCTTCCCCTTTGTCACGCTGTCTTGGTCACCCTATCTTCCTCTTTGTCACCCCTATCTTTGTCACGGCTGTCCCGGTCACCCTATCTTCCCCTTTGTCACGGCTGTCCCAAACACCCTATCTTCCTCTTTGTCACGCCTGTCCCGGTCACCCTATCTTCTTCTTTGTCACGGCTGTCCCGGTCACCCTATCTTCCTCTTTGTCACGCTGTCTTGGTCACCCTATCTTCCTTTTTGTCACGGCTGTCTTGGTCACCCTATCTTCCTCTTTGTCACGGCTGTCCCGGTCACCCTATCTTCCTCTTTGTCACGGCTGTCCCGTCACCCTATCTTCTTCTTTGGCACGGCTGTCCCAAACACCCTATCTTCCTCTTTGTCACGGCTGTCCCGGTCACCCTATCTTCCCCTTTGTCACGGCTGTCCCGGTCACCCTATCTTCCTCTTTGTCACGGCTGTCCCGGTCACCCTATCTTCCTCTTTGTCACGGCTGTCCCGGTTTCTTCCCTCTTTGTCACGCTGTCTTGGTCACCCTATCTTCCTCTTTGTCACCCTATCTTCCTCTTTGGCTGTCCCGGTCACCCTATCTTCCCCTTTGTCACGGCTGTCCCAAACACCCTATCTTCCTCTTTGTCACGGCTGTCCCAAACACCCTATCTTCCCCTTTGTCACGGCTGTCCCGATCACCCTATCTTCCCCTTTGTCACGGCTGTCCCAAACACCCTATCTTCCCCTTTGTCACGGCTGTCCCGGTCACCCTATCTTCCTCTTTGTCACGCTGTCTTGGTCACCCTATCTTCCTCTTTGTCACGGCTGTCCCAAACACCCTATCTTCCCCTTTGTCACGGCTGTCCCGATCACCCTATCTTCCCCTTTGTCACGGCTGTCCCGGTCACCCTATCTTCCCCTTTGTCACAGCTGTCACGGTCACCCTATCTTCTCCCAGAGAAAAAATATATATTCTAGCCTGAAGAAAAGATCGGGACTATCCATGTAGAATGTTTACGAGCAAAATATGAAAAAAATATCCCTTAAGGCATTTTCGGAGCTTATCAAACTGTTCTCTATAGCAACAGGCGTTGGAGTTAACTGATATATTGATCATCATATGACGTGCCTTCGTTCTTTTCCTTTTTTCGCCCCTGTTTCGCCAACTAATATGTTTTCCGCAGGGCTACAGGCACTTACTTTAAGGTTGATTACCAAATGTATACACTTTAACGAGGGCCAAGTCCTAAACTTTTTCACCGATTTTTGAGGATTTTTTGAGAGTTTTAAGATTTTCAATATTAGATAATAAAAGTTTGTGTCATTAATTCTCCACGTACTCCACGTACGTTAAATAATCTACATTGTAAGGAAGGAAGCTGAATCAACTGGTCATATGCGGAACTTGCCGACTGATATTGGAGGCAAAATAAAAAGTGGGGCAAAATCAAATGTGGTGAAAGTCAAAAGTGGAGGGGGGGACCTCAAAATCAGGTAAGATGCAAAATATAACAATACAAAAGATACAAATTCGGAAAAATAGGATGGGGTGCAAGTGCCCCCCTTAAATCCCGCCTATGCAACTGTCAACATTAAGCTACTTTATTTCATCAGTTATTGGCGATTTATTCATTTTGCATATCATTATCAAATTATTCAGGCGGACAATCCATTCAGCCCCTTTTCGCCGCCCATGGTCAATTGGGAGAAGATCACATGATGGAGAGAAAAAATCACACAATTTTGTGAAGAAGATAATGAAAAACCGTTACTTACCTCCGCCTTCTGTACTTCCGCTGCCACCCCCTGTACCTCCACCGGATGACTGTGTTGGAGTTGTTGTAGTTTGTGTTGTAGTTGTTGTAGCTTGTGTTGTGGTAGTCGCGGTCTGTGTTGTCGTGGCTTGGGTTGTCGTGGTCGCAGAAATAGAATCTACAATTTTGCATAATAAATTATTCAACAAAAACAATTGTCATGCAGACATTTTTAAATCTTCTGAAATTGGTCAAACCGTATATGAAAGGGTAGTTGTCGTCTTTTTTACAATATTTTTTTTTCTTTTTTTGTTCTGTCTCACCTACTTTCGGTGTTTAATTCTGTATTAGGTTTTAAATCTTTCGCATAGATTTTTTGTCAATATGGTAACGAACTTTTTCGCAAAATCCGAATAGAAACCAAGATTTTGATAGCGGCTTAACTTTGGGTGGAATTTTGTTGAAAGTTTTTTTTTTTTTGGAGTGATAGGAGGGGGTGGAGGGGATCAGACAATTAGACATGCATTTTCGGTTTCATTGGATCAAGGAGGTAACTAAGAACATTTAAAGAAACTTAGTATTCAAGTATCCCTATGACCGCCGCATGTGAATAATGTTACTAACAAACTCATTTCAGATGACCATGCTATTCATTGTACTGGCAGACTGGCAAAAGCTTCGTAATGGAAAGAAGGAAAAAAAAAACATCTATATTTTCAAAGATTTAAGATTTCTTACATATCCAAGAAAGATCAAGTTCCTGCCACCCAAGGCCATCTTTAATTATGTACAGCCAGTAGTTGACAACATCGCCGTCCACCAGGACAATGGCTGGTTGCTCATGTACCCAGAAACCATCTATATGAAATAAATATGAAATTAGATATAGGAAGGGACCGTAGTCAAAAATGTCCACATTTTGGCAGAAAATATTGAAAAGCAAAAGCACACCTGCACACAAACGTCACGATGTCACTGATGACATGTGGAATGAGGCATATCCATGATTCCTACCATCAGTGGCATAGCCAAGAAGGGGAATGGGGGTCAGGATCACCCCTCCCCCTCCCCCACTTTTTCGAGGAAATCTTCACAAACTGAGATAATTTTTGTTTAAAAAAAAAAATTGCTTTAAAAAAAAAAATTGCCTCCAGAAGTGGGCGGAGTTTGAACACTTTGTTATGGGAGGGGGATCCAGGACCTTCTCAGACCACCTCACTTTTGTAATGCTGGCTACGCCACTGCCTATCATATATGAGAAGGGATGGGGGAGGGGATCCAAACGTTTCACGATTACAAGCGGGAAAATTGCACCTGCCCGAATTCGGTCCAGTGCCTCGAATGGGTGAAATCATCGACTATTTTGCAGCCAAAAATATTTACTTAAAATTAATTACTTTTTGCGCTAAAAAAGTATTACTTTTTGCGTAAAAATGATGTTACGTTTGCGTATGATAATTCTAACAGTAAAATTTGGCGTACATTATTACATTTTTCGTTAATCAGGTTATTTTGCATTGATATTATCGTTTCTTGCAATTTGCGTCTATTATCACATTTTGGGACATAGCAACTCAATTATGCAATGATAAGTTAGCGTGGAAAACACAGAAATCTCATACTATTTCTACTTTAGCTTTAGTCTGTTAGTGATCTTTTCTAAAATCACTTCTCTAATACTTTTACAATGAACAGATGAACGCCATAAAATATTTGAAAGATTCTTATAATTTAAAAATAATCCTCGTTTTTGACCAGTCGACCTGGTTGTCAGGTTGTTGCTGCATGCAACGAGAATCGTGATTAAGTGTAGTGATCTTTTTGTTTTAATTCATCAAATCAAAATGTGCTTCACGACTAAAGAAAATTCATTGTTGAAGAAAGTCACATATTATCATTATCAATTTATTAAATACTACATTGCACCCAGTTAGTTGTTCGACTTAACTAGGTGTCTGACGTCAGCCCCGCCCACCATTTTTTTTTAATGAATGTGATTGGACAAGCCACTATAAATTTCTCCTTTTCTCTATGAGCATCTCCTTTTACACCCTCCCCCGTCCTCCTCTAACAAAAAAATGTAACCAAAAACAATATAGAATTTGATAAACAGTGAAGAAGTTATAAAGATAATTATCAATTGTTTTTAAAACTAATATTGGAAGGGACGAGTGGGAGTAGCATGATCCTTTATTTCAGTAGTTTATGTATTTCTGTATGTCAGTATGTTAGGCTTATTTTGTACAATGAAAATTCCTTAAAATAAACTATCTGTTCTTGGTAAAGTTTCTGTATTAACCAATTAACAATTATTGTAAAAATGCAAAAATATGGCGAGAAAATGAAGATATTTACTCGTTATGCTGTTGACATCTACGTTGTAGTCTCCCGAGTTCACTCCACTCAGCGGTTTGTTAACGCTGTAATGATATGCAACAAGGCTTATACCGTCCTCGTCTGCAAAAAAAATTAGTGATAACGCAGAATTAAATCTGATGGGATTAATTACTTCAAAATATAAATTAGACCATAATGACAGCAAAAAATTCCATTAAAATAGACCAAAATAAGAGCAAAAAGTCTTATTAAAATAGATTAAAAACTCATCATCTTACAACATTTTCAAAAAAAAAATGAATTTATTGCGCAATAATTTGTGATGTAGGCAGATGATGTAGGCAGATAGTTGGTGAATTAATGAAGTTAGAAAACGCATTGCAATTGCCAAAGACATGTTTACAGAAATGAATCCAATTCTGAAGAATATGAATATTGGAATGGACACGAAAGTCCGTCTTTTGAAGACATATGTATGGTCTACTCTTCTCTATGGCTGTGAATGCTGGACAACTACCAGTGACATCCAGAAAAGATTAGAAGCTACGAAAATGTGGTTCTTTAGGAGAATGTTGAAAATATCTTGGACAGAAAGGAAAACAAATGATGATGTCCTGATAGCTTCAGGCATGGACAGGTCCCTACTCAATGCCATCAGAAGGAGACAGATGGAAGTTTTCGGGCATGTTTATCGGGAGGGTGGGTTGAAACAGCTAGCAGTATGTGAGAAAATTGAGGGCAAAAGAAGCAGAGGAAGACAGCGAGTTAAATATGTCCAAAGCTTAAACAACTGGGCAACCAACAACAACCTAAGTAACAATACGTGTATGCATTTAGCTCTAAACAGAAGTGACTGGAGGTCCGTGATCGCCAATGTCTGTTCCAGACTCGGCACCTAGAGAGAGAGAGAGAGAGAGAGAGAGAGCAGATGAACACTTCTTCAATTGGTTGTGTAAATCCTTTGTTTTTCAATCCTTTCTAATATATGTTTCTGATTCCATTTGAGTATTTCATAATTTGGTCATACTGTAGCGTCGCCGAGTCTTTGTGGCGGTCTCGAAACACATATTCAAGAAAATACTATAATACAGCAATATTGGGATTAAGTACAATATATTTTGAGCTACATGATTGACTGATCTGAGACTTCCTCCCTCTCTGAATCTCAATCCAATTCTGCTCTATTGCAGCTAGTTCTATACATTTATTTATCATCAATGCACAATATAATGATACAAAGAATAACATGATTAATGGGACAAATTAGTACTATTATCATGTCCAACCCACAAACCCAGACCAGGCGGAGACAGGCAGACTACTGTCTATTCCTAATTACTCTTTGTGGTCATGCATGTTGCACACCAATACCAAAAATATTCTAAGTTCAAGGGGACAAGGTTATTTCAAGTCATTAATTATTTATAAGGGCTAAATTTAGTCTTATGTGAGTAATGCAACCACATTACAATACTACCTGCAACACTGATAATCAGCAAAGAAATAATAAACCTTATAACTGGTTAAAAACTAATTAAGGACACAATTGAAAGAATTAAGGATTTTGAGCCGTTTTCAAAATTATGATTGACATCACAATGTTACCTTGAATTCTCAGTAAGAGTGAAACTTTGAGGGGTCACATTCTCTGAATATAGTCAATGGACATTTGATAAGATTTTCTCCTTTTTGTGAGTTTGAAACCAAGTGCTACATAGAATATTTTTTCTTTAACTATACGCCTTACCCCGCATCATTTTTAAAGAAGTTAGTCGCAATATATTTCCATTCGCCTTTAAAGAAGACTTGTCCGAGTAGTTGTGACGTCACATTCTCGCATTTCTCGAAATTATTATGCATTCTTTTATACAAGGACGGCAATCTTTTAGAGTACTTTCCACACCAGTCATTTCTACATAAATAACACAGAACTTTAAGCCTGAACAAGCTATTGAAGTATAAATTTTTCCACCATTTTTTTTTCTTTTAATGGACGGTTTTCTTTCATATAAGATGAATTTGCTTGGCCTGAACTACTTTTTTGAGCATTAAAATGGCGGCGAATTGTTTTTGGGAAATTGAAACACCATGAAGGTCCTTAAAAAAATTGTCACCAGTGTTTTACAGTTTTCCTTACCTTAAAACTCCCTTCGATAAGTATTAACTTTTATATATTTTTGACATTCACTTTGGTGCATTTATTCCACATTCATCAGTTCATAATAGACCTTTTCAAATCGAGTTTAGCCGAACGCGAGAGAGAGAGAGAGTTGAACACACAATTACAATGACGGGGTCGTCGCCTGCGTATTCGGTTATGACGTACAAATGCTATCACGAACGTCGACCCGGACGAGAACACAGGTACGACGTACGGACAGACATAACATCGAAATCAATGTCCACGGCCTTGATAACCAGTTAATGGCGTTCTACCCCAGGATTGAACCTGGTTTGTAGACAGGTATGATAACTAACCAACAGAGTACAATCAAATGTTGGAGGAATTTTCCTGCAGAGAAAATTGAAAACAACAACAATACGCGAGCGGTTACCTTCGTGCGCATGTGCGCACGTACGTTCTAGTACATTAAGTCAGTGTGTACACGACACATACGTACATACGTTATGTAAAATGCATAAGCTTTTTGTTGTATGCACGCGTAAAGTATCTAAATAATTTGCCTCAAACTGCTCTATTTGTTTTCTTATGGAAATGTTTTTCATTTTCCACGAGGATAGGAAGTCTTTCCTTCAGACTGTCGCAATTAAGGAAAAGGCCTATGCGATAACCAGGCAAGATTTGTGACTTACGTTTATGACACAGTCACGTTAGTCAGTAGGCGCGCCTACGTTCAATACTAACGTTAGTTATTATACACATCCCTGAGTACAGGTTGACATTGGGATTG
Organism: Chiridota heheva; assembly: GCA_020152595.1. NCBI lineage: Eukaryota > Metazoa > Echinodermata > Holothuroidea > Apodida > Chiridotidae > Chiridota > Chiridota heheva. The sequence continues at coordinate 744,358 of JAIGNY010000335.1, read as the reverse complement.
CCGTACAAGGGTTGTTATAGATTAGGTACATTTCCTATGGGTTTTTTTTTTAATTCACACTTAGAAAATAACTTACTTTTTAGATATCCTTATATCAATTAGTCCAAATAATACACTTTTCCTAAATCTTTACCTATTTAGCACCACGATGGGAAAAAGTTCTCCGAGATTCATATTTTGTTGCCATTTTCTTTATCACCGCACGTTTGTGATTAATTATTCAACGTCCGCAAAAAAGTTTTACAATGTTCCACTAAACTGTAAGTTGAGTTTTCGCTGACAACATTGTCAATCCCAATCTTAGTTTTTAACGATACCGTAATTCCAAATTATAATTCAATAATTCAGTTAAGTTCTTGGGTATCACGTTTGATACTAGATTTAATTTTAAGCCGCATTTTGAAACTTTGATTAAGGAGCTAAAAATCCGCACTTCCCAATTATTTACTGTTTGTGGGACAGCTTATAATCCAAGAGCTCCATTGTCTTCAACCTTAATTTTATACACTAGTCTTATTCGTTCACTCATTGATTACTCATTTATTGTTTTCCCTCTACTCTTCAAAAGCAACCGTTGTAAATTAGAGCAAATTCAAATTAATGCTCTAAAAATTATTTTTCACATACCTCGTTGGGTTTCACCAATTGTACTTATCTGCTTATTGATCTTCACTCTCTTCCCAGCGTTCAATCACGGATTGATTCACTTCTTAAAAATTACTGTAAAAACCGCTTAGAGACTGATAATCACTTTATAAAAACCTGTATTTTTGAAGAACAGTTGATCATCTCGAATTTCATTGAGCCTACCGTTAAAGGCCCGTTTTCGGTGACTCTTAGTTAGTTTCCCTTGGCCTAGCCTAGTCATTCTTCTTATTTTTTATTCTATCTGGTGTTATTCCTATGTTCCACCCTGGGAATTGTTGGTATGGTGTTTATTTATAGTTACCATTTGTAGTTTTCCTGGGGTGGGGTGGCTCTGAAACGACCCCCTTTGTGTTCACGTTTACTTGTGTGTCCCTTGGTTGTTGTCAGGTTTTTGTTTATTCGTGTGGCCTTTGGCTACCCTTGTCCGTGCTCATTCCTCGTTCATATTTTTGCGCTTGTATAATTTTTGTTAGACTTTGTAGCACGGCCTGCAGCTGTGGAACCCAGTCATTAAACTAAGTCAGTTTCGTTCGTGACAACATTCTTTTTTTCTTCATATGATTTTATTAAATAATTTTGGTAAAAAAAAAACTGTGTGCGAAAACAAATAAATAGAATATCAAGAAATGTTTAGATTATATCATTGTACTTTATAAGTGTTATCTTATATTTTTACTCAAATAATCTCAAACATATTACCCCGCTAAAATGTTGTAGCCCGATGGCAGTGTTTTGAACTTTGATTATGAACTTTTGAACCATAAACTTTTGACCTTCGACACTATTTTTACGGAAAGAAAAGTAGTCCAAAATACTTCGATAAAAGTAACTAAAATCACATGTACAACTGTTTTTGAAGACATGGATAGCTTCAGACATCGATTATAATCATTGTGGGCTAAAAAAAGAAGTTAAAACGGTTTCGTTTTCAGAAAGATCCTAAAACTGAGATTTTCCTATACTTTTAACACCTCGCTTAACTTACTCTACCAGCACTGTTTTGAAAATGCGCTCGGGAGGCGGGGCCAAAGACGGGGCACCCAAAACGGCGATAATATCGCCGCGTGGTAGAGTAAGGGTTAATCAAGGCGTGATTATTGAAGGGTCCTCTGTCTTCCAGGCAGAAAAGTTGGGCCCCTTTCGCTGTCGGGACCCGCTGGGCCGCCCACCGGGATCATGCTGCCTATATTTTCGGGTTGGCGCATATGTCGCGGGTTGATTAACCCTTACTCTACCAGCACTGTTTTGAAAATGCGCTCGGGAGGCGGGGCCAAAGACGGGGCACCCAAAACGGCGATAATATCGCCGCGTGGTAGAGTAAGGTTAATCAAGGCGTGATTATTGAAGGGTCCTCTGTCTTCCAGGCAGAAAAGTCGGGCCCCTTTCGCTGTCGGGACCCGCTGGGCCGCCCACCGGGGTCATGCTGCCTATATTTTCGGGTTGGCGCATATGTCGCGGGTTGATTAATCCTTACTCTACCAGCACTGTTTTGAAAATGCGCTCGGGAGGCGGGGCCAAAGACGGGGCACCCAAAACGGCGATAATATCGCCGCGTGGTAGAGTAAGGGTTAAAACAGTACAGGAGGGTATAGGATTTTGTTTGTCCCTTGGACGGCCAGCCATCACCAACGGTAGTCACACGGCCCGGCTGCACTGGCATCAGTCCGACGGTACCACGGGAGTACTAGTTCAATACATGGAGTTGCAGGCCTAGTGTGCACGTAAAATGCTGTTTATGTGAACCGAACATTGCATGTTCGTTGGGCTACACATTCCCTCAGCATTTACGAAACATTAAAAGCATTTGTGCACAATTTAAACACAACAAAAGAGCGTAAAATAGCAAAGATCGTTCAAATTTTTAAATCGTTGGTGTTCAATGGTATAAAATTGTGCCGTTGACCTTACAATACAAAATGTGAAAGCAGTATTAAAAACTTTCGGCAGCAAGTCCCTTGTAATCTGTGACGACAATTTTTGCATATCGAAAAACTTGTGAATTGAGTTGGATACAGTTTATAGGAAGTTTTCTGTTTGGTATGGAATTTCCTAATCAAATTACGCTACATTTTAAGTCTGAATAGTTCAGTGAAGTACCTATTTATGTATGCATATATTGTTGATTAGTGTGTGAAATTGTGATTTTAATGGGCTTGACATCATACGCTAGTAAATTGTGCAGACGATCAGGATTCCTCCACAATTTGATAAGTCACGTGAATTTCGGCCATGTGCCATTATTTAAATTAGATTTCCGGAAAATACCGATTCCGATATGGAAAAGTCTATAGGTGTCTTCAAAGCCTATACAGGGATTTCATCACGTGACTCTAACTCATCTGGAAGCCATTTTTCCGGGAAAGAGGCGTTGCGTTTCACGCGTCTTCACACAACTCAGTCACATCACACGTAAAACAAACATACTGCCTGCTAACCTACCTACCAGTCCAGCGAATGTTATTTTTCTTCATATTTCCCTAACGTTTTATATATTCACCGGGAATAAGAAGAGTAACTTTTATGTGAACGCCATCTGATTGTTCGTTATACGCAGACAAAGCCTACATACCTGGCATAAAGTGCTCACTGCAAATCCTATACCGAAGTTAAAAGACGTTGCGTCGTACAGCAGAAACCCACTTCGAACGTCGATCAGGATCAGATGGAAATCGAGAAAACGTCTTTTTATTCCCCGGCACACGTCGAATAGTACAACCAACGGCACAGCAAGATTCCAGCTTAATTATCTTTCAAAATGTATCTTGTATAACTACATTCAAGCGTTTGTAAGTCTAAACAAGTGTACAGCAGACGATCGTTCTCGCCCGACAAAATGGCGATGTAAACAAAGTCACGTGACCTCATGACGTCAGCTAAAACACCTCAATAGAGGGATTTCATCACGTGACTCTAACTCAACTGGACTCCATTTTGCAGGGCGGCAGCGTCGTTGCGTTTCACGCGTCTCCACACAGCTCAGTCACATCACACGTACAATGAACATACTACATGCTAATCTACCAGTACCAGATCAGCGAATTTTACTAATTGCAGTTTTTTGTTCGCTTCTGATTAAACTTCATATTTTCCGTAATTTTGTATATTTTCACCGAGTATACGATACGTTAACGCCAGCTAATTGCTCGTTATATTCAGACAAAGCCTACATACCTGAAAGTGCTCGCTGCAAATTCTAGTGTGAATGTAGGTCGAACTTGAAGCCGTCGCGTCGTACAGCAGAAACCTACTTCGAACGTCGATCAGGATCAGATGGAAATCAAGAAAATGTCTTTTTATTCCCACGCACACATCTATTAGTTCAACCAACTTCACAGCAAGATAAATAACTTTATATAACAACATGCAAACGTATGTAAGTCTAATTAAATGTACAGCAGACGACAGTGGTTTTAACCGACAAAATGGCAATGTAAACAAAGTCATGTGACTTCGTGACGTCTACTGAAACACCCGTATACCCAACAGTCAGATTTACGAATAAGAAAGAGAAACAAAAATACCTGAATGTTTTCAAGCTCTTCTGTTCGTTAAGGTATCATCATGATCTGATTGGGGTAGCACGTTCCAATTACATGCCTTTGCATGCCGTACCGTAAACATTTACAGAAACATATATTCGATTAATATGTTATGAAGAAAATGTAATCGTATGAATAAAGTAAAAAAGTTACTCTTACCTGGTATAGATAAACGGAGACCAACACCCTCTGTCCAACTAAGGGTGACCGTTGGGACGGTCCACGCATAGCAGCTGACAAGCAGCGCCACCAAACAAGCAAACGAAACATCTTCTTCTAAAAGGCCTTTAATTCTGAAAATAAAGAACAACAATTAAAAGCCTCCAAAATACTTGAACAAAAGCCTTTAAAATTACTTGTTGTCTGATTGTAATGTATACATGTGGATGGGTGGAGGCAGTGGGCGTGGTTGTGCGGGTGTGTACAAAAAAGGTAAAGAAATCCTGATTTGTTATTTATTTCACTCACCCAAAATGTTGCCAGTGCATGGGAGCCAAAAGTTAAAAGACAAGATATCTTTGTGTAATATGTTTATATGCAGTTGTGTAATGTATGTTATCTTTGTCCAGGCAGGCTATCAGCGTGTTAAAAAGTAAACACATTCAAGATACGCTCGCGCCTTATCGGCTCATTTAATATATTACCTTAGCATACCGTCTTTCAAAACTTCTATACGTATCTTTTGATAATTCTTCTTCATGACTGTCTCTTCTTAGTCATGTTTTTAAAGCATGTCCTTTAGGTGTGTTTTCAAACCTCACAAAAGCGTGCCTTTCAATCGTGTCTCTAAAGCATGTTTAGAATTAAGATAGTTATGTTGATTGATTGATTGATTCAAACATTTATTCAGGCACACTTTGATACAGAGTACAGATATATATAGGTATACAATATGATACATACAATGAAACAAAGATATTGATATATACATTCATTAATTACAAATGTGGCTTAGGAGCGCCACACAGGAAGTTAGAGTAACTTATAAACGTGTGGCCTCCAGAACACAAAACACATAAACGACCCCCACCCCCACCGGAATACGGAAAAGTGGCGGTCATTTGCTTCCATCTTAAGCCCCGCCACTCTACACTGTATACATTCATTAATTACAAATGTGGCTTAGAGCGCCACACAGGAAGTTAGAGTAACTTATAAACGTGTGGCCTCCAGAACACAAAACACATAAACGACCCCCACCCCCACCGGAATACGGAAAAGTGGCGGTCATTTGCTTCCATCTTAAGCCCCGCCACTCTACACTGTATGAATAACTGAAACAAAAGGTACTTAACGATCTAATAATACATTTAAATTTTATTTGTTTATTTCGGCTAAAGAAGTCTCTGGTTCAAAATTTGGTTTCATATCCAGTAAACTTGAGTGCTTGTTTATATTATTTCTTGTTTCGTCGTAAATGCTGTATTTATGAACTTGCTTTGCCATCATTTCCAATTAGAGTGTGTCAAAGTTCTAAGGTGAAGTCACAAACAAGGCGTGTTTTATCTAAGTTCCTGAAAATGATAACACCAGCTAAACCGATTTTGGTAACTTTGATGTGCTACCTATCCAACTTAATAAAAATTAATTTGACTGAATTCTTCGCTGCGTCGTACGGAATACCCCCTCGAAAGAACCTTGTTGATGTTCAAGTCTGAACATTTGTCTGAACAAGCCTTTGTATTTGATGACGTCTTCCGCATTCTAACAACAAGACAAAATATTAAGTGCTGATATTCTTCGTATATTTTAATGTCTTCAACGAATTTATGAATTTAACTTTAGTGATAGCTTAATAAGTATATCAGAAACATCATCATACATAAACATCTTAAAAGAAGTACTTATAGTATTTACAATGTTGTCACTCAATGATAGAGATTGCTGTAACATTTTCAGATTATAAAGAACCATCTATTATGAAAATAGGGTTTAGACAAATTACTGGATAATGTGTAAACATTACAACATCCGATTCAGGCTCACTGAATATATATTAATTGTTATTTATTTGCGAAATTCAAATAATGAAGATTATTAATGAACAAAACGGACATGTACATAATATAACTCGCAGTAACTTTCCTAACTTGATTTTAAGTCAAAAAAGATTCCCTGCGTATTAAATCAAACACCCCAAATTTGCTTGTACGTTGCGTGTTACACTTTTTGGTATGCCCCCAACACACACACACTCAATGATACACAAATGATTATAACAATGACTGTGCAACACCAGTCGTATATTTAGAAGAGAAAAATTGCAAAAATGTGATCAAATAATGAGAGATACCTACAAAATGGGAAACTGCATGAAAATACACATTTTGAAAAATTTAGTGGGCTATTATCTGATTAACCAGACAATTCGTAATTAAGATACACAAAGCGGAGATTTCTGATAACAAATTAATGTCAGTCTTCGATCTTAATCATAAAATTTGACCTCTTGTAATTATCATTACAATTTTTGTATTCTCAATTAATTTATTCATTTTTCTTTAACCCTTACAAATATCTTGCAATTGATGTTAACGCTTTATTTAATCATATTGAAAGTAAAGTGTCATTGAATCTCCAAATGTAATGACAGGGCGTATGAAGGGTTACCGCTCAAGAACTCCGAAAAAAATCCTTTTTGCAAGCGGAAAAAATGCACTGAAAAAATTGAGTTTTCATCAAATGTTGCTGTTTATTGCGAATTTTCATCATTTTTTCAAAAGATTTATTCAATTTTCGAATTTTTTCGAATAATTACCCCCGCCCCTTTCCTCATCTTTATAATCAGTTTGGGGATATAAGAGGCTTATGCATCAGTATATGTTTGTTGGGACAGATATCAGACCCTATACTATAGTCTGTCAAATATTTTCCTATACGCAACTGTTACGTGACCCCAAATGCGCTCATAAGTTGGCCTACACAATCTTGAATCCACATAATACATACTGTCAATGATGAAACAGTTTTTGCACAACCTTAATCTGTTAGTGACTAATCTGTTTATTTGTAAAAGGAAATAACATCTGTATCTGTTCCTTTCCCACAAAGAATATATACTGGAGTTAATGTAACTTACAGGGGCGCAACTATTGGGTGGGAAAACCCCACGGGCCCTGAGCAAAAAGCGAGATTTGAAGGGACCCGAGCAATGACATTGCGATATTTTTTGTTATGGGGCCCCGAATGCTAATTCTCCACGAGCCCCCAGACCTATAGTTGCGCCTCTGGACTTTTTACTCTCCTCCAGCCTAGGCCAGGTGATCAGGTTATGTAAATGATTGTTAATACGCGCTGGTTGTGACCCGATGTTAATTTCTAGTGTAGATCATATTGGCCGTGAAATTTCACATGGAATCAAACTTAAGTCTCTTAAATAGGAAACAGTGGATTTTAAAACTGTGCAATGATTTTAAACATTCACTAATTGAAAAAAAAGTCATTGGCCCATTGCGCGGCTTGTAAATAAACCGTCAATCGCTACCAAATTTTAAACGTTCTTTGTAAAGATCTGGAACGGAATAAACGCATTTTTGGCAAAATTCATTTTGATGGGCCCCTCTTTTAAGTCATGTTGAACTTCATACATATATATGTGTATATATATATATATATATATATATATATATATATATATATATATATATATATATATATATATATATATATATATATATATATATATATATATATATATATATATATATATATATATATATATATATATATATATATATATATATATATATATATATATATATATATATATATATATATATATATATATATATATATATATATATATATATATATATATATATATATATATATATATATATATATATATATATATATATATATATATATATATATATATATATATATGTATATTTATATATATATATATATATATATATATATATATATATATATATATATATATATATATGTATATATATATATATATATATATACATATATATCTATACATGTATATATATATATATATATATATATATATATATATATATATATATATATATATATATATATGTATATATATATATATATATATATATATATATATATATATATATATATATATATATATATATATATATAAATATATATATATATATATATATATATATATATTATATATATATATATATTTATATATATATACTGAATTACCTGCAATTTCCCCCTCCTCCCCACCTGTCCTTTCTACCCAATCCTTTATTGTGTCCGCCTGCCTACTCTCTTCGTCTCTAGGAAAGGGTATGTACTTGATTGAAAGTCTGGTTGTGATCATCGGATGTGCATAGGCGGGATTTGATGGAGCAAAGGGCTCTTTCCCCACCCCTTGCCACACACACACTTTTCCCTAATTTGTATCTTTTGTATGGTGATATTTTGCACCTTGGCGTGATTTTGACCCCACCCCTCCTTTCTCTCTGCCCCCCTCCTTTCTCTTTGCCCCCCCCCCTAAACTTTTGGTCGGAAAATCCCGCTCATGACCTTCAATCTATGTATACCCAAGTTAAGTTAAGAACTGAGGCTCGGGAGTTTACTAACATATCAAAATCAGGTACAACATGAAGCCAGTTGATTCCCCCTCGTAATGTTAATTAATACAAGTTGATCAAATGTACAAGAATTGTTTTTTCTCTCTAAATTTTTGATCAATTTTACGATTAGATGAGATTAACCTTCTTTTTTTCCCAGCTCAAAGATAAAAGGATAAAGTCACCAATTACATGGAGTGGATGGATTATGTACAAGTGAACATGTTGCACGCGCCCACTCCATGTGATAAAGACAACTGCCAGCAGGTAGGTAGGTATAGTATAATACTATAGATTAGATGGGGTGTTTTATTCTCTATCTCAACAGCTAAGTTGACGTATAGAGATGTCCACGGCAGTTTGATAAACCAGTTGTGAAGCACCGATGAATGAAGACCTACCGAGAATCGAACTCGTGACATTAGCTTGTTGTCCGCTAGACCATGCACCATTGCCAGCAACTTGCAGCATATTTCAATTTGGAAATGATAGAAGAAGTCATAACCGCAAATCGTCTCTGATTGATATGATACTTAAAGAGGGAGGCTCGTCTCAGTAAAATACGGTAAAAATGGGGAATACTTTATTTTGACGTCACTTCCGGTTGAGGAGGCAAGATCCGATCCTCTGTCTATTTGTACCACACAGTACAGCCAGACACTAGCATGTACAGTACGTTGTGTGCAGAATTACATACACAGCGCATTACATTACTGTGATGAGAAACTTATTTGTTTTTTTCAATGCTTTTTTGTCAGAAAGCGAAAGTGAAATTTGAGTATTATAATACTACAATGATAGTCACCAAACGAAGATTACTGAGAAGAAAAAAAAAGAAGAAGATGAAAGCAAAAAGTCAAAATAAATGATTTCACCGGGGTTTGAACTCGTCTGGGCTATCTCGTGTGGTAACCTTAATGGCGTTTAAAATAATTATATACCTTGCAATACGAGACAACTAATCGCGCAGCAAAATTTCAACCAATCAAAAAATTTAAAAGGAATTCTAAATATTGTGCACATATGACGATATCGCCTCTTTTAATGCTGGAATCAGCATCATCCCTACCCCACCCTCTGGAGTTAGTCGACATTCCATTTATACTATGATACAAAATTCAAAAGGAAATTATTGCTGCGGGAACAAAGAGGAAACCAAAACTTACACGATTGCCACCAGTATCCCCAACAGTTTGACACGGAGGGAGAGATATGAAAATTACACCTTCCGCCTATAGTCTGATAGAATTCAGGTGCTAGAAAATTAAGTCTTCACAGTCAATCCCCAAACTCGAATTAATAAGACATTTGACGTCGTTCTTTTAGAGACAAGCCCCGCCCACCTGAACATTTTTGACGACTTGTGACTTGTAATTTCATTTTGGATAGGTACGTACAATTTCAGCGGGGCCTGCAAAAATATCAATATACTTTGTGTCTGTTTATTGGGTAAATTTTCCCTAAAGAAAGTAATTTGATTTAAGAAATTTAAAAAATATGTTAAAACTTGCCATGCTTGCCGTGCTTCTGACTGGTTTGGCCAATTTTGAAATTTAAGAGAGGTTTATTCAGAAAGTTTATAAGATTCCTCACATTTTGATATCAAAAACAGTTTGTTGCGAAAACGTTTAGGTTTAAAAGCAGATCCAAACGTGTGCATTCCCCCCCCCCCTTCCAAAAAAAAAAAAAAAATGTTATGTTTTTCATCGTTTCCGAGGAGTTTAATCAGTTAGTGTGGGCCTTTAGTGTTACTTTACAGGAGTGGACGTATATCCTAAATGGAAATTTACAGCTGAAAAGGTTTAATTTTGGGAAAGTTTAACGGTAACGTTAGAACCTAACGTCGGCTAAGTACTTAAGACGGGTTTTTTTTTCAATTTGGAGTTCAAACTGCGTCGTTTAGCAGTAGACCTTGAGGTTTTTTTGTTTGTTTTTAAGGCCATGATTCCAAATTTTTTATTTAATATTTTTGAGTCTAGGCCTAATTCCGTAATCTATTTTCGAGATGTCATCCTCATATTCTTCAATTAATTTACATCATAAATTCATCCAGATCATGGATCAAAAATTTCACTGTAAATCCTGAATTCATCATGGTCATTAGCCTAATCCTTTTCACTAAGTGTAGGATAGGCGGATATGTTAGGCTAGCTAAGCTTGCAACACTGACAATGACTCTACGTGAGTATGTGTATCCGGATTCATTATTTGCATATCAATCTGAGTGGTGTTGTTGTCGTCAGGTGATATGTATACACCAATAGCAGTAGTGCTTTTGCCGTAATTACACTGGCCTAGGAATGGGCCTATATTTGCTGTGCTTCTGACTGGTTTGGTAGGTTTTACGATTAAATATTACTCGAAAGATATATAAAAGGAAATTCTACATCACACAGTGATTACCCACATCGCATGGGATAAATTCAGTCTGTAAGTTTGTCAGTTTTGTGACGTTTTTTTTTTCTTTCTTCAATTGATGATAAGTTTAAAACACCAAAGAAGAGAATTGTTCAACCTTTAACTGAAAGTTTTGCAAAAAACAATCATTTATACAATCCTTGACCATGAAATCATCGTCGGCAAATGGCACGTTTAAACTCATTGTATATATTCATAAATCCGAGGGCGTGAATACGTACAGAGGAAAGGAACGACTTTTCAGAGTTTAGGGCATGTAGGCATTACAAACCACCGTCGCAAATCGATCAGAGAGACGGTATTATTTTGGTTACAGAATTTTTGTTTTTTTCAGTTGGTTACGTAATTATTGTTTTCATTGTGATGTGTAACTTCCGATTAAAACTTAAATGTCATATAGAAGTAGACTTTGACACACACAATCCCTTTTTTTTCTTTTTCTCTCTCTCTCTCTCTCTCCCACCCACCGCTGTTTTTTGCCCAGTCGTCTCTTCCCTCCTCACCTTTTTGGCCTTCACACTCCGTTTTGGTTAGCTTCGCGTCCAGATGTCTTTGTTTGATCCTTTTCCTGACTTGTTTTCATATTTCTGTTTATCTGTCTGTATGTATTTTATCATCCTCGGGAGTGTTTAGCAGAACCTGGCAGTCACCCCTGATTATTGATGGGAAAATGCAGGTGACTACCGCGTCTGTCCGCAAATGTGGTGTATTCAATTGTTGTTGTTGTTGTTGTACAAAATCCTCCAATCGGATGAAACATTTCTGGAAGTTAAACGTTGATTTTACAGACAAAGCAAATAAACACGAATTACATTCAAGGGATTGAAATTAGTTCGAAAACGAACGCCCTCTAACGACATCTGCATAATGCCCACCCCATAGAAGAAGTTTGCCATTGCGCCGGCATTTTGGATAGTCGCTTGCCGTCTGGGTAACATATAGCATGTGATAGTTCAAAGTATACACTGATAAAGGCTATGAATATGACTGTTTTCGTCAGAAAAGTGTTACTGTCAAGCCATGTGGCGTATCCAGCTTGAGCGGCCAAGGGAACAGATTTCAATGTGTTAGTGTTCGAAAACTAGCTAAAATCAAATTAACCCGTTCCTTTCACGGGTAGGGCGTAAATTGTTCAGGAACAGGGTAAGAGATATTTCCTCTTTAGCTTTCAATTGGGCTTCGCATTTTAGGCGTTTGTTATAAATTGTTATAAGAACGTTTGTCCTCTATAGAAAACATCTAATTTGGAAATCTCTGAGATACATTTTATGTTTAGACCAGGCACTATGAACTGTAGGCCCTTTTCATCATTTAGCTCAAAATTTGTATGTGTTTGTCATTCCTTTTAAAGGAGTGGTATTACTTCATAAAAATGATTGTTTTTCATGATTTGGAAAATATTTCTTTTAAAATTTTAATTTCTGCAGAAAAAAAAAAACAATGGTTTATCAGACCAAGGGATTATTAAACGATAACATTTCCAGACTGTTTTTCGCATATTGACTGCAAAACATGGAGGGATTTGTCTCAATGGTAATGTTGATGGCAACCCATGATGGACGTGCATGACCCAATCCTTGTAGGCTATGTTACAACTGTCACTATCACGTTTGGACTCTCAATGCCTGGGAAAAAGATTCACTATAGTTGGACTCTCAATGTCTGGAAAAAAGATTCACTATAGTTGGACTCTCAATGCCTGGGAAAAAGATTCACTATAGTTGGACTCTCAATACCTGGATAAAATATTCACTATAGTTGAACTCTCAATGCCTGGGAAAAAGATTCACTATAGTTGGACTCTCAATACCTGGATACAAGATTCACTATAGTTGGACTCTCAATACCTGGAAAAAAGATTCACTATAGTTGGACTCTCAATGCCTGGGAATTTTTTTATAGTTGGACTCTCAATACCTGGAAAAAGATTCACTATAGTTGGACTCTCAATGCCTGGGAAAAGATTTACTATAGTTGGACTCTCAATACCTGGGGAAAAGATTCACTAATGCCTGGAAGTTGGACTCTCAATGCCTGGAAAAAAGATTGACTATAGTTGGACTCTCAATACCTGGGAAAAAGATTGACTATAGTTGGACTCTCAATGCCTGGAAAAAATATTCACTATAGTTGGACTCTCAATACCTGGAAAAAAGATTCACTATAGTTGGACTCTCAATGCCTGGGAATTTTTTTCACTATAGTTGGACTCTCAATGCCTGGGAAAAAGATTTACTATAGTTGGACTCTCAATACCTGGGGAAAAGATTCACTATAGTTGGACTCTCAATGCCTGGAAAAAAGATTGACTATAGTTGGACTCTCAATACCTGGGAAAAAGATTGACTATAGTTGGACTCTCAATGCCTGGAAAAAAGATTGACTATAGTTGGACTCTCAATACCTGGGAAAAAGATTTACTATAGTTGAACTCTCAATACCTGAAAAAAATTCACCAAAGACTTGACGTGCACGTGAACTTGCACAACATGAATTATCATATACTGACGGGTTTATGTTCATTCTTTAATGTTATCGTATTCAGGCTGTGGATTAAAGATATAACACTGATAATGGTAAGAGCTATACCATATGCCTTAAATAGCGATAAGCTAAAGAAGAAACAGTGGGTGTTGACATGCAGGGTGGTGTTTGTTTATTTGATCTGTATTTACTCTCGGTAAAGTCGGCTTTGGTAAAAACACATCATGAACATTTTCTCAGGTTTGAAACAGCTTAAAATACTTTCTAATACAAACAGGGCTCGTTAATGTGAGGGCGGGATGCAATGTGTTATTTTCAAATAGTGGTCTCGAAGATCGGTACATTAATTCTGCCTAGGATTGTCAGGTCTGACACGTTTACCGGCCAAATATTCATTAAGAATTGGCCAAATCGGGCAAAAAAATGCCAAATCAGTTTCCAATGGACTGAATCGTTGAAGGAAGTACCAAACGATGTAAAATACAAGTTAAATTATTTGTTTTCGCTTTACACAAATGTTTTAAAAAAGTCCAATGGATACAAATATCATTTGACTGTATATTAGTAATTTCAACGCTCCGATATCGCAAATGCTTAAAATAGATGAATGTGAGTAATTCTTTTATGAGTTAAAAGTAAAATTAAAGAAAGAATAAGTTTAGTTTAGCAAAAACACTGCACAAATTTTATCCGCCAAACATGTAACAAAACGGCCAAATTTGCCATATTTGGCCGGTAAAAGGCCAGTATGGGCTACCCTGATTCTACCCAGAGAGTTGGTACCCACGATCCGGCCCAATTGGCAGAATTACATTTACAAATCCCGGAAGCTTGGGTCCTGTATACAAAGCAATAAGACTGTTGAACGCTCCTCCGTATCATTACGAGAATTTGCTGGCAGGACCACATATCCATCAATGAAGTTCTTGAGAGGGCCAACATCCAAGCATCGAATACAGAAAAGGCCCACTAGTCCGAAAGTCTGAAAGCCCACTAGTCCGATAGTCCGAGGGTCCACTAGTCGCAGATTTTCTATTTAAAATGATTTTCCTGTATTTTGTATCCTAATTCTGATAAAAAGTACCATCCAAAATTAGGTGAATTTTTCTTTGCTTTTTCTCGTGAATTTTTCTTATTTACATTACTTTACAATATTACAATAACTCGATTTTAAAAGACATTCTTCTCAAACACTAATGTCAGTATGTAGATATCAACCATAATTTTAATCAGGAGGAGCACAACCAGTAAAACGATATGGAAGTGCGGAGGGGGGGGGGGGTAATAGGGCGTGTGCCCTGCGCGCACCCCCTGGATCCGCACCTGCATCAGTGATTATGTTGAAGGTTTATACGATAGCTATCCCCTTTAGAAACAAATACATCTCGCACGTCGCTAGTAATTAAACGATAAATAAACCGATCAAAAATAAATCATAATTTTGACATTCGGACTATCGAACCTTCAGACTAGTGGGCCTTTATTTCGGACTATTGAACTTTCGGAAAAGTGGGCCTTCGGATTAGTGGGCGGACAAGGTGGGAGCGACTTGCAGCTAACAGACAGGCATGAAGAAACACGATCAGTACCGCAACAAGCAGCTTTGAGGCTAACATACACAAAGCTGCCGAAGAGAAGAAAGGATCCCGTTACCAGTTACAAAGGTTCCCACAGATCAGTCATACTTGTGCCCGGACTGTTCCAAATCCTGCAGATCGAGAATTGGGCTCCATAGCCATCAGAGGGCATGTCACCAGGTTGCCGCACACTGGATGGGCGAAATCTTCCGCGTGATCTTCGCAAGCGAAGAAACAGCAACAACATAAGCGCAAATGCAACAGGCAGTGATAATCACAGAGGTATTTCCCTACTAGTGCTTGTAAGGTTCTAGCTCGTTTTCTCGTCAATCGCTTACTTAATCATCTGCAGAAGGATTTGCTACCAGAAAGTCATTGCGGTTTTCGTGCAATCAAGAGTTACGGCTGATATGATCCATGCTGCCCTCCAACTCAGGAAAAGCTCCAAGAACAAAATAAGGACCTGTTCACAACATTCATTGACCTGACTTTAGGCATTTGATACTGTATATTCAGAGAGGGACTTTGGAAGTTCATGGCAAAGTTTAAGTGTCCCAGTATTTTCTTATGAATTGTTCGTCAGTTAAATGATGGGATAATGGCTCATGTGCTCCAGACAAATATTAACGTGCTCCTGTAAACGGGCAGGATCTCAAAGCAGTCAACAGCTTCACCTACCTGTGCAGTAATCTATCCATAGATGTTAACATTGATGTAGAGGTTCAACAACAGGATCGCCAAAGCGAGCTCTTTCTTTGGAAGTTTACGTGTATGGGACCGCAGGGGCACTTGATACGCCTATATCTACGTAGGGGAGTCAACCTCACCAACAACTTGAAGGTTGATAGTGCAGTAGTGCTCACTTCCCTCCTGCATGTGTGCTTGTGAAATTTGGACTTTGTACAGCAGGCATGTCAAGCTGCGTAATCGCTTTCACCTGAGTAGCCTCTCTGGAGGATACTGAACATAAAGTGGCAGGACAAAATTTCTAAGTCTAAAATTCTCACTATAGGACTGGTATCCCAATTGTCTACTATTCCTTATCCGAAAGACTCTTGTCAGATGGGCAAGACATGTGGTTCGCATGTCAGACAATCGCATCCGAAAGCAACATTTATATGGTGAGATCTCTGAAGGTCAGCGTTTGGTAGACGGACAGAAAACAACGCTAGGAGGACGTTCTAAAAGCCTCACTAAAAAGCTTCTGCATTGACATACCAGGTCTAAATGACAACTCCCTGGACATACCAACTTGGGAGTTGCATGCCCATGGCCGCAACCCCTATAGCATGTATAGCGTAGCAAGTCGAGAAGTTGAGGTCACAATGCCGAGCAATGCAGATTACCCGAGGCACAAAGGAAGTGTGTCGCTCGTAAGGCACAGGCTGCTGCCAAATCTTTTCCTGGACTAACCCACGCTTGCCCTACACGGGGAAGACACTTTCGGGCACGAATTGGCCTCTTCAATCATCTACGAACACACAATACCCAACCACAGACTCGTGGTGTGTAGTCTTGGTCATCATCGCTTGCGATGGACGAACAACAACACATCAGTAAAAACACAAACAAGTGACCTAAAACATTCATATAATGATTACGTGAATCGTTTTATCGCAGATTTTGTTACTGAGATAAGAGCTGTTTTATAAAACAAAAATAACTGGAATTCTGAAATTTGGTAAACCTTAGTCTTCTGTAACAAATATGTACTTGTGATAGGCATGGTTAGACTAGGCCCAGGCGGATAGACAGGCCAAGGCCGAGGACTAACCAAACCATTCAGAGATAACTATTTGAAGTCTAATTACAGGAGACTTGTATTATCAAGTAATGTACTTACATGTTCCATTATACACTATTCTGTTTATTTAAAGCATGCTTAACATAAATACTCACCAAACAATTGTAAAAATCTTGCTAATGTTATTTATTTGCTCTAAACTTTAAGCCAATCACAGGCCAGGCTTTTGAATTAGTTGCCAGAAAATCCAGTGATTTTGTAAAATTCTGACTATGTCAGTATGTGGCATAAAAGCAGCTAGGTCTATAGCTCTTAAAATATCTATTGGAAAATTGTAAAAGTACCTTAGTCAACAAGAAATATTTATTCATTTTTATCATCTTTTAATATTACAGTACTTGGTTTTGAAGTCAAATAAATATTTTTTCAATTCATTTGAAATTCAATATGGCCGCCATTTAAGTATCATGGGAATAGCATAGTTATATTGCTAGACATTGAAAACACGGGGTTTGCTTACGAATACTCTAGAAGTGAAGTTATCATGGGCAGTTTTATTATTGATGCAAATTCATTCAAATAACTTAAACTCCCAAAGTGTCTGGAGGCTTTATATCACGATAATGAACATTGTGACAATTCTAACCGTACCATATTTCCTTTGATTGTATGTAATCATAATCAAGACAGCCTACAGTGATTTGGAATTCTGACCATGTGTCAGAAAGGCAGCTATTACTCCTAAAATATCTATTGGAAAACCGTACATTTGGAAAGCTTGGTCAACAAGAAATTTGATTAATTCATTTATATTACTTTTAAATATAATCGTTCTTCTTTTTTTAGTTAAATAAATCAAGGCTTATGATTTTTTTTTTTCTTCAATTTTTTAAAAGTTTATTCGACGGCCATTTTGAAATTCAACATGGCCGCCATTTAAGCATCATGAGAATAGCATTGATTAACATGGGATTTGCCACTAAACCCGAAGTCTCTAAATGCTCGAAGTGAAATTATGGACAGTTTTATTACTTATGCCAATAACTCAAAACCCCCAATGTGAGTGTCTGGAGGCAATATATCACGATAATGTACACATTATGACGATTCCAATAGTAAATTTCCTTTAATTGTAATTTTTTTCAACAAAGGCTTAACAAATTCATAATTTAGACAGCCTAATCTGATCTTTTCATTAAGAACGGTAACACAAATATCGTCCTAAAAACGGCTAAAATTGTGAAATTTCACGCACTTCGCTTGCATACACTATTATAAAATTCCCCTAAAGACAAAGTTGGGGCCCTAAAAGCCCTACATATTGGACTTGTTCATACTTAAAAGTTGTACCATTGTTTTCCTACCTTATCATAATTTGTAAATTCTTTAATATAGGGCCTCTCTTTCTAGAGTGTGTGGGCATCTTTGAAGGGCAAAACTTACTGTTTGGACCTGGCCATTGCCATGACATAAACTGACGTCTACCATCTTCTTAATAAAGGGTGTTGACCATATAAAGTTATATTGTTGTGCTCCTTGCTTGGAAAACATGACAGCTGGAAAGTGAGCCTCAGAAGCTATGCCCCCTCCCCCTTCCCCTCCTCCAGATTCAAACATCTTCCGCTGCCTCTCTGGGGTGAGCATTTTCTAAAAGTGAAGGATTAAAAAAGAAATACTTTTATAAACATATTTAACTTCAGATAAGGAAATAAATTAGCTTTGTGGTATCAAAGGCTTCATTCTAACGTCAATTAACACGTTCACAAATCATACTTGATTCAGTTTATTGCAGTACATTGCAATTTGCGATTGATTATCGAAACTTAAATCAAATGAAAATTGTCCTTTTAATTATTTTAAATCATTTTCAGGGCGTAGGCTGGGGGTAAGGACGCACCCCCTCCTTCCCATACACACACAGCAACCCATGTTCCGCACGAATTATTCGTATGACTTCTGCTACTTTTTTTTCAACTCCCATCGTCCACCTTCTACTCGTGCGCTCGCTCACCGGAATTGAGTTCCACTTTCCTGAAAATCGTACCCCAGGCTCAGACCAGTCTACACCCCTGATTTTATAAGAGAAATTGAGGGGTTTTAAAATCCTTGCATTTGTAAAAAAGCTCTATATCCAAAGAGCACGTGAAGAGTGTGGTTTAGCCCCACTTGCTTTTCTTAGAAAACAAAATACAAACATGAAAATTTAATAGTATAATAACTGGGGGATAAGTTTTATAATCCTCCGCTGTAGTGGTAAGCCTATACAGAGTTTCCATTTACACAAGCTTTTGGTTTGAGAGGGCGGCATGTACTATTAACAAAATAATATCTACATGGAAATTTTAACACATATGTGAAACAGAACTATGAAAACAGTTCAAAAATCCCGTACCGTTAAAGGTACATAGGTGTGGCCAGGGGGTAGTCCCCCGCCCCCAAGTGCCATAATTTTTGCTAGAAAGTCCTTTTTTTTTTTTTTTTTTTTTGCTTAAATGTTTATCATTTGTATGAAAAGGTCCATCATTTTTACTAAAAGGTCCATCATTTTTGCTAAAAGGTCCTGTTTTCTTGCTCTTCAGTCAAATTTAGCCACCGAACAGTCCGACTATTAATTTGAAACAGTTTTGGAATTTTTTTTACGCCATCAACATTTTTGCTCTACTACAAATTTTAATATCTGATCATAGAGAGATAATACGAATACTGATGTATGAATGGTACAGTGGGCAGACACAGCTCACATTCTAAATTTTGTAATTATATACAATTTCTCTGCTTTACTTTCGGTCATTAAAATGCTGGAAATGTCCAATGCCAGATTAAGCCCTGCTTGTTAGGGTCAGGCAGGCACGTAGCCAGGAATTTGACGGAGAAGGTAAGGGGTAAAGGGGGGGGGGGGGGAGCCCCGACCTGTATACAAAAAATGTTAATTGTTAGAAATGTGTACTGCGTCCGCCAAATGGCGTGGGGTCCAGGAGCCTACTGAAGGAAGGCCCTGGTGGGTTCCAGGGGCGATGCCTTGGTGAGGGACCAGGGGCGATGCCTTGGTGAGGGACCAGGGGCGATGCCTTGGTGAGGGACCAGGGGCGATGCCTTGGTGAGGGACCAGGGGCGAAACCTTGTGTTTTTCGTCGTAGGAAATTACTTAAACTTCATACACTAAAACCACTTTATGGAAATACATTTTATAATTTGTTTTGTGTGTCGGTTCCCCTATTTATTTTCTGCCCGAGATGACCAGACCAAATAAGATTCTCCTTGATCAGTAGGGGAAGAGATATTCAGTCGGATGAAACGAGACGCAATCGGGGGAATGAGAGTCAGAATTTATCAACTTTCAAGACAACCATTTTCTGATGATATCTTCTTTTGGGACTTTTCTAAATTTTGAAATTATAGGCATTTAAAACTGGAAGAAAAGAACATATTTCACTACATATATAAAACCCTTCGCGCGTCAGTCAGACGTTAATCAATTCGAAGGTAGGCCTACAGCAAAACAAAAAGAGATTAAAAAAATTCTTTCTACAGCAAAACAAAAAAGAGATTAAAAAATTGCTTTGATATGGAGCAGTTTAAAGCAAAAGAAAACGACGGTTTTGCGAACTTGCATAACATTGATGACACGGTCGATGTTGATTTTTTCGCCAGCATGGATGTACATCAAGGCTAGACCGCTCAAACGTCTTTCACTTATCCTGTTCCTGAGATATGTTTTCAGCAGTCGCAATGATAACACTAACCTTTCAACTGTTGCAGTTGATATTTGTAGAACACCGGAAATGTTTAATAATGCATCGAAGCAGGGGAAAATATCGACGTCACATTCTTTTAGACACATGATCAGTGAGGGATTTGTCCGAGAACTCTCCTTTGCCATCTGAATACCCACTGCTTGTATTGTGCAAGGGCATTAATTCCTTTGTATCATCTGGTCATAAGAGCTATTGGCACATGCACGATTTTTGAAGTAAGTTAAGCAGACAAACTCAGAAGCATAACCATTACAATAAATAAAAAAGACGCCCCAAATATTAACATTCAGCGAAGGGGAGGGGGGAAGGGTAGGGGAAGGGGAAGGGGGGAAGGGGGAGAAGGGGGAGAAGGGGGAGAAGGGGGAGGGGAGGGAGGGGGCGGCTACGTGCCTGATTCGGGGACAGAAGTTCAAATAACTTCTTGGTCTCTGACTGCTGTTGTCTAATTTCCAAAGGGCCAGTTAATATCCTCAACTGGGGGGAAAATCTTACCTATTGCCTCTGTTATTAGCCGGTGACTGGAAACACCCTTCCATTAAGTATTGGTGTAAAAACCTGTACGAGTCCTCTCCCAAGAACTATGGCACAGGAATAAAAAGAAAGGTTTTTTATATTAAAAAAAAAGGTTCAATATATTGAAAAACATGCATGGTTGTTTGATGAGGGCTTAATGGCACAACGACAGCGAGGGTCAAATTGTGCTCGAGAGGTTAGATCATTCCTGAGGTAGGAAGAAAGGAAAATAGTGAGTCTGAGAGAAGTACGTAATAGCCAGGAAGTGCTGGGATCGAGAGAGGAAGAGCAGGGGTGCAAAAAAGGAACTGAAAAGTTGAAGGGGAGGGAGGGGGAGGAGGTATAGAGTTGCGAGGTCAGCTCTGGGAAGGTTTTACAGGGCTGGCAAGGGGATGTGGTGGACTGTGAAGGGGCAATGGCAATTGTTGCAGAGGTGTGAGGGAGCCATTAAGGAGGTAGGAGTAAGTGAGGTGGGTGTGACCTATTCTAAGGCAGGTAATGTGGACATTGTTGATACTGGAGAGATTGTGGATGATGGGTTTGGTCGGAATTGTGGGCTGGATGTTGTGGAATTTGTTGTCAATTTGGGAGTCCCATGAGGTTTGCCTGCTGGAATGAACAAGTGAAGCAATAAGCGGTTTGATGTCAGAAAGGATTTTTATGAAGGGGGTATGTTGAGGGCAAGCTTAGTGGTTGAATCAGCTCTGTCATTGCTGGAGATACCAACAAGGTTGGGTATCCAGAAGAAAATAACCTTTTCTGTGGGAGAGGAGGGGGAATGAATTTACAGAGGAGGTGGGATGTGTGCGTTATCCCACCTAAGATTGAGAAAAGAAGTAAGGACAGACTTGGGAGTCTGAGAAGATGGCAAAGTGGCTGAGCGGGGAGTACTCAATATAATTGAGGGCGAGTAGGATGGTCTTGGCCGAGAAGATGGACGAGTACTTGGGAAGCCTGCTACTGAGGGCGATGTCTTGAATGACGGCATCAGTAGCTGTCTTGTCGCCTTTCTTGGATAGTTTGTCTTTGATTTGGTTGTGGAGGTTGATGGTTGATGAAGGTTCAAGTAAGTTTGGGTTTTGTGATGAGTGGAGATGCCTACGTGGATAGAAGGAAGGGGTGGTCCAGGGAGGAAAAGTGGGCCAGGAGAAGGTGCCAAGAGTGGCGGGGTTGATGCCGAGATGGTGGAGGTCGGCTTTGATGCGTAAGCTGAAGGAAGGGGATAATTCTAACAATTACACAAAATTTGAAATGAAACAAACAAAATCGCTTTAAAAAAAAATGGATCATTTCCACATTTGCCAACATATGTTTTGTTATATTACTTTAATAGTTCAATATCATAAGTGAAATACGAAACGCTCATATTAGAATTTACCAGAAAACCAATGTTGCCAAATTTTCGAATGATTTTTCCAAAATTTCATTGGATTTTGTGTTAATAATTTCCAAATTTTCCTAAGCGAAAGAAACCCTTACAGGGAATACCTTTCTCTGTGCACCCCGTGGTTTTTTCTTTCTCAATACAATTTATTTATTAAACTCTCATATCTAACATATCATCACAATGAAGAAAATGGCGCAAAGGAATACAAATTTCATAATGTAATTCATAATTAGTAGCTAAACATTCTTAAACTTACTATAAGAAAACAAAAAGAAAGACCGGAAATATCTTGAGAGAATTCCAGATACAAGAAAAAGTTAAACAAGAAGATGCGATGTTGAGAACCATTTTTCATTATGGGACTTTAAAGAAGCACTAGACTCAAAAGCTAGGCTGTATTTTAGGGAATCCCACCAAAATAAAATGCCTATCTATCACGCAACAACGGTATAGCAATTTTCTGCTTAATTTGAATATTTAACTGACCTTTGCCCTCACGTCTGTGGAGTATGAAAACATTAAGTTTATTGATCTTTTGTGGATAATATTTGTGAAAAAACGAGCGCCCTCACTTTTTGGTCTAGCCCTCCTTTAACTTATCATGTCTTGTTGCTATACACTCTTCTAATTTACAAATAATTTTCAAGTTAGAAATCAGGTGACAAACAGAAGGGCTATTATTTTGCATTTGACATTCATAAATTACCTGCGTACCTACTAGCCTCACTTGCTGTATTTACTTCAGTGTGGACTTCAAATAAACCATGTAAAATAGAAGTGTGGGAAACGTGAGGGAATGGAAGATTAATAAAATAACTAATAATCTCCTGCCAAAAAAACCTGGCAGTCCGGCAATCAACAAATGTTGGCAGGAGTCATTCTGCATCTAAATTACAAAACCACATAGTGGGGAGTCAGCCAGACCCACTTTGAAAAGCCATGGGTTAGTATTATGCAATTTTTTTATAATTAATCAAAATTATAATTTATCAAGTAAACTACCCCCAATTTTGTGAAGGAAATGGAGGACTATCAGTTTCCAGCTCAGAGTTGGAGGATTTTAAACACTTTAGCCACATCATCTTATTTGACTCAATGAAACTCTTGAATCGTCTTTAAACCTCCCATCTTTATACTCATTAACCATAGCTGCGTGCTTTATTTTATCTTGCCCCTACCAAATAAACTTATATAATATTCTTAATATTTTTAATAGACCTCTCAGGAATGCGGAGTACCGAGCCCACATATAAACGTTAGAGATATCGAACCAATTGATAATCTAAATCTTTCCCAAGAATCGAGAGATTTCTAGCCCTCCAAAGATTGAGGTTATTGCTGATAATTGTAATGATGCCATCCGTTTTTATTTAATAGCTTTGTCATTGTACGAAATGTAAATACCCAGAATCCTCATAGGACTGACCTAATCGAGTCCGGCCACTTTCGCGTTGTTTACTTTCTGGAGAGTATCCCCCAAGACCATGGCAAAAGCTTTACTTGGGTTAATCTAAAGTTAGACTTTTTTATGTCAAGATATTATGTAATGATTGCTCATTTTTTGTAAAAACTGTCACATCATCTGCAAATAGTGAGTTTGATATTACCAATCCTGACCAAGATACCACATATATTGTCACTGTTCCTCAACTTAACAGTTTAAGTTTCAATAGAGATGAATAAACAAGAAGATAAAGGGTCCCCTTGTCAGACCCTTAGGTTAAAGGGAAGTATCCTGTTGACAATTACCCATTAAATACACCTTCACTATTCATATAAAAATTTCTTATGCATTGTATAATTGATGGTCCAAAATTATAAGCAGTCAGTGCATTGAAACAGCAACAGTTTTACCTAAACTAGCTGTGGTCTGCTCAGTGGCATGACTAAGGTGGAGGCTGCCACATCCCTGCCCCCCAGTTGGGCCCATAAAAAAAAATTGCCAGGTTTGAACGAAAAATTTTAGCCTTGTGATCTGGCATGACAACAGGCCCCTATATGGGCCCTGACGACAACTGGTCGGCCCCGCGATATGGAGATTTGTATGTAATGAATGGGCCTAGTCTCCAATCATTTCATTGAACTAAACTGCCAGCAGTGGTTCATTAACACATCAAAGGCGCGCACTGCATATCTTGGTACGCAAAATCAATGCGCCCGCCCCACCTCGGTGTGAGTTGTTACACCATAGGGTCCCACAGGAAAATCAATTCCCCCAACCTCTCGGTGTGAGTTGTTATACCAGTGTCCCACAGGAAAATCAATGCCCCCCCCCCTCCGTCGGTGTGAGTTGTTATACCATAGGGTCCCACAGGACCACAAGCCGCCCCTTGGCCCCTAGCTACGCCACTAGGTCTGCTTGTTTATACACATAATACATTTCTCTGTTAATACCTGGAATTTAAATTGCTGTAAAATTTCCCATTTTAATTTGGACTATTTTCAATATTATGATAGAATTAAAGGATTAGTTCAGGGGTCACGCAAGTCCATTTTATATATAAGAGAACTGCAAAAGAAACAAAATGGTGAAGGAAGTATTCAAAAATCTTATTTCACCAAGGAGATATTCAAGTTTTAAGCTTGATATCATTTTTGTAGAAACCAATGAAATCAGACTAGTTGTGACATCACAACCTCAAATTCCTACAAATCTTTATGTATGCTATCATATTCATATTCTATATTTCCTGTGATTTTGTGGCTTAAAACCATTGGATATGTCAGAAAAGTACTAAAACAGAATCTTGTAAGGATAATCATAATTCAACACCTGATGAAATTTAGAGGGAAAATAATTCAAATAATAAAAAAGTTGCATAAATATTCTTTAAAATACATTAACAATTGTTAAGAATGCAAAGATCAGGGCGTGAACCTACAAAAGTACTGTAGATTTACTGCACCAGTCAATTCTACACAGATAAGAAAGAGCTTTAAACTTGAATATCTCCTTAACGGAATAAGATATTGAAGTAGTTTCTTTACCAGTTTGTTTCACTTAAAGTCTTCTTTTATATAAGATAAACTTTCTTGACCCCTGAACTAATCCTTAAATTTAGCTACTGTTACCTTTACTTGTTCATAGACCTTATGTTATATTATATCATTTAAGGAAGAAAAAATCACAACCATTGCCATTCAACTTCCTGTAATTTTCTAAACATTTCATACATGTTAGAAACTTTTTCTCAATAGACTTTTAATACAGAATTATCATGACCTCATCTTTCCAATCTGCCTACAATGACCAAAATGGTTGCAGCAAAAGAATAACTTCTTCAGCATTCAACACCTCTACATTTCGTGCAAAATTTGCACACAAAAAAATAAATAAAAAAAACATGGCAAAAGTGCCAATTCAACATGTGGAGCAGCCGAGCATGGTTTTCCACTTCATTTCTCCACGGTCAGGGTCGTAATTATCATCACAATCAGTTAAAAATCAGTTTTATATCTCAATTTGCATATTTCATGCAAATTTTGTGATGTATTACAGGGCAACCTTAGCATTTTCATTTGCAAATCCTTTGAGTTGTAAATGTCTATTCATCGTTCTATGAAGTGGTGCAGCAAATTCTGGCCATACCCCCCCAATCAAGTTCTAGCAGGAATAGACTTTCCCATCAGTTTCAGTGACTGAGATTTGGAAAGATGTTTGCCCAGTCATACATCACAAATTTTGAATAAATCAAAAACTATCTAACATTGAGCAGCTATAACTATTGTCAAAATTCAAATTCAAAAACCATCTCAGTTTTGACTTCTTGTTTTGATCTTCTCTGCAGCTGATGCACTGCAGTTTTGAACATTGGCAATTAAAATTTTAAATATGCACTGTTGTGGAAAATATATCATAATACAAAAATTGGGAAGTTTTGGTTCTGGTGTGATTTACACTTGTGTTCCTGCCAGAACCGGAACTTCAAAAAATCTTACGCCAACTACCCACTCAGGCAAACCATTCCACTCATTTTACGCTCTATTACCGCTGCACAGCTTTGTTATTGAAGTGAAGGGTTGTAAAGCGTTTGGTGAAACTTTCACATTGTTACGGACAATTTCACCCTTCATCATTTGTCAAAGCCTCTCAAACCTGTGTTCCAATTCATAAACACCGACTGATTGACCTGCTTTTTCATCATAATCCACCCAATCCTGCGGGAGAAATGAATAAAACAATGAATTATATTGAGTAGATGAAATTAAGGTAGCACACTACTATTCACATCTAATCAGATTGGTTGATTCCATTACATATCGCTCAGCCTCTGCTCATTTAAAAAACAATATTTTACCAAGATCACCAGTAGATGTGAGAAAGAGAAGCTCCCAGTAATAATAATAATAATCTTCCTGTTTCTTTCCTCCAAACCAAAGTTTTTTTTGCAGGTTTCCCACTCTCCCCTTATCCTTGTTCTATCAAATATGTACGTTCACTGGAAAATACATTTTCTCATTGCATACGTGAAGTTCCTTCTCCATAATATTTCTACAGTTTGTCAAAAAGCTTAAGGTTTAACAGTCACTGAACGTAAAGCTATTGTAGATAGAACTGCGTCAAGCTGTCAGGTCAAAAATGATATGAAATATTTATTTTGTGCTATTATTTTCATTATTCCTTTTCTAGCCAGTGATGAAATTTTTGAGCATTGATCCCCTCCTTTGGTTCACCACTGCTGGGTGTGATTTACTTATCATCATTTTATTTTTCATTTTTTACAACATTTTATTGTTAAAAATGCTATGGTATATAAGAACATATTACCAATGAATTAAAAAACAGCTCCAGCGAAAGAATAATGTTAAAAAGCCATAAAACAGCCATGTTAAAAAAAAATGGCTTCATTTGAAAAAAGACAACTTTTGAGTGTAACTGGTAAGTGTTTATGATGGTTTCAGTGCCCTAGCCTTGCTGTTCCAGAGGGGTGGTTCACCCCGTGCCTCCATTAGCACTTCTCCCTGTCCCCCTTTTGGTCTGCCCTGCCCCTCAGAAAAATAAGTTTAAACAAATTTCTCTATAAACTTAATTAAACTCATAAAAGTACAATGTACAATAGCTAAAGTTGCCTCTACCCAACCATGTACCTCTCTCTGCATGAGGCCTGGAAGCATAGGGTGTTACCCTGACCCTGATAATAAAGCAATTGCATTACCGATTCTGTTAAATCAACATCAAATTTTGAGCTGGAATCTGCACCATCTGCAGCAAATCCTACCTGCAAAAGAAAACGTATGATGTAAAGAAAAAGGAATTTCTGCAGATATTGGAAATTGCTTTCTCTAATTCCTCTTATTTGTCCAATATCAAGCATACAGGAGATAGTTTTCTTAATTCCTCCATTAAAAATTAAAATGCATTTTTGAGATTTATTGGATAAGGTAAAATTTCTTATTACAATTTTGGTTCTGAAGGAAAATTTGCACTAATATCTACTTCATTAAAATTTCCTTTGATAAGTCATACAGTCTTATTTTAACTCCATTACATCAAATTCTGCTGGTAAGTTTTTTTACAAACACACATACGACCACAGAATGTTGGTTTTAATTCATTGCAAATATTGCTGCCTATACAGTATCCATGAAAGGGGAAAAAATGAAATCCTTATACATGTTGCTTTTTTGGTTGTTAAGATTGACAGTAAGTTGAGTCTGAGTCATTTGTGTCAAAAGGTTGGAAAGTTGGGTAGAGACGTTTACGGTACTGTTAAAGTGGTGGGCGAGTTAATCTAATCTAAGAGATAAACCATAGCGAGATAGACCATTGACCATAGCGATAGAGAGACCATTGAACATAACAATAGATAGACCATTGACCATAGGTATAGATAGATCATTGACCATAGTGATAGATAGACCATTGACCATAGCGATAGAGAGACCATTGAACATAACAATAGATAGACCATTGACCATAGGTATAGATAGATCATTGACCATAGCGATAGATAGACCATTGACCATAGCGATAGATAAACCATTGACCATAGCAATAAATAGATCATTGACCATAGCGATAGATAAACAATTGACCATAGCGATAGATAGACCATTGATCATAGCAATAGATAGACCATTGACCATAGTGACAGATAGACCATTGACCATAGTGATAGATAGACCATTGACCATAGTGATAGATAGACTATTGACCATAGTGATAGATAGACCATTGACCATAGTGATAGATAGACCATTGACCATAGTGATAGATAGACCATTGATCATAGCAATAGATAGACCATTGACCATAGTGATAGAAAGATCATTGACCATAGTAAGATAGACCATTGACCGTAGATAGATAGACCATTAACCATAGTGATAGATAGACCATTGACCATAGTGATAGATAGACTATTGACCATAGTGATAGATAGACCATTGACCATAGTGATAGATAGACCATTGACCATAGTGATAGATAGACCATTGACCATAGTGATAGATAGACCATTGACCATAGTGATAGAAAGACCATTGACCATAGTGATAGACCATTGACCATTAAACATAACAATAGATAGATAGACCATTAACCATAGTGATAGATAGACCATTGACCATAGTGATAGATAGACCATTGACCATGGTGATAGATAGTCCATTGACCATGGTGATAGATAGACCATTGACCATAGTGATAGATAGACCATTGACCATGGTGATAGATAGACCATTGACCATAGTGATAGATAGACCATTGACCATAGTGATAGATAGACTATTGACCATAGTGATAGATAGACCATTGACCATAGTGATAGATAGACCATTGACCATAGTGATAGATAGACCATTGATCATAGCAATAGATAGACCATTGACCATAGTGATAGAAAGATCATTGACCATAGTAATAGACCATTGACCGTAGATAGATAGACCATTAACCATAGTGATAGATAGACAATTGGCCATAGTGATAGATAGACCATTGACCATAGCGATAGATAGACCATTGACCATAGTGATAGATAGACTATTGACCATAGTGATAAATAGACTATTGACCATAGTGATAGATAGACCATTGACCATAGTGATAGATAGACCATTGACCATAGTGATAAATAGACCATTGACCGTAGTGATAGATAGACCATTGACTGTAGATAGATAGACCATTGACCATAGTGATAGATAACCATTGACCATGGTGACAGATAGACCATTGACCATGGTGACAGATAGACCATTGACCATAGTGATAGATAGACTATTGACCATAGTGATAGATAGACTATTGACCATAGTGATAGATAGACTATTGACCATAGTGATAGATAGACTATTGACCATAGTGATAAATAGACCATTGACCGTAGTGATAGATAGACCATTGACTGTAGATAGATAGACCATTGACCATGGTGATAGATAGACCATTGACCATAGTGATAGATAGACCATTGACCATAGTGATAGATAGACCATTGACCATGGTGATAGATAGACCATTGACCATAGTGATAGATATACCATTGACTATAGTGATAGATAGACCACCGATCATAGTGATAGATAGACCACTGATCATGGTGACAGATAGACCACTGACTATGGTGATAGATAGACCATTGACCATAGTGATAGATAGACTATTGACCATAGTGATAGATAGACCATTGACTATGGTGATAGATAGACCATTAACCATAGTGATAGATAGACCATTGACCATGGTGATAGATAGACCATTGACCATAGCGATAGATAGACCACCGATCATAGTGATAGATAGACCACTGATCATGGTGATAGACCATTGACCATAAGATAGTCCTTTGAGCATGGAGACAGATATAAATTGACCATGGCAATAGATTGAATATTGACCATGCTGATAGATTGACCATTGTGATAGATTGACCATGGTGATAGATTGACCATTGACCATAGTGATAGATAGACCATTGACCATAGTGAAAGAGAGACCATTGACCATAATGATAGATAAACCATTAGCCATAGTGATAGAAAGACCATTGACCATGGCGATAGATAGACCATTGACCATAGTGATAGATAGGCCATTGACCATAGCGAAAGATAGACCATTGACCACAGCAGTAGAGAGACCATTGACCATAGTGATAGATACACCATTGAAAATGGTGATAGATAGACCACTGACCATAGTGTTAGATAGACCACTGACCATAGTGATAGATAGACCATTGACCATAGTGATAGATACACCATTGAAAATGGTGATAGATAGACCACTGACCATAGTGTTAGATAGACCACTGATCATAGTGATAGATAGACCATTGACCATAGTAATAGATATACCATTGACCATAGTGATAGATAGACCACTGATCATAGTGATAGATAGACCATTGACCATGGGGACAGATAGACCACTGACTATGGTGATAGACCATTGACTATAGTGATAGTCCATTGACCATGGTGATAAATATGACCATTGACCATGGTGGTAAATTGACCATGGTGATAGATAGACCATTGTGATAGATTGGCTATTGACCATGGTGATAGATTGGCCATGGTGATAGATAGACCATGGTGATAGATAGACCATTGTGATAGATAGACCATAGACCATAGTGATAGATAGACCATTGACCATGGTGATAGATAGACCACTGATCATAGTGATAGATAGACCATTGACCATAGTGATAGATAGACCATTGACCATAGTGATAGATAGACCATTGACCATGGTGATAGATAGACCATTGACAATAGTGATAGATAGACCATTGACCATGGTGACAGATATACCATTGACGATGGTAATAGATATACCATTGATAATGGTGATAGATGACCACTGACCATAGTGATAGATAGATTACTGACTATGGTGATAGACCATTGACTATGGTGATAGTCCATTGATTATGGAGATAGATAGACCATGGTGATATATTTGACCATTGACCATGGTGGTAAATTGACCATGGTAATAGATAGACCATTGTGATAGATTGGCCATTGACCATGGTGATAGATTGGCCATGGTGATAGATTGACCATTGGCCATGATGATTGACCATTGACCATAGTGATTGACCATTGACCATGGTGAGACCATTGACAATAGATAAACCATTAACCATGGTGATAAATAGATTATTGACCATAGTGACAGATAGACCATTGTGACAGATAGAACATTGACCATAGTGACCGACAGACCATTGACCATAGTGATAGATAGACCATTGGCCATAGTGACAGATAGACTATTGGTTATGATTAATGCTGAGTTTTCATGACAAAAAGAACTAGAACTGTCGGAAGGACAGCATGGTCGACTACTATTTGAAGCTGGCATAGTAAATGGGCTTATTGAGGGATGTATATGGGGCTAGTAGAAGGCAGTTGATTTCAAATTACATTGATACATGTAAGTTTGAAATTCTTTTGAGACAAGGGGGGCTCTATTGTTTGACTTTCTTTCATGCCAGCACAAATGTTTTAATTGCTATTCCTGCCAGAAATGTTATTATCACAACAAACAAACTTCTCCAAAAACTTTCACCAAACAAAGAAAACTCGAAAAAACTTACACCAGATGCTGATGCCCAATGCCGAAGCAGTAGAATAGCTCTCTAATCTTTGAATAGTCAAGCTAAAATTTGTACAAGAAAACTAATGAGATGTGAATGACAGAAATTTCTGACCCTTGGGGAGAAGTCAATTGGCTCCATGCCCCTTCCTTCAAAGGCAACAATTGTCTTAAACTGGCCACTGTCCTCTGCTGTGTAGCTACCTAAGGTCTCTGGAAGTATACCTGTGGATATAGAAGAAATAAAAGAGAATAAAATGAGTTTTTTTTTATAATTACTGTTTCAGTTCTTATAATACGCAGCAATCAATGCTGAAATCAAGTACTCAACTCAGCAGATTGAGATCAGCCCCGCAAATTTGACTGGACCATTGACATGTGCCTCTACCAAGCCACATGTCTCCTCTTCCTATATTTCTTCCAATACCACCCAGGCTGCCATTCAAATTTGTGACCCTTAGTGAAGGTATGAAGAAAAATTGCACAGGAATATTTTGTTAAATTTCAACTGATTTGCATTAAATTTATGACATAAATACAAATCACACTGATTACCTTTAGCTTCTTTGTTTTTCATTTTAAGGACCTTTTTATCCTTTCTAGGGAGGGGGAAGGAGGGAGGAAGGGGAGGGGAAGGGGAGGAAGGGGGGGAAAGGTGGGGAATGGGGGGGGGATAGGTGCTGATTCAGCTGCAAGATAACAGCAGTGATACAAAGTTCAGATTG
Organism: Chiridota heheva; assembly: GCA_020152595.1. Lineage (NCBI taxonomy): Eukaryota > Metazoa > Echinodermata > Holothuroidea > Apodida > Chiridotidae > Chiridota > Chiridota heheva. Next base: position 711,447 of record JAIGNY010000335.1, on the reverse strand, counting down.
GAAGGATTCTATGCCATATCATACCTTATACGTTAAGCACAGTTGCTGATTGATTACAAGGTAAAACTTGCTAACTGGTTCAATTACTGGCATGAGTGCTGTATCATGTCGACGACGAGTGAACACACAATTACAATGACGGGGTCGTTGCCTGCATATTTGGTTATGATAGTAACAATGCTATCACAAAACTTAATACGACCCGGACGAGAACACAGGTATGACGTATGGACAGACATAACATCAACAACCAAGTCAATGTCCACGGCCTTTGATAACCAGTTGTGGTGCACTGGCGTGTATCATGTCCTTGAACAAGACACTTTCTTCTGTTTGCTTTGATATGATGAGCTGTACATATCATGCGAAGGACCTGTATCCAATCCAGGGAGAATCATTGACTCTCACCCACTGTCACCATGGAAACTAGAGACAAAAGATCAGTTTTATGGACCATCATGGCTTGGAAAACGATTTGCACTTTTTAATGGCAGCTCATATCAATAGCTATGTATGCAACTGAAAATGATTATCAAAACCCCAGGATCTAATCAAGATACCAAATGCCTAGTCAGGCTAAGAGTGGTTCACACCAGCTCTCTTCTAAACAAATTCCTTCTGTAAAAAGAATTGTATTCTGACTAAAAAGTCTTTTCAATTATGAACTAAGGTTCTTCAATTTCTGTCACTCAGTTTCAAAAAAGTTCATCCATGTAAGATGCCTTAGTTGGCAAATAATCTAGCATGTTTCAGACTATGTATCATTTAAATCAGGATTATTGATACTTGGAAACAGGGGCAGACTGACCAGTCGGTCAATGGCTGATACGCCCCTCCTCTGATGCCACCCCCTTGCTTCAACATAGTGTCTAACACCCGGGCTCAGACACTACCCCCGTTCAGTACTTCTTGGTGCCCCTTTGGGCACCTTGACTGATGCAATTTTAACCCCCAGACTGCTCCTGCTTGGGAATACTTTCTTCATTCATTTTCGACATAAAAAATTAAAGTACACAAAACTATAAACAGATCACAGTTTTTGATGAAACTAGCATTTCTTTTGAAATATTTTCCTCCATAATTTCTCAAACACCAAAAAGTCAATAAAAATCATATTGCTGTAACATGTACACCCACTTATTCAAAACATGATGGTGATCTTCAATGGAATCAACAAAAACAACAATGCATATGGAAAAGGAAAGCCATCTGCCCACAGAGACAATAGCTTCATTCTCTCTGCATACTTACTCAGTGAATTTTCTCTTGCACAAAATTTGCATCTTGAAACCATACTTGCTGAGCTCCTGCCACCTTTCAAAGGGGATGTTTCCTGGTAAAATAAAAAACAACAAATCATAAAATAACTTTAAGGATTAGTTCAGTGGTCAAGCATGTCCATCTTATATGAAAGAGGACTTCATAAGAAACAAAATGGTGAAAAAAGCATTAAAAAATCTTATTCCGTTAGGAAGATAATCAAGTTTAAAGTTTAGTATCATTTGTGTAGAAATGACTCATATCAGACTAGTTGTGATGTCATAGCCTCAGATTCCTCAGCCTTTATTCTATCATGTTTTGTCCTGCAATTTTGTGGCTTAAAAACCATGGGATATGTCCAGTAAGTAGTAAAACAGAATCTAGGAAGGGTATCTATAATATACCACCTGAAGAAAGTTTGAAGAAATTTAATTTAAAAAGTAAACAAATTAAACAAACTTTCTTTAAAATACATAAAGATTTTGAGAAATGTGAGTCTGTGACATCACAACAAGTCTGATTTTAGTCGTCTCTACAGAAATGATACTAAACTTTAAACTTGAATATCTCCTTAACGGAATAAGATTTTTGAATGCTTTCTTTACTACTTTGTTTCTTTTGAAGTCCTCTTTTATAAAAGATGGACATGCTTGACCACTGAGCTGGCCCTTTAGGTGTTATATCTCTGAGCCATATGAGTTATAACAGTTTAATGAAAGAACATGTAACAACCCAATCCCCACCCCGACCAACTCCATACTGAGACTTTCAAGATATATGAGACTTGAAACTAGTAATAAAGAGATATGAGAGGCAAAAGCTGCGTCAGTTCCAATAACTGATATGATATTATATATTTCATTGTAATAGGAGGAATAGAAAGAAAAATAAAAAGATTTCTCTTATTGATGAAAATTCAAAATATCTGCTACAACAAAGGAAAAATTGGTCCAAAAATAATAGTAATGTAGTGAATACATCTTTATATGCTTTTATAGAGGAAAATAAACCATTGATGCTTTCTGCAAAAAAATTAATGTACTCCATTGCACAAATACATGGGGGATGATTTCAAAGCAAATATTTACGACATATACTGTTGTTTACTCAAGAAATCTATCTAAAAAAATATACATATATATATATTACCATTATTTTTTTGTTCTACCAAATTTTTTCTTCTTCCTCCAGCAAATTCCTGATTTTCCTGCAATTATAACCACCAGAACAGTAGATTTTTTCCAGATCTGCCTGGGATCTCACCCCACTTTTTTAATGCTGATATCAAAAGGCACAATTGGACACCCCCTTCCCCCCCTCTGCCTCACCCCCGACCAAATCCATACTGAGATTTAAAAAAAAAAAAAGACTTGAAACTATTAACAATGGGATATGAGAGGAAAAAGCTGCATCAGATCCAATTCAGGGTCAATAAGTGATATGATATTATCTGCTTTATTATACTCACAGCCAGGCTCACATACTGAAAACTATGAGTAACCTCTTCACAGTTTGAACATTTCAGCTGTAGAGAAATAAGAAATAATCAATGATTTTCAGCAAGATTCCTTTTTTTTGTCATGGGAGAGATACTCGTACAAACTTTCATTTCTTGAGCTGGTACTATATGATTCCTTGTAGATACTATATGAATCCTTGTACATACTATATGATTCCTTGTAGATACTATATGATTCCTTGTAGATATTATATGATTCCTTGTAGATACTATATGATTTCTTGTAGATACTATATGATTTCTTGTAAATACTATATAATTCCTTGTAGATACTATATGATTCCTTGTAAATACTATATGATTCCTTGTAGACACTATATGATTCCTTGTAGATACATGTACTATATGATTTTTGTGGATACTACATGATTCCTTGTAGATACTATATGATTCCTTGTAGATACTATATGATTCCTTGTAGATACATGTACTATATGATTTTTGTGATACTACATGATTCCTTGTAGATACTATATGATTCCTTGTAGATACTATATGATTCCTTGTAGATACTATATGATTCCTTGTAGATACTATATGATTCCTTGTAAATACTATATAATTCCTTGTAGATACTATATGATTCCTTGTAAATACTATATGATTCCTTGTAGACACTATATGATTCCTTGTAGATATATGTACTATATGATTTTTTGTGGATACTACATGATTCCTTGTAGATACTATATGATTCCTTGTAGATACTATATGATTCCTTGTAGATACATGTACTATATGATTTTTTGTGGATACTACATGATTCCTTGTAGATACTATATGATTCCTTGTAGATACTATATGATTCCTTGTAGATACTATATGATTCCTTGTAGATACTATATGATTCCTTGTAGATACTATATGATTCCTTGTAGATACTATATGATTCCTTGTAGATACTATATGATTCCTTGTAGATACTATATGATTCCTTGTAGATACTATATGATTCCTTGTAGATACTATATGATTCCTTGTAGATACTATATGATTCCTTGTAGATGCTATATGATTCCTTGTAGATACTATATGATTCCATGTAAATACTACATGATTCCTTGTAGATACTATATGATTCCTTGTAGATAATATATAATTCCTTGTAGATACTATGATTCCAGGTAGATATTATATTCACCAGAAAAAGTACTAACTTCTTTACAGAATAGTATTTAAGTATTGACTATTTAAAGTTTAAATAATTTCCAATGAATGCAAAAGTTTTTATGTATGAAAGAGAGGACAGCTCACAAATTTTCAAGGAGCACTAGAGACCAAAAAGTCTAGTATTGCTGGTTTTTGCGAATTTCACAGATATTATCCACAACAGATAAATAAACTTCATGCCTCCATAGCCCACAGGCGACGTGAGGGCAAAGGTCACTTGATCATTCATATTAACCAGAAAATGGCTTTACCATTACGTTCTAGACAAGCGTTTGAATTTTTGGAGGAACCCTTTGAAAATACACCCTCACTTATCAGTCTAGTGCTCCTTTAATGTTATTCAATGAATTTCTGTCCTAAATTTCAGTCACTGAAAATCCTTTTTTTCCTGCTAAACTTTGAAGGAAATTCAAAACCCTTGGTTATATTCAACTGCGCTCATTCAAAGAACAGAGGTGAAGGATTGAAAAACAATCAGGTTAACTTAGGGAAATTCTCAGATTTTCTTGTTGTGATGTCACAAATTTAAATAAAATTTGCATAATTCATTATGATAAGGTTCTAAAATTGATTCCACTGTTTGTTTGATGAGAGCTTAACGGCACCACGTCCACAAGGATTAAATTATGCCTGAGAGGTCAGATCATTCTAGAGGTAGGAAGGAAGGGAAACAGGGGGAGAATGAAAGAAATTCAAGAACAAAAAGTCAGAAAGCTGGGATCGAGAGAGGTAGATGGGTGGAAAAATAATGTAGAGAGAGAAGGGGTGGGGAAGGAGGACTAAATATGGTTGTAGAGGGAAGCATGCTGAAGGAAGGAGATAATTTTATCGGGAGGTTTTTTTTGGAAGAGCACCGCTACTGAGTTTTTATTAAAGTCCTCTTTCATATAGGATAAACTTGCTTGACCAGTGCCTAATCAGATTAAATTTGATCATTTGCCACCACTTTAAGACAAGTACCTACCAACATTAACTTACAGAAGAGCAAGAGGTAATATGATTGAAGTACATAAGATGGTCTCACATATGTATGGTACAAGAGATGCATATTTATTACCTATTCGTAATAAGTCTAGAACAAGAGGTTCTAAAAACAGGAAAATTCTTCAATCATATTCATTCACCAGCGTTCGACATAATTTGTTTTCCAATCGGATTTGCAAGTTATGGAATAATTTACCTAAGGAGGTCGTGGAAGCATGCAATCTAAGTTTGTTTAAGAACATGCTGGATAAGCGCTGGTGTAATCGGGCTTTTCGCTTTCACTTCAAGGCCGAGAGTCACAAATTACTTGACACTTTTAGGTCTGGAATCTCAGGCTACTAGCCTTTTGTCCAGGAAACATCATAGGTAGGTAAGCATTTATCTACAAGTTGACAAGTGTATCAGAAATCTACTGTATCTCTCATTTGATTCTTGAAAATGTGATCTTAGACCTACCTTTAAATACCACCTAAAATCATCTCCCACTGGTCTCAAATTTGTCAGGTTCTCCAACTGTGCCTTTATCTGCAGTGAAATTTTCTAAAAAGAAAATGTTTATTTACTCAAATGGTAAATTTTCAAAATCAATTTCCTTCACAATCACAAAAAATTCAAATCCAATTCCATGAAATTCATGATCAATATCTACAACAAGGCTTTCCTTGCATGCAATTTCATGCAGAAGAGTTTTTAACAGTTGCGCTTCTGAAATTAAATAGCTACCTCACATAGAAAAAGAGAAGAGGGGGAAGAATATATATTTCTTCTTCTCATATTTCATTCAAAATTAAAAAGCGAACCAAATATTTTTAGTATGGCCTTGTGGTTATACATGTACTGTACAAACCAAACCGAAGAAAATTTGATGCTATTCTAAAAGTCATGTTAATTGTTTGCAGCCTCTCATGTTGGTCTGTCAAATTTGATGACATTTAGCAGTCAACATATTTTTGGAAGAGTATTTTTATCACAAATATCAAATTTGTTCAAGAGTTAATATGAAAAACACGATTTTGCTAATAAAAAAAGACTGGAAGTTCATTTTTAAAGCAGTTCTCCAAAAAAAAAAAAAATCCTGAATTTTGCACCTGAGGAAAGGTTTTGAATACTTTTTTGCAGGGAATGGATTACGAAGGATCTTCTCTTTCAATTTTTAAGGGTTGGTTTTTAGATAAGAATCAAAAATAAACAAAATTTGAGTTTTCCTATGCAGCCTACAAGTAACACTAATGACCCCTAATGTTAATAAATTGCTGTTTGGAATGGTAGGCCTATGAGTAGGCCTAGTTATTCATCATATACCATTCCAGGCCTTTTACTTCCCCACTAATCTGTTTTCTTTCTTGTTGGCTGACGTTCACTGATTGCTGTCATTTCTGATTTACTGCTTGACGGAGTTATTCAAGTCCTATGCAGCTTAGTTACACATTTCATTTTAACTGAGTTACAATGCTCCGCGACGTTTTTCGGGCTGAAGCTCTCTTTCAAATTACCTGTCTTTCGCATGTCCAGGTTTGCACTCAAACAATTCCCCAACTTCTTTTCTACATTCCAGCGAACAAAAATGAGACAAAGTATGATCCAGCGTAAGCAAAATCATATGATTCTTGGCACACTTTCTCTGTACGTTCTTCGCATTTTACAGCATTAAGTTTGTACTGAAGATGTCAAATTTAAAAAATGATAGTCATGTGACTACTGCCTGATAATAATTGTAATGGCGTTTGCAATTTCTGGGTGGAGTCCATGTTGAATTTTCATCAAATCATAGAAATACAAGTAGAAGAATAATTTGAATTATGCAAAGAAATGCACCTACTTATCGTTTACTTTCGTTAAAAAAGCTTTAAAACAAAAAAAGGTTGAATCATTATTTGCTGATTTTAAAGACGACACATAGAGTACCGCACATCAAAATGTTTCCACCTGTTTAAGTACAGTATAATGTAGAAGCCCTGAGTACAAATGTGCAGGCGTGATACTCAACAAAAGTTTTGAAACATGGTGACCAACAAACTATCAGTGGATTCTACTTTGGCAAAATTCTTCTGTTTAAACATTTTTTTCGGATAATCAAATGAAGAGGGTGAAATCCCACCACTGTGCACAAAGGAAGTGAAGTTATCGCATTTTGGAAAATATATATGCTTAAGTGTGACTCGAATTGGAAACACGGTATCTGCAACAACCTACGTACACAAAACAAATGTCCCAGTGATAACATACTGTACGTGTACGTGGGTTGTGACAATAACTAACTTAAGAGTAGGCCCCCGCCTAGTTTTGATACACATCCCTCAGTATGGATTGACAGTGGGATTGACGTACAAGGGTTGTTAGAAATTAGGCACAATTCCTATAGGTTTTTTTAAACTTACACATAGAAAATTGATGATTGAAAAATGACTATACTCTTTGGATATTCTTATATCAATTAGTCTAAACAATACACTTTTCCAAAATACTTTACATATTTAGCACCACCACGGGATAAAATTCTCAGAGATTCATATTTTGGTCACCATTTTCTAAGTGACTGCACGTTTGTGATTAATTATTCAATGTCTGCAAATAAGTTTCAAAATGTTCCCCTAAACTGCAAGAAGATTTTTCGCTGACAATATTTTTTTGTTCATATAATTTTATTAAATAGTTTTGGTAAAAAAAACTGTGTGCGAAAACAAATACATAAAACATCAAGAAATGTTTAGATTATCTTAATTTTTTCCTCAAATATTCTAAAACATATTACCCTCGCTAAAATGTTATAGACCTGATGGCAGTGTTTGAACTTTGACTTAAGTCATCTCATTCTTATGTTCGCTCAAAGCAAAAAAACCAAGAAGGTTGTTGGTCCCCTTCAGGGTAATGATGGTGTTACTATCAACAGTGGTAAGGATATGGCTGAGGTTTTGAATGACTACTTTGTGTCTGTTTTTACTCAGAAGTCCCCTGCTGATGGTGCTGTGGATTATCTTTGTGTGCACTCTCCAGTATCCATTAAGAATGTTGATTTTTAAGTTGATGTTGTATCTAAGAAGTTGAAGGGTTTGAACTCAAATAAAACACCCGGTCCAGATGGTATACATCCTGCTGTCTTACGTGAGTGTTTTGATGTTCTTTCTGGTCCCCTGAGTGTTATCTTTTCAAAGTGCTTTTATGTTGGTGTTCTTTCTAGTGATTGAAAAATTGCTGATGTCACTCCTATTTTTAAAAAGGGTGACTACAGTCTGCCTTGTAACTAAAGGCCAGTGAGTCTTACTAGTGTTGTGTGCAAGGTCATGGAGTCCATTGGTATGGATGTTGTACTAGATCATTTATTGATCAATGGTTTGTTGAATTTGTCCCAGCATGGGTTCTTACCTAAGAGGTCTTATGATTCTAATTTATTGGAGTTTTTGACATCACTTTTCCTTCTCCTTAAAAATTTGTTCCAGCAAATCATAACCACAAACTTACTGTAGCAAATAGTAAGATCACTTTATCTCAATTAAAATAACCACACAATAAGGACTTCATCCATTGCTAATATGATACTCAGCACCAACTTCCACAACAACTAAGGTTTTCAGAATAAAGAGGAAAAATCTGGCCTGACCTGGTTATGTATCAGGTCGGGTTTGACTGTTTCAAACTTTAAGGAGCAGAACAACTAATGATGATGTTACTAAACTAGTTGATTCTGGTCATCATGTGGATGTTATCTACTTAGATTTCCATAAAGCATTTAATAAGGTTCCATTGGGCAGGTAGAATAGAGGTTGGGAATTCTTGGTTTGACCACGCTCGATTTGAAAAGAGTATGTGGCGATATGATTCAGGTTTTTAAGTTCCTATCTGGAAGTGATGCTTCCTGTTATTTCTTGCATGTTTCTGCTAATCCTCATGTGACACATGGTAACAGTTTGAAATTGACCAAAGAGAGTTCACTGATAGATATTCGGCATTTTAGCTTTTCACAAAAAATTGTTAAATAGTGGAATGGCTGGCCTGAGTGGGTAGTTAGCTCCATTTCTGTTCAAAATTTCAAAGTCAATATTGATAAGTTCTTCACTAACTCTGGGCATCTTTGATTTTTTGTGGTGGTGGTGGTATTAGTTTGGACTTTTTATGGGGTGACTAACCCTTCTTAGCCCGTATTCTTGTATTATATTATTTTGGAGAGCTCATCAGACAATTTTTATGGAAAGAAAAGTAGTCCAAAATACTTCAATAAAAGTAACTAAAATCACCTTAAAAATAGTTTTTGAAGACATAGATGGGCTTCAAACATCAATTCTAATCATTGTGGGTGAAAAAAAAGAAGGTAAAATTGTTTCGTTAAAGATCTTTAAACTGAGATTTTCCTATACTTTTAATATGTCGCTAAAATTTAAAAGAGTACAGGAGGGTAAAGGATTTTGTAGTACCCTCGACAGCCATACTATTAATACGGCTGGTATTAATCCAACCAGGGTCTTGCTATTTGGAGAAAAATAAATAAATAGCAGGTCCTGGAACTAGTACGGGGAGTACCAACGTTAGCTCCTGCCGCCAAAAGAAAGAGATGGTGATTGATTGGTGAAGCATAACAAATCTTACGTTAAAAACAGATTTAATTCCTGTCTCATTTGTTAGAAATAACACCGAAATCATACTATGTTTAACTCGAAGCCTATAGTATATTCTTTTGGCTAACCAGGCCTACAAAGTACAAATATCGTGTAACTGGGTCATACAGTTCCCAAAGTAAACATTTTTAATATGCCTAATGTTACAACCTAATTTCATTTATTCACTAGTCTTACACTGCTTCTAGAAAACGTTGAAAGAAATTACAGCTTACCACCATTTTTAATACTCTTTTTGTTTTGTTAGTATTAAATTCAAGACTATTGAAGCCAAATTAGTGTCTTTCGCAACTTTTTTTGCAGTTAAATTGTTTACAAGTCTCCACTTATCGTCTACGCTAATTTTAAGGCCAGGCTGTCACTCTCAAATTTCGAGACGGTGTCAAAGCGCTTTTAGGGGTTCAAAGCCCAGATTCAGGAAAAATTATAAAATAAGTTCCAGCTCCATCACAGGTTGCATTTTTGGTTGGGCCTTATTAAACTTGGTGGGTCCCTTCTGCCCCCTACCTCATTTAACTTTTAGATCTACCCGAACGTAGGGTACAGATATAAATTAAAAAATCTATAGAAGAAATATGACAATTATAGGTAAAAATTTACATTTAAAAATGTCCAAATTTTCCCATTGATTTAACACGCAGATTATTTTCGAAAAAGAGACCAATTTCCAGCTCCGTCACAGGTTGCGCTTTTCGTTTGCCCTCATTAAAGTATGGTGGGTCCCTTCTGCCCCTGTAGAGTATATGCAGAAATATTTTCAAATTCATTTTTCTTCGAAATATTATATATATAGGCTAATCATTGGAAGGTGTTCTCTGGGCATAAATCTAAAGATCTGACTGGGTGTCGAAAAAATCCCTACCCGTTGGGCCGAGAACACATTTTCGAGCTATTACACCATAGGGCCTAGATCTGACTGAATATTTTTTGTTTACTCGCACGACAGATTTAACATTGGAGATCTAAGCTACGTGCACGAAGTCTGCTCAGAGCTAAACTCTACAGCTACGTGATTATTGGCTACGTGATTCAGTCTGCCAGTGCCAGTGGAAACTACTGTTTGGCGCCGACTGCTGGATTTTGCTAAGTTTATTTCCACTTTCTGCGCTTTAAAATCTGAGCATTGTGTTAATTACTTTGTGCTTTAGCTTTATATATTATTACGAAATTACTGAAGGAATTAAAAGTTGTGAAAATGTTCGCAAGAACAAGTTGCACTCTGTGTGGGTTGCCTAAATTTGTGCCACACGCTTTAGATATGAGACCTGGGCCTAACCTCAGATTGTCAACAAAACTTTTGAGGGGATCATTATCATCAATGTTTCCAAGGTATTATTACAGTAAACACAATGGTGTGGATTTTCCTTCACCCTTTATTCCATCCAAGCTTCTTGTCTTGTCAAAAACTACCAGATATTCGTATGAAAAACAAAGATATCCTGATTTATCCGAATCACAACTACAAAAGAAGGTAACACTTTAAGTAAAAATTTGTTATTTGGCCTATTCGAGTATTCGGAATGATGTCATTTTAATGTGTGTAAATTCTACCATTGTACCAACCAGTTTGTTACTGAAAACAAAACAGTTTACCATTACAGCCAGTGTAAAATCGGCCACCTTTAGATGCCCAAATCTCTATGTTTGCTTGGGTATTTGTCAATTAATTTGTGTAGGAAATTGACATTGCAAATTTGGTGGAAATATCACAGAAAAGATATTTTCAGAGTTTAAAAACACATGTAGGCCCTATCATGCAGACATTGGCTAAAGCGCGGTGTACACGAATTGTTGCACGTTTTCACTGACAAAATGTCCCAGATGTTTAAAATGCCTGGATGACCGAATACTCGAATTAGCTTAAAGAATTAATTATTTTGGATTCCAATCATAAGCATTGAATTGTATTGCATATTTTTTACCACATTATTAACACAGTAACTGGGGCAGAATCCAACACATTTGGCAAAGTATCCTCTACAGTTGCAGTCGCAGTCACTAGGCCTACATGTACATGTTGCATCATTTTTGCACACTACACATTAACTGCGCCTGCAGACAAAGGACAAGTTCCTACTCTAACGTTACTATAAAATAAAGCACTTATTATTTTAAAAATTAGGAAAATATTACTACTGTCCCCGTTAAAACGCAAATCAGAATGTTGCCATCAATTGCATCTATGAGTCAATTCCATCTATGAGATCATGGAAGGGGTATACCTTCAGAAGTGCGTTGGATTCTGCATTGATATTCCATAACTGGCCTCTAGAGAATATCAGTCTACTTGTACATTACATAGCCTACATATATTTTAAATGTTAGTTTGTTTGATGAAGTACTGTATAAGTTCAATTGTTATTTCGTTTTAGTCTATTCTCTTGCTTGGATTTGTGACCCGAGGTCATCAGACCATATAGTAACCACACGCATTGGAGTGAAAACAAAGCGATCAGCTGTGTTTGTTTACATGCCATGCATACACGCATACAGTGAACACATACTTGCTTGTACCGCACAAAGCTTTGTTTTCACTCCAGCAAATGACGTCCTCTCCCGGATGTAAATACTGTACTAGACAGTTTTTTTTAATACAGCTGAAGATTTATACCCAAAATCTTGAAATTCTAGTAAAATTTCCCACTTCTGGATTGTTTTCATAACTTAGGACTAATTTTACATAAGTTGTGAAGTAGCATATTGGATCTTCTGCATTACCTATTTGTTTTCCAGTATGGAGTGAAATATTCAAGTGAGTATCAGCTTTAATATTCTCATATCTGAAATAATACAAAACATTTTCTTATAACAGTTAGCTGACAGAGGATCGGACTATGAGAGACTTTTAAAGAGACATAGATTTCATACAAAGAACTTAGAGAACATAGTTGAAACCTTAAAACAGTGAGTATCTGTTGCTTTCTTTTATAGCAGTGATTTTCACTTGGGCCATGAGAATGAAAGTTTTAGATTTGTGTCCACCACCCAAATGCTCCAAAACCTCCCAACGAAAAAGTTCCATTATTTTTAACAAATTTCATTATCATAAAAAAAGGGTTCTCTATCACAAAAATGTAAGTTCCAAATCATTAAACAGCTGTAAAAGGGTATGATTACGCATTATTTACATAGTAGTATAGCACCCACATGCAGTTGCCGCCAACAGCTTCGATCATCACACATCGAAACCTCCGATGCACGCATCCTCTTTGAATCTAGATTGCAAATTATTACATCATAGAAGAAGTTTTATACTAGAAATAATTAATGGAAAAAAGCCTCATGCCTTTTGAAAAATGTATGGATGCAAATCTAAAACTTTCATTCTCATGGCCATATCTTTTATTATTATGTAAAGTTGTTTGGTACATCTTACGATGTTTGTATCAACTCGTCTATATAAATGAAGATGTAGAATGTATCTATAGGCCTATTGTAAGGTACATGGATGGGTGCCATGGGCTTTGCTTTAAAATATACTAAAAGACCATGAAAACCCGCAACAAATTCCAATCAAAATTGGTGAACAATTGACCATTTAAAACTGGGTTTCACCTTAAGCAACGGCAGAGCAGACGCCACCCATCTTCAACATTAACTGACACTGATTTTGCAGATGACATTGCGCTGCTGTCAGACAACATTGCTGATGCTGAACATCTTTTACACAGAGTTGAACAGGCTGCCAAAGAGGTTGGTCTGACAATAAATAGTCAAAAGACTGAGTACATGATGTACAACCATCCACAAGCTAGCCTCAAGGACATTAATGGTACCACTTTAAAGCAAGTCACCAACTTTCAGTATCTTGGTTCGTGGGTAGACTTCAACAAGAAAGACATAGATGTCCGAATTGGAAAAGCATGGACTGTCTGTTACAAGCTGAGCAACATATGGCGTAGTGATCTCTCCAGAGATCTCAAAATCAATTTCTTCAAGGCAGCTGTTGAAAGTGTGCTGTTGTATGGATCTGAGTGATGGACTGTGACAAATGCACTTTCAAGGAGACTGGATGGTACGTACACAAAATTGCTGAGATTTGCCCTTAGTGTGTCATGGCAACAGCACCTCCCTAACAGCCAACTTTATGGAAACTTACAGCCTATTTCTGAAGTCATCCAGGCACGGGCCTTTAATTTGCTGGCCACTGTTGGAGGAGCAGAGATGAAGTCATACATCAGACACTTCTCTGGGACCCAAAACATGGAAAAAGAAGTTGTGGTAGGCCAGTAATAACCTACATTGATGTTCTTGAGAAGTACACTGGAATTGAAAGAGATGTCCTCCCAGGTGCCATGGATGATCGCAAGCAGCGAAAAATCTTTGTCGACAGTACCCGAGTTTGCTCGATATGATGATGATTGACGTTACTGTTTTTTATATAACTTTAATGTAACTTTTTTATTTACATATTTTATATATATATCTTTTTTATTTATATCTTTTCTATTTATATCTTTTTAAATTTCTTTGTACGTTTTGCTACAGGGTGAAAAATTTCCATATTTTGTTGTGGACGAAATAAATTTTATCTTATCTTATCCTATCTTTTTTGGGCCATTCCATAGTATATCTATCACACATGTTACAGGCTGAAATATGGCCCAGAAGACCCATAGGGTCTCCCAAGGATCTGCTGGACCATAGGGCCTCCCAAGGATCTGCTAGGGAAAATCTACAGTTTGTCACACAACTGTATGTGTGTTTTGCTTTATATTTGGTATGCTGTAATTACCTCCACCAACGAAGGAGATTTGTTTATCTGTTTGTTTGTTTGCCATCAAGAAATCTTATGATTGGATTTGGATTAGATTTTGTGTGTGTTGTGTTTGTTGCTTGGACGAATGGAATGTGCTGAACAATGAATTAATGTCCTAAAAGGATTTCCAAACAATCCATTTTCTGGACTCTAAAGAAATTCAAATCTAGTGGTTGGGTATCAAAGAAATTCAAAACAATTGCTATTGGCATGAGTGGAAAAGGATGGAATGTAAATCTTCCCTGAAAAGAAATTAAACAATGAATGCTTAGGCTGAATAATAGTGAAATCAATGAAGGTAGATAACCCTGAAGTGTCTATAATGCAAATGGCAAATACCGATTAAAAGTGAGGGAGAGTTTTAGGGATAAAACTTAGTGGGTCAAGGATTTCTGAGAGAGATTGTATTAAGGATTGGGGTGAACTTTACAAAATTTTAGGCATGTTGGAATTATCGAGCAGGTAGAGGTATGCACTCTACAGAGTGCACGCACACATGTTCATGGTATAAAATTGTCAAATTTCAGTTATATTGGATAGGAGGAGGGAAAAGGGCGGAGGGGGGGGGGAAGGGGGAGCATTTTTTAAAGTCCTGCCTAAAAGCCATTGGTTATTTCAGGAAACTTGTCAAACAGAATTTACAGTAGTCAGGTATATATGATTTACCATCTGAAGAAAGTGTGAATAATTAGTTGGTAAAATGTCTTCGTTTTTATAAGGTGAACTGGAGTTGGAATTGATGAAAACATTTTTCATGGTTCTGAATAAAGGTGTCGATAATCTTCCCACCAAAAATCATCACCACAGAAATAACATTAATGTAGTGAATGCATCTTTATATACTCCCCTCTTTTAAAGTTAATGTACTTTTCATCACAAAATTACATGGGGACTTTTTTAGAGCACTTATTTACTACATATTCTGTTCTTTACTCAAGAAATCTATAAATAAAAAAATAATAATGATTGTGTTTTCCTTCCTGCAAATTCCTCATTTTTCCACGGTTATACTCGCCGGAACTAGATTTTTTCCAGCTCCGAGATGAATTTGCTTGACCACTGAGCTACTGTAATCCTTTGATATTTACCATATATAAATAAATCATGATTTTATTCTGTATATCATATTTCAGACAGAAAAATATTGAAACTAGAATCATTGAAAGAAAGTCGGATTACACCAAAGAAGCAATTGATTGGGCAGATCTAGTGATTTCAGCCGGGGGTGATGGGACATTCCTCTTAGCTGCTTCAAAAGTTTTTGGAAACAAACCAATTGTAGGTATTAATACTGACGTCGGCGGATCTGAGGGATACTTGTGCTTGCCAAAGAAATATTCATCCAATTTCAAGTTAGCTGTTGAGAAAATTCTTAATGGGAAAGTCAGGTATATTTTATTATTATTATCATCATCATCATGAGCATCATCTTCATCTTCATCTTCATCATCATCATCTTCATCATCATCTTTTTTATTTTTAGAGTATTTTTTTATTTTGTATTATTATTATTTTTATTTTGTTATTATTATTGTTATTATTATTTTATTCATTTTTTTGAATATTTATCATTAATCAATTTTAGTATTAGTATTTTCTTTTCTTTTTTCATTTTTGTTATGAGGTTTATTCCATTATGAATGCTTATATTTTCTTCTTTGATAATTTAGGCCCAAAATGTCAAAAAGCTGTCAAACGTTTTGATGAGATTTTCTGTTTTCTATTTGAATCATTTTTAATGGAATTTAAAACAATCTTTGCTAATTACGCCTCTTGATGTCCCTTGAAAAATGGTTTGGATGCTGAAATGTTGATTCCTCCAATCACTATCTGTTATGAAATGTTTTCTCATTCCACAATACTAGGGGCAGAAGGTTTTTCCTATCAATTACTCCATTTTAGTGTTGCAGTCATTTAAAGGGTTCACATTTAACAAACAGTATTTTTTGTTTATGAAATAGCATTTCTGAGAAATGGGTGAATATAAAAAAAGAAGAACATCTGCATGTGAATAAGAAATTAAATACCAAAAATAGATTTGATCAACGAATATGTACATTTGTAGGTATGAATGAAATTAGTATGATCATTTTGTTATGCACTGTCCTTTCATGAATAATATTTCTGTATTTATGCCCATCATTGAGGGGATCCTAATGATATTTATGCCTATCGTTAAAGGGGTCCAAGTGATACATGTATTTATGCCTATCATTAAAGGTGTCCAAATGATACATGTATTTATGCCTATCATTAAAGGGGTCCAAATGATATTTGTGCCTATCATTAAAGGGGTTCAAATGATATTTATGCCTATCATTAAAGTGGTCCAAATGATATTTATGCCTATCATTAAAGGGGTTTAAATGATATTTGGGCCTATCATTAAGGGGGTCCAAATGATATTTATGCCTATCATTAAGGGGGTCCAAATGATATTTATGCCTATCGTTAAAGGGGTTTAAAATGATATTTATTCCTATCATTAAACAGGTTTAAATGATATTTATGCCTATCATAAAGGGGTCTAAATGATATTTATGCCTATCGCTAAGGAGGTCCAAATGATAATGTGGGATAAGATTCCCAGCCATGTTGGCATACCCGGCAATGACAGAGCTGATTTAATTGCTAGCTTGCCCTCAACCTCCCCCCTACCCCCTTTCCCAAAACCCTTTCTGACATCAAATCGCTTTTCTCTTCCCTTGTTCGTGACCGCTGGCAAACCTCATGTGACTCCAAAATTGGTAATAAACTCCACAACATCCAGCCCACCATTCCGACCAAACCCACCATCCACAATCTCTCCCGTATCGACAACATCCACATTACCCACCTTATAAAAGGCCACACCCACCTTACTCACTCTCACCTCTTTATTGGCTTCCCACCCCTCTGCAACAATTGCCATTGCCCCTCACAGCCCACCATGTCCTCCTTGCCTGCCCCCTGTACAACCTTCTCAGAGCTTCCCTCGCTCCCCACAACTCAAGTGCCGAGTTCTTCCAGGAAAATTCTCCGGATAAAATTATCTCCTTCCTTCTTCATGCTTCCCTCTACAACCATATTTAGTCCTCCTCTCCCACCCCCTCTCTCTACTTTGTTTTTTTTCACCCATACACCTCCTCTCTCGATCTCAGCTTCCTGACTTTTACTTCTTGTATTTCTTTCAATCTCCCCCTGTTTTTTGTTCCTTCCTACCTTTATAATGATCTAACCTCTCAGGCACAATTTGACCCTTGTTGTCGTGGTGCCGTTAAGCCCTCATCAAACAAACAAACAACCTCCCCAGAGCTTTCCTCACCCCTCACAACTCCATAGCCAACTCTTCCATAAAACCGCCCTGATAAAATTATCTCCTTCCTTCTTCATGCTTCCCTCTACAACCATATTTAGTCGTCCTGTCCCACCCACCTTCCCCCTCTACCTACAATGACCCTTTTTTTACACCTCTGCACTTTCTCTTTCGATCCCAGCTTCCTGGCTCTTAGCCCCTGTACTTCTCCCAAACTCATGATCTAACCTCTCAGGCACAATTTGATCCTCGCCGTCATAGTACCGTTGAGCCTTCATCAAACAAACAAAACAAATAATTCCCTGAAAATTTATATTCTGTAATTTCTACTTACGTTTTGAATCAGCTGTAGGAAGCGACAAAGGATACGTGTGACCGTCGAAGGACGATTTGTAAACAGTGACCCCATTGACCTTCACGATGAGGAACTCAGCTTCCCCGACCATTATCAAAGACACACACGAGAGGAGAAGCTTCTGCAACAGAAAAATGGGACGATGGAGAAACGGGTTTTACCCGTTAGGGCCCTGAACGAGGTGTTCTTTGGCGAATCACTTTCCTCAAGGTATCTGTTGCTAAATTGGTATATCAAGGTTTAAGCCTTACTCTATCATGCGCGATAGTATCACAGTTTTTACAAAAACCTTTTTCTAAAAATAAAATAGGGACTTTACCACAGTCCTATAGGAGTAATCTTGATATCATTTTAAAGTAACTCAGATATTTCTTTCACAAAATGTAACTTTTTTTATAGGGTCATATTACAGAATTTTGAGAAAAAGTACAATGAAAAAGGGTAAACTCAGTAATTGCTAAACAATTTACAAAAAATGTTTTTTTATTTTTTCAAATCTTACAATAACTTTAAGATAACATTTTGGCTTTAAAATCAAACACGCAAGTCCTCAGACATGATAGTATTAGTTTCTGGTCTAATTTTCATAATCCCTACCTGCAATCTTTTGTTCTGGAGAACTTTCTTCAGTATATCATGAATTTTTGCCATTTTTAACCTGACTTTTTTTTTTCTTCAAAAAATCGTGTACCCAAACAGTACATCGCATATGCTTCATTGAACCGCCATTCAAAAGTGCTTGAAATTTACTTTCATTTGATATATAAATAAAGGCATACCCCTCTATTTAGAACCTTTCCTATAAGAATTATATTTCACCTCTACAATTTGAACCGACTACATGGTGCGGAGGAAATGTATGCAGCTAGCACGCGAGCACTCCAAGTTCGAGTCTCACCGTGACCACTGCGTAATTATTTTTCTGCTGCAGCTTTCAGGGTCTTTTGTACTATAATCATTTTTGATGTTTTTTCATCTTTCCTTTCTTTTTAGAAATTGTAGATTAGTATCATTGGAAAGGAAATTTTATAAAGAATCTCAATATGTTACACAAATCTCTGTTTTCAATATTGACAAGAAGTTATATTGCAAAGATTGACCATTTATGTTGACCAAATTTAGCCGAAAATTGCTTAATTTGCATATTTTTGTCCAATATTTCCTAAATTGGCTTTCATTACTTGAAAGATAAATATCTTAGCCTCTATTCCAACCAAACTTGTAATGAAAGAAAAGTTGTCAAAAATGCATATGGAAAAAAGTTACGAAAATTGGGCTCGCTTTTTTTAAAGCCCTGGTAGAGTAAGGGTTAACATTTGTAATTGTTCTGAGGGTATATATTATTTGTATAGTATCAGAAGCCAGTAATAAAAGAACAGTTTGATCAGCAGGTTTTGTGGTTACTTTTTTTGTTGACAACTTTAATGCTGAATTGACATGAAAATCATCAGACCAGAATACAGTACAGGTACTTAAAAAATGTTTTTAATACTTGTTAAAAATGTGATAACTTTTGCACAAAAATGACAAATTGTTTGGTTTAGAAAATAAAAAAAAACTAATCAAATATCTGAACATATTTAATAATGGAATACAGACAGAGAAACAGATTAAAGTTATAATTATAAATGAAAAACCCAGTTTCTCTGTATAGGATTTCACCATGATAATGATTTTTTTTTATCGCAGATCTTTAAATTTTTTGCTGTGATTTAAGTGGTTGGTTCAGATCGTAGGTGTTAGGGGTCATCTTACATCAAAGAGGCTATTACTGTAAGAGGATCAAATTTGTGACACAGGTTCTCTAAAAATAAATTTGAGGATATATTTAAAGGAATATTCCATGGATTTTTATACATGTGATAGAGGGACTACGAAAGAAACAATTTGGTGTAAAAATCATGTTGATATCTTTTTTGTTTAGGAATTATTGCATTTCAAAGATTGCATGAGTGTGTTGAAAAATGACCTCACAGTGTACAGTGTGATGTCATAAAGGCAAATCCAAGATACCTCATTATGTATTTCTAAAATAAAAATATATATATTTTTCTTTTACTTAAGAGTGTAAAGTTTATTAGCAGATGGACAAATCTTATTCTAATAAAGTGCATGTTATACCCCAACTCAAATAAACAACAAATGCTTCCAGCAATTTAGGAAGAGGCAATTAATTTTCAAAGAAATGCGCAAAAATTATCTTGGATTTGCCTTTATGACATCACACTGTACGCTCAGGTCCTTTTTTAACACTCGCACAATCTTTGTAATCCAATAACTTCAAATGGAAAAAGATATCAGCATGATTTCTACACAAATTTACAGGAATATTCTTTTACATTTGTTCAGACTTTTGTAGATTGTCTGAAATCAGAGGAGTAGTGAAATCACATCCTCACTTTACTCAAAAGTCTGTGTGTATACTTTTGAGATATTAATTTTATTGGATTTTGTCACCTACAACCATTGGATAGGCTACATTAAGAAAGGACTAACAAGGACGGCTAAAGTAGCTGTGTTAAACAACCCGAAAGAAAAAAAATGAAAGCAAATTTTACAACTAATACAAAATCGGCTACATTAAGAAAGGACTAACAAGGACGGCTAAAGTAGCTGTGTTAAACAACCCGAAAGAAAAAAAATGAAAGCAAATTTTACAACTAATACAAAATCGGCTACATTAAGAAAGGACTAACAAGGACGGCTAAAGTAGCTGTGTTAAACTACCCGAAAGAAAAAAAATGAAAGCAAATTTTACAACTAATACAAAATCTTAGAATGATTTTCATTAAAGTGCATTACTAAAGGGAGGATGTGACATCACTCTTCACAGTAGACTTTCTACATCAATCATTTTCATACAAAATTGATGACATTTCTGATTTATCCTGTGTAGAGCGGTTGAAACCAGATATGAACGTACAGTAGTCTCTTCACAGTTCTGTTTATCGTTTTGTCCTCTATCGTACTAGAGGTCCAGATGTCTGACCGCTGGAATGACCCTCCAAGTTGAAGCTACACGTCCTATTGGTCACTAATATTAGTTGTTTTTGTCCTTTATCAGGATGTCTTACTATGAGGTGTCCCTTGACGATAGTGAAATGGAGAAGCAGAAGAGTTCAGGTATGACAATATGCACGGGAACTGGCTCCACATCATGGTGAGTGCATCCACTATCAGACCATGCTTCATTTCATGCTTATAACATATACACAGGAACTGGCTCCACATCATTGTGAGTGCATCCACTATCAGACCATGGTCCATTTCATGCTTATAACATATGCACAGGAACTGGCTCCACATGGTGAGTGCATCAACTATCAGACCATGGTCCATTTCATGCCACTCAGACCATGGTCCATTTCATGCTTATAAGAAGATTAACCTCTTCTAGAAATGATATCTTTGTGAACAATGTGAAGAGGGTTGCTGAAAAGGGGACCTCTGGTGGAGGTATCAGAGCGACAAGTTTCATCTTGGTATGGAAATCTTTTAGAATTCATTCATATGTATTTAGGGTCTACTGAAAGTGCTGTCTTTTGTAGCATGTACTCGCTATATTACAAACGAATCCTATGTGTGTTTTAGTGAAATTTATGTAACTGTACCCTTAACTCAAATATAACTGAATCTTTAATGCTTTGATTCAAGTTTTTGTCTTCAAATTAAATTAAAAATCTTGGGGCAACTTAAATCGCGTTAAGCCCCAAAATGTTTGTATGTCTATAATGTAATCTATTTTTTGGTATCACCACATCAGATTTCAATATGCTTGAATGCATGTATAGGCATGATTGGAACCACAGGAATGCCTAAAATCATGTCTTCTGTAAGATTCAGTAGCCCCTGATATTTTTCTGTTCCACAGCCTCTGTGTGAGATTGTTATTTTCAGTTGTAAACTTCAACATTCAAGCTTGCTGCACCTGCATTCAGCTGTGTAACTTTTGATTCATGTCTTCTTTGTGCATGAAAATTAACACCCATTCTTCATTTTCTGTTCTGGTGTAGGTCATTCAACATAAATAAACTTTCCTATCAAAGTGTGGAGGAAATTCTGAAAATTGGTAAGATTTGTAGGTATTGTATTTTATGTGAGCCAAGATTTTAAACATGGTGTATTTTGTAAGTTTGATGAAAAGGAGCAGGATTAAAAGCCACTACAATCTTGCTCATGCTTATAATTCACAGATGGAAAAATAATAAGGCAATAGGTCAGTAATTTGTCAATTATTTAAGGAAACATTTTTTGTCTTGAAATGTAGTTTATGGACTTGAATGTCAAGTGCATGTCCTAAGGTTAATCTAACTGACCAATTTATTCACATTTCTGTTTCATGCATGTATGTTCAATTGTACAAAGTCTATCTACAGTAGTATGACATGATACACTTTCTTTCTTCACAAAATGCATTTTATCAGAAAGTACTTTCATCTTTTTCCATAGTCGGTAAGAGCGCAGTTGCTTCAGAAGCGATTGTGGTACTAGACAGAGGTTGCGTTATAATTTTTTGTTTGGCGTTTTTGGTTACGACAAGCCCTTGAATTTTGGCGTATTTTGTACATTTGCTGTCGTATTTTGTACATTTGCTGTCGTATTTTGTAAATTTGCCATCGTATGTACAGGGCACTGTGTAATGTACAGGGCACTGCACGCTAGCAAAGCTTGTAAGTAATTGTTAACACACACACTTGTTTAGGCCTGCCGTGCTAAAGTGAATGAAAATTGTGCTAACAATACCAAAAACATTAAAAGATTGGACTAATATTTTCATAACAAATATTAAGAAAAACTTCATACCCAATCCTTGTATAATGTTGATTATTGAATCATGAAATTTGGGTTAACAATCTTAAAATAAACTAGAAAATACTTTTGTTTATCGTATCCCAACTTTCCTGAGGTTTTAGTGAACTTTTATCAATTGTCAACGATAATATACTATTCTGATCTCACACATGCTTACTTCTTTACAGTATAGTAACTTGACTTGCAGATTGTGATCGCTTCACAGATACACGATTAACACAATATAGGCGGAATGTAGAATACTAGCTAATAATATCGTTGACAATTGACAGCCTGCATTCAAAACAACATCAAAACTTTTACGTACACAGTACAGTGTTCGTACACCATGCATAGGGCCTATGTACTAGCCTATATGTGTTTATGTACAGCATTGCAGGCATGTTTAATCATTCAGCTGTTAGTCTCGTAGTTGTGTCATTTCTCTGTTATTTATTAGTAATTCAAAATCATTTTTGTGTGAAATCAAACTTTGAATCGCATCAGAGCGGTAAGATAGATGTTCATGATTTTCATTAATGTTAATGAAAATCTTTGGCATATAATTTTACATGGTATATCTAAATCTTACGACGCAGGTACAACCTGTGTCCTCAGAAATTTTAGCCATGTTGTAATATAATATAAATTTGTCGTTAATGCAATCTCTGGTATTAGACTGGTGGACCAATGTGACATAAGACAAAATATTAACATGTATTTGAATAAAATACACCAAAACTTTTGTGGAATTTGAGGCTGATGTCACTGTTAGTCTGATTTCAGTCACTTCAGAAAAATCGATAGAGATAATTCTAAATATAACTTAATGAGATTTTTAAACACACTTTTTATCATTCTATTTGTTCTATTGTTATTTCGTTTATTACTTTTCCTAAAAGTGTCCTACAGTAGTTGTATCTCAAAAACTTTAAAAAATAAAATGTTTTAAAAAGACTATCTTCCTGCTAGGCTTTCTAAACGAAAGAAATTGGATCATACAATAATTGATAGGGGACCTCAGTGGCAGTGTGGTAAAGCTTCAGCTTTCCAATGGTAGCATCCTGGTTTGATTCCCGGTGGGTCTCTAACCAGTGCTCCACGACTGGTTAATAAAACGGTCATGGGCATTTTGACGTAAATACTTGAATGGAGTTCTGTTGAGATGTTATAAACCTTGTAAAGCAACAACCAAGTATCATTGTCACGCCTGCGACGAAAGAGAAAGAGACAGTTTTTCATCGTGGTCTGAATATCAATTTATATCTTGCTTGAAAGAAAATACAAACTGTGCCTCAAAAGAACTAATTCTTGGTCTGAATAGCAGTTGAAACAATAAAACCTGGCTTGAAAAGAAATTAAACAGTTAGGATATACAGTTGGACGGCTTTTAAAGATAAAATATTGTGGAGATGCTTTAAATTGATTTAAGAGTGCCTTCTTGATGTGCACTTTATGTATTGTTTTGAAGGTGATCGTTAGAAGGCAAGATCTTGCAAGTTTCTAATTTAATATGATATGTAGATACATGCGCTGTTTGTTTGATATCCCAGGTCCAAGATATGCGTTATAAATCTTTGAAATTATCATCATAAAGGATGTTATGGAACCATAGTTTCTATGCACACAATAATCAGATCAGACTGTTTTAACCTCAAATGCTTCTAATTTTGTCTTTGAAGTGGACATTATCTCTGAAAATGAATATTTGATAATGGTAATGGTGGCTAATGTTGTTCTAAATTTGTGATGTGGTTGTTTGCATGATGTCAATAGAACAACTATTTTTAGTTTCCATTGTTTGTTTACCCAGTAACCTTTATAATCTTTCTACCTAAATTGTGTTACAATTGTTCTTTCCTTATGGCTTATTGCCCATTTTGATGGTTAGAAAATATATACTATGTGAAGCATATATTTAAGATTTGGGTCGAAGTCCAGTGTATATAATTTTTGAAAAGGACAGATTAAGAGTCATAATTTTAAAACCTTGCATAATTAATGATCATGGAATTTCAGTTTAAAGACTTATGGTCAGGTAGTAACCTCAACATAATTGGAAGAAAATATGTTTTAAAATGGAATAGCAAAACTTTCATCAAAATTGGTTAAAATTTGACCACTTTTCAGCATTTTGAATTTAAATGTTTTATTGTAATAAATTATACAAATTTAATGTAAATTTTGTGACATCACAATAAGAAAATTATTAATTTCCATTCCTTTACCAACATTGTTTGATTTCTGTGAGTAGGGCCACAAACTCGATCTGCACATTAAAATTTAAATTCATCAGGCCTTTAGAGGGCCGGTGCTTATCCCTGGTTTCCTTGGTGTAAGTAGATAAGATCACATGACTTTCCTGGATGGGATGCCAGTCCATTGCAGGTTAACTCCCCAGCAAGGTGGTACTCATTTTGCAGCTGGGTGGACTGGAGCAAGTAGAGTAAAGTGTCTTGCTCAATGACACAATGCAGCACTAGTGGCAGGAATCAAACCGGTACCTTTTGAATAGGAGCAAGACTCCTTAACCACTCTCCCAGCGTCACGGTGACCGTGGCGCTTACGATCCCTTTTCCAAAAAAAAAACTTTTGAGTACCTTCCCAAAATCCTATAGAGCTGCAAATAAGTTCATTCAAACCAGATTGAATGATCTGTCATAATATGGTTATTTTGTTGGGGTTAGATTAAAAAAATTTGAGTAAAATCGTTACAAAAAGTGCATTTTTAAAAAAGCGTTTAAAAAAAAAAAAAAGAAGAAGAATACTGACAGATGTCATACATGAATATTTTTTCAATTTTTTTTTTTTTCAGGTAAAGTATAAAGATAGTTTGAATTGTTGGTTGCTACACGATTTTTACTTGTACTTGGTCAATGTTTGTGTTTTTTTGAAGAAAATATGCCAAAATTTGTGATTTTGGGCCATTTTTGACCTTTTTTATCCAAAAATCATAAAAACCGCCCAAATATTGTATTGAATTTTAAAATCTCTACGGGTAGAGGAGAAATAGATCGTTCAGACGAACTATTACAATAACAGATGCACCCCCTCTACATGCCTAAAAGGTCTCTGATGATGACGTCAATTCGCGTCTTTTTTTTTTTTTTTTTTTTCTTCGCACATTCGATACAACAAAATGGCGAGATACAACGTCGAACGTGCCTTTCGACTTCTATGTTTCCTTCAGAATAATGATGATTCAGAGGGGTCGGAAGGTACTTCTGATGAAGAAGATGTACCAGAACTTGACCAGATTGAGGAAGAGGAGAATATAGAGCCTGCTGAGATGGATAGCGATCTGTTCCAAATTACGGAGTTGGTGAGTGTTTTCTTCCAAAAATAGCGAAAGTACTACATTGTAAATGTGTAGTAATAAAATAAGGCTTATAGAATTCTAATGGTAAATTAGCGGGGATTTTTTGCTTGTTACGATAAACAAGTAAGAGGGACACTAAAATCACGTATAAAAAAAGGATTTAGGTCCTTTTTATAATAGCCCGGATGAAACAAATGAAAGCTGAACTCCAATAATAACATTTCTAAATGGACTGAAATATATGTATTTCCCAATGGCAAAATTGTAAATTTAGGCCTACTGAAATATGTGTATTCCTAATTTCACAAAATCCAAGTTCCATTATTTCAGGGGCCGAAATCACAATTTTATGGGGGAAAGTGGAGTAGGGGTCCCATGTTAGGGCAAAATACACATGTTGGGGGTGCCCCAGGCCCATTTAGAGGAAAATGCTTGTAAATAGGCCTAGTATCGGTACATTATTTTAATGCCCCATTTTTTGGGACCATGATCCTTTTCTCCTCCCCCTGGCTATGCCACTGTTGTGGTGATGACTAGATCGATAAAACAAACATTTTGGACCCCTGTATGTACCCCGGCTTCCCGCTGTAAAGTCTGTCCCCACGGTTACCACAAAATTGTGGGGCAGGTTAGAAACCACAATAACATGTTATGCGATAACATGTTATGCGTATGCTTGAAGAGGCGAGCCGCCCGCTACTAGAAACCACAATAACATGTTATGCGATAACATGTTATGCGTATGCTTGAAGAGGACGAGCCGCCCGCTACTCCCCAACCCAAGAGGAAGAGGGACAGACCATTGAAGATGAGCCCAGGCCCCTCTTCCAGGCCTTCCGCTGCAGTCTTGCCACCATCACCACTCAAGGAAAATCCGACTGCAGCGGAAAAAGCTGCCTTCAAAACCAGGGAGGAAGAGCGGAACGCTCGGCTGCAGGAGATACAACGGTCGAAGGTCATCCCTTAGCCGATAAAGACTATCATCTGTGGGAAGTACTGGTGGAGAGTGACCGAGATCGACACGAGGTCTTCGGTAATTGCTTATGGGAAGACCAAACTAAAGTAAGTTGAATGAATATAGTTGCAATATTTTTTTTTTTTTTAATTCTATTTGCAGCAAGAAGGTATAGCAGAAGACTTTACAAATTTGGTTCTTTTCGGCAAACATTTCTTATGAATTCCATGTGGAATGAACAGAAGTAAGTGTCTAATAGATAATCAGCATAGTCTATCAACATAAAAGTAGCTGTGAAGCTTGTAATGGCTGAAATTGGGTCAGAAATAAACAAAAAACAGTTTCGTGCATAATAAATGAGGAAAATGACCTAATTTGCATATCATTTGCATAATTTTATTTTTTGCAAATGATGATGTAAACATCTTGTTTTTCTGCATTCTATTAGTTTTGGACATCATAGAAGGGGAAAATGCATTTTTTTGGAAAATTTAGTGCCATACACCATTAGATAGATTATTCACAGAATCGGGGGATAATTTTTAGGTCAAAATGTACCAAATTTTTCATATTTGCGTCATTTTTTTCTTCTGATTCCTAAAAATCCATGAATAGTATCAAATGAAAGGTCTTTCCAAGGATTTATTCAGAAATTCTATCCATATTTTTTTGCTATTTAGCCACAAGGCACAAGCGTGTCATAAAGATAGAATGTTTGGAGACCTAATATGCTAATTTAATGACCTAATTTGCATATTTAAGTTCGGAAATATGCACATTTTGGAAAGTTCAACATGTTAGCTTTCATAAAAGTTGAACTTGTTTTGGTACAAATGGAACAGAAAGTGCTGAAAAAATCCTCTTTCCAAAAATTTCAGAAATAGCTTATTCTATTTTTGGAACCTTGGGAGAGTAAGGGTTAACCACTAAGCCACTGCACCTCTGTTATATATCTGCACACTACACCTTTGTTATATATCTTCCCATTACATGCTCACGCTTTATGATAATAAATATCCACACAATAATGGATAGCAATAAATATTTATCTTCAGTATCACAATATTACGATCACGATATTATATCTGATCTTATTTAAATCCAAATATGATTTCAGATTGCCCCTTAATACCTTATACAATACAGTCTGTCGTCCTTCATGCAACTCATTACTTAGCATATTACCCTTGTTATTACTTTTTCTGTTTTTCTTTTGAATATCAGTATTGACATTACAATCCTATCAAACATCAAGCAATAACTTTTTTTATTTGAACTAATTTTTCAGCCAATGAGAAAACAGACTCTAACTATCCCACCAATAAGGAGTCAGTAAAATCGGTAGCAGATGCATTTAATGGTTATCTTCTCTTCGATCCTCGAGTGCCAAAGATGGTTTACACTGTACGAGATCCAGTTGGATGGGGCATGTACATCGTAAACAATCCCAGGGGGTATGCAAGCAGGTAAGGAGAGTTCACTTGTCGTGTATGTTCATCTTATAAGAAAGAAGACAAAAAGAACAATTGGTGAAGAAAGTATTTAAAAGTCTGGTCATTAACAGAGGCATAAAATCTGATATTTTCTTATTTCATATGATAGATTTAAAAATCTCAAATTTCTGATTAAGTTTTATACCTCCTGAAGCAATCAAGTCTATTTTTTGTAATTTTTAACAGCTTTAATTTTGTTACTATGGGAGCTGCCATTTTGATTTCAGAACATGCATAAAATAATGTCATCAACCCAGCAGGAGGGGGTGCCAACCTTCCATAGTAGACTTACTACACCATTCATTTATACATACGTAAGATAGAGCTTTAAACTTAAATATCTCCTGAACGGAAGAAGATTTTTGTATGATTTCTTTACCATTTTGTTTCTTGTGAAGTCCTCTTTCATATAAGATGATTGACCACTGAACTAATTCTTTAAAGCTTTGTGTCACATCATTGTGGAATAAAAACCTCATTGAAATTTATAAATAAATTTGTTATAATCCTTATGTCCCTGTTGGGGAAATAGTATCATCATGCACAAGATTTTAATATAGAATTGAAGATAATGGCAGCCTCCCTTGTGTTGACTTCAAATATGAATAACCTGGGGAGTAAGATAATGACTTGCTGTATTTTGGTAGTTGGTTCAGATTTGAATCCTCCACATCTGAAATAAGGATTGTATCAGACTTTGTCTCCTTTAACCCTTACTCTACCAGCACTTTTCTGCAAATACGCTCGGGAGGCAGGGTCAAAGATCGAAAACCCAAAATGGTGATAATATTGCTGCATGGTAGAGTAAGGGTTAATCAAGGGCTGATTAT
The DNA here is from genome assembly GCA_020152595.1 of Chiridota heheva. Lineage (NCBI taxonomy): Eukaryota > Metazoa > Echinodermata > Holothuroidea > Apodida > Chiridotidae > Chiridota > Chiridota heheva. Next base: position 682,107 of record JAIGNY010000335.1, on the reverse strand, counting down.
TGAAGGGTCCTCTGTCTTCCAAGCAGCACAGTCAGGCTCATTCCGCTTCAGTGACCCGCTGGGCTGCTCACTGGGATCATGCTGCATATTTCGTCGGGTTGGCACACTTGTCGTGGGTTCATTAACCCTTACTCTACCTGCGCTTTTCTGAAAATGCGCTCGGGAGGCGGGGTCGAAAATGGGGAACAAAAAACGATGATAATATCGCCGCGTGGTAGAGTAAGGGTTAATCAAGAATTAGTTAAGGAGCTATTAAAAATTATATCATGAACAGATTTGTGATGAGATTTCTGACAAAAACTGACATCACACCCTCTGAATCTTTAAAAGCTTTGTTTTTATTTTGCTGAAATATTATTATTATTTTTTTTTGACAGGATAAAGATTCGTTCTCGATGCTCTGACGCTTGCCTCACAATAGATGCAGGATCTTCATTTGTCTTCAACGACGGTGCAATAGCAACTTTTGAAATTCATGATGAAGATGCGCTCAATACGCTGGAAATCATTAACTAACCCTTGGTTGGTGCATTTACTTTAACTTCAGGGGGAAAATGTGTGTCTGCCCACAATGCAAGAATGAAATGGTTTTTATCTTACAGCCCATGTACAGCTTTGTCCCATATTTACAATAAAGGTCACAAGTTGTAGAGGTTTGTTTGCTCGAAAATACAACATAAATCACTTGTACATCACCTGAGCACCATCACCTGAGCTCCTACCGTTTAAAAGGAGGATTGTTCAGTTTCAAGATGGTAAAGAAACAACTCGATATCTTATTTTGTTATGGAAATATTCAAGTTTAAAGCTCTGTCTCACTTGTGTAGAAATGACTGAAATCAGACTAAGTGTGATGTCACTTCTTCACCCTCCTCATGTAAGGGTGTCATCTTTCATATAAGATGGACTTCCTTGACCACTTATCTAAATCTTTAAGAAGCAATGGTAACAAGTAGCACATCACCGGCTCATATGACTATAGCCCCACACAACTATTCTAACATACAAGCATAGACAGGAAAGAATAGACAAAGTTAAGTGCAGTTTGCAGATCAGCAATTGCCATTTATGCGCAGTATCGCCACAGTAAGTCCACATAGCCAAATAGAGCAGATCTCTAAATCTACCGGTTTGGGTATGTGTCCATGTCCATTGAAAAAGATGTGCCACACACTAAGCAAAAGTCAATGGGATTGAACATGTCTCCCAAAATAGTTCCCAGGTTTTCTTGGGAACATTTATTTTCCATATCAAAATCAAGTCCCTTCTCACTGAAAAATCAAACATACGTACTTCCAGTTGCACTTGTAAAAGTTGGATAAAAACAACAACGATGTATAGTCAAAATTCAAAGGAAAGATGGAAAAAAAAGACTTACAATTTTTCCTCAATTTGTTTCAAATCGTGAAATGCTCTGAACAATAATATTGTTATGGCTCTGTTGACTTCTCCTGGTATTTTACCTCAGCTAATATAGAACAAATGATTCTTATGACAACAGAATATTGTGTGCTAATTATAAACTTTTCAATTGAACAGTTATTGATATTTTAGAAAGTTCCTATTTTTTTTTCAGGAATATGAAACAAAATCAATTGATACATGTGGAATGGGGATAATGAGCAATAGTCAATGTTTAAGGGTCAATTTTTAGGAAATTAAGTTTTACCTTACATGTCTTTAATATTGACCTGTTTTAATATGTTTTGCAAAGATCTTTTTCAACTTTACAGAAGTAAAGAGAACAGAATTTTCCAAGTGTATTTAATTTGACAGTTTTAATGTAAGTTTTTTTGCTATTGTGAAATTGTTTTGCCTTATATATACTGAAATAGATTTTTGCTGTAGTGTGAATATTTAAGGATTAGTTCAGGGGTCATGCAAGTCTATCTTAGATAAAAGAAGACTTCAAAGAAACAAAATGGTGAATAAAGCATTCAAAAATCGTATTCCGTTAAGGAGATATTTAAGTTTGGTATCATTTGCATAGAAACGACTTAAATCAGACTAGATGTGATGTCATAGCCTCAGATTCCTCAAAGTCGGATATTTGTTTTAATTTCAGGAGAGTTTCTTCAGTTTAAGGAAAGTTTTATTTTCGGGAAGTTTTCTTCTTATTTTTGGAAAGTTTTTCCTTATATTTATCAAAATTTCCAATGATGTTACTAAATCGGGAAACCAAATTTCAATTTTTGGGAAATTTTCATCATATCTTGGGAAGTTCCCTTAATTGTGGGCAATTTTCTTTGATTTTTTGGGAAATTTCTTCATTCTTCAATTTTTGGAAAATGTCTTTTCAGGGGGATATTTGTCTCAATTTTCAGCAAAGTTTTTTCAAGTTCGGGAAGTTTTCCTTTTAATTTTACAATGATTTTGCCAAAATTTCCAATGATTTTAACCTAACTCAGGCCCCTACCAGAGTTGCGATCAATGCAAGGTGTTATTCTTGGACAGGCTTAACCTCTAAATTACATTTTACCATTGTGTTGCAACAGACGTCCGTGGTGTAGTGATTGGTGCTTTGTCTTTTCACCCGCACGTCCCGGGTTCGAATCCCGGTGGGTCTGCAAACAGTGAGTTCACAACTGGTTATCAAAGGCCGTGGCTGTCTTGATATAATGTCCAGCATTGGGTGCTTTCGGGTCATTAAACCTTGCTATGCTATGCTATGCTATGCTATGCTATGCTATGCTATGCTATACATATAATTAAAATGCATGTACATTGCTTTTAAATATACAATACCAAAAATAGTTCAAAGTGTGTTATTTGTACACTTTGATTTAATCATTAAAGATCTACAGCATAAAATAGTTAAAGTCTTTTAGAGGAATATCCCCATGAACTTTCGTTATAATAGAGGACTATTAAACAAACAAATTTGGTGGAAAAATCATGTTGTCTTTTTCTGTTTAGAAGTTATTGCATTTCAAAGATTGTGCAAATGTGCTGAAAAGCAACAACCTCCCAGGTTTAATGTGATGTCATTAAAGGAATATTCCCATGGATTTTTATTTTTTTATACATGATAGAGAAATTTTGTAGAAACAAAGTGGTGAAAAAACCATGTTAATATCTTATTCCGTTTAGAAGTTATAATAATTTAAAGGAATATTCCCATGGATTTTCATTTTTTCATATGATAGAGAAAATTTGTAAAGACAAAGTGGTGAAAATATAGTTAATATCGTATTCCGTTTAGAAGTTATAACAATTTAAAGAGAAGAAAAATGTTCTTAAAAACACCTCGTACAGTATGTTCTTCAGCTTGGTGATGTCATCAAAGCAATTCCAGCACAGTTATTATGTATTTCTTATTAATTTAATCACACTTTTTTTACATTATCGAACAGCATTTTTGGTTCAATATAGAGATAGGGTGGATTATATAATTTACACAAGAAAACATTTTGGGTTTTTTGGTCTACATCACATATAAAATGAGAACAAAATCCAAATCATTTTTAATGAAATACAAAAGATGTTTTTTGAAATTGTCTCTATGACATCACAAGATGTTGCCAATCAGTCTTTTTTTCAAAATTCAAAAATACTGTTAAATTTTGTTACTTCTAAATGGAATAAGATATTAATATAGCTTTTTCACCACTTTGTTTCTAACATTTGTCTCTATCTTATATTAAAATCTATTAGAATATTCCTTTAAGGCAGATCCTAGACAGTATTATTGTATGTCTATAAAATAAAAAAATATTTTTCTGTAAGATTCATGGGCAGATGGGCAAAACACTTTCTTTTAAAGTGCATGTTATACCCCATCTCAATAAATAAACAAAAAATGCTTCCAGCAATTTAGGAAGAGGCTATTAATTTCAAAGAAATGCACAAAAATTGTCTTGGATTTGCCTTTATGACATCACACTGTACACTGTAAGGTCACTTTTTAATACACTTGTGCAATCTTTGAAACTCCTTACATATCAACAAAAAGTTTACACTAAATTGTTTCTTTAATAGTCCTCTATCATATATATATGAAAAGGGAAATTCACGGGAATTTTTCTTGATGGAATATCCTTATGAATTTTCATTTATATAGCAGTATATTGCACTGCAAAGTTTTTGCACTTCCAAGATAGCACCAGTATGTTGAAAAGTGACCTTGCAGTGTAAACTGTGATGTCATGATCCAAGATAATTCCTTATGGGCAAAATTCAGTCGAGAAGTAGAGGAATGTGATGGGATTGAGCTCGTGGACAGAAGCCAGACAAGTTGCAAATAACAGAGTCCAGTGGAGAGGGTGCACTGCAGCATTATGGGCTAGGAGGCCTGGAGAGACTAGGTGAGGTGAGGTAAAGTGTGATCTCGTAAAGTGCATGTCATACCTCATCGCAATAATTGAACACAAATGGTTTCCAATAATTTAGATTAATTAAGGCAATTAATTTTCTAAGAAATACATCAATGTCGTCTTGGATCTGCAATTATGACTTCACACTATTGCAAGGTCACTTTTCAACATACTTTTGAAATGCGATAATTTCTTAATAAAATAAGATATCAACATGGGTTTTGTCACTAATTTGTTTCTTAAATGGTCCTCTATCATATAAATGAGAATTCACGTGAATATTCTTTTAAATATTGAAAATACTTGGGTTCTGGAGAGTGTCTGATCAATATGAGAATTTTTTGACATAAGTAAAATTTGTGATTTATGAATGAGAAGAAAATAAATAAAAAATCTTGTGCAGTTTTATGAATATTTCCTTAATTCAAGAATACAAAAAAATGGAAGTCTACTCATCCTGTAAGTTGATGATGTTATGACCATTTGCCTATCGAAAGAGGGGGAGGGGTTAGAAGTGGGGGTGGGGGAAAAATCACTACAAAAGATCAATTTGGGGAAACATGGGGAAGTTTCCCCTTTCCCCTCAAATCCTGACTATGGTTATGACTAACATCCCAAAACCTTTTTTGTCAGAATCACTTTTTATCCAAAATATGTCGGAGGAATTATGCGATTTAAGGGTATGTGTAAAGTGTTACTTTCTTCGCACCATGGGGGAGGGAGACAATTAGCTCAGCTGGCTGAGAGTACGACTGAGATGCTGGAGGTCCCAGGTTCAAGTCAAATAGCGATTTAACCCGAGATTTTTCCACAGCTATGCTGAACCATATGCTGACATCGAGCGCAGAGGTTTGTCTTCTGCATCATTCACACCTTCTCCCCCTCTGACCTTTGTGAAAAGTAGACGATGGTTGGGTGGCTCTCACTGTCTATTGGATGAGGAGGACATTAAACGGCAGGGTTCCCCACCCTCTGCCTGATTTCCCACCCTCTGCCTGGTTCCCCACCCTCTGCCTGGTTCCCCACCCTCTGCCTGGTTCCCCACCCTCTGCCTTGTTCCCCACCCTCTGCCTGGTTCCCCACCCTCTGCCTGGCACCCCACCCTCTGCCTGGCTCCCCACCCTCTGCCAGGTTCCCCACCCTCTGCCTGGTTCCCCACCCTCTGCCTGGTTCCCCACCCTCTTCCTGATTCCCCACCCTCTGCCTGGTTCCCCACCCTCTGCCTGCTTCACCACCCTCTGCCTGGTTCCCAACCCTCTGCCTGGTTCCCCACCCTCTGCCTGGTTCCCAACCCTCTGCCTGGTTCCCAACCCTCTGCCTGGTTTCCCACCCTCTGCCTGGTTCCCCACCCTCTGCCTGGTTCCCCACTATCTACCCGGTTCCCCACCCTCTACCTGGTTCCCCACCATCTGCCTGGTTCCCCACCATCTGCCTGGTTCTTTGATCACCTCTTGAATAAGGCAGGGTGAAAACCCGTTGTTCATCAACTTCCGTCCTGGTCAAAATATCTATGGGCAGTGCATTTATCTTCGATATTTAAAGATGCAATTAATTGGAAGGAGAATGGTCCAAGGACAACGGAAAATATAGTATGAAATGATTTTCTGAGTTTGATTTTCGTGGCAGATCCATGAGGGTCATGGCCCTGTTGGTCCCTCCACTTTCGCTTATGTCCACCCGTATAAATTCCATATCACATCTGATGACTAGCTTTTGCTTGGTGATGCAACAGGCAATTTAGGGGACGCTGGACAGTGTTATTATGGATATGTAAACAATAGGCCCTAAATGCCTATTTTACCACGCACCAAAAAAGCCGTTCTTGCACTGTCGCTAATGACACCTATTTCCCTTCAAACTCAACCCATTTTTTTTAGAAAGCTTTCGCAAATATCAGGACCCCCTTTACTTTGATTTTTTTTTTTTATCTTCATCCTGTGCAAAAAAAGTCTATTTGTAATTTTCTGAACCTGAACTTTTTTCATCTTGTCTGACATGTTGTTTTGGAAGAGTTGTAGAAAATCACTTTAGGGAGGGGTGGGTGGGGAAGGGGTAACAATTGGGATAACTTTCTGGGGGAATGATCCTTTGGAACTCTTTGACATACTGCAATTACCTAGAATGATCTGACCTCTCAGGCACAATTTGATCCTCGTTGTCGTAGTGCCGTTAAGCCCTCATCAAACAAACAAACCGTAGGTTTAGTACACACATTCCAAAAAAGCATCAATTCCTTAATATCACGGTTAATTATTTTTTTAAGGGCCACCATTTGACAACAGCCTCATGCCAATAGCAAGGGAAAACCAGCATCACATGACAAACAAAACCTATCAATACAATACCTGAATACAAACAAGCTAAGCGCATCGCGATAAGGATGTACATCAGACGTCGGTGGTTCTTTTATCTGCCTTCCTTTGACACACTGAAAGTCTGTTCATTATATGGTGGAACTAAAGATAACATTTTATTTGATAAGCCGCGATGTTCCCTGATCTGCCTTGGAAAACCCCAAAATAAATAAGGATTTTTACCAATCTCATTCGGGAGTACTAAATATTTTTTTCCACTATGACTATTGTTCGCAGGCCAGATTGGATTGTCTGGTGGGCCAGATTTGGCCCATGGGCCACCTATTAAGAATCGCTGATCTATATTGAAAAGACACAAGTTACACAACATAATAGATGATAATCATTTTCAAGAAGTTTATTGTTGAAAAATAACACACATCCATTAACAGCTACAAAAATACTTGACAGGTTAGCTTGGCACGGCAAATAGCTGCAAATTTTACAGTTCCACACAGCAAATATAATAAGGCTACACTGGTTTCCTTGGCAAACTTTATTGAAAACATTCCCTATTCCCTTTAATTGCTCATTTTCTTTCCTTATTTCCCTTTATATCCATATTTTCTTTCCTTCTTTCACATCCTTAATATCCTCTTTTCTTTACATAAAGAATGAATTATCATCCTCTGAAATTAATTCCTCTTTCAGAATCTCTTTATCCAGGTCAATCAAACAATATAAATCAGCTAATATCCACAAATCAAGAAAATAATTCAAAAGTTCTGTAATACCTCAAAAATATGAACATTACAAACAGAGCTAGTTACAGGTACTGAAATATTCGTTTAGAATGTAATTTACGCATCAGAATGTAATAGTTACTATCAACATTATTATATCTATCATTATTAGTATTTCTTTATTATCAAAGTATTATAAGTTCATTGAAAAAAAGGTGAATACATGTCCTTAAAAGGCCAACATAAATACCACCGAAAGTGCTAGGTAAACTGATCATTGAAAGCTTGAAAATATCAATTTAACACAAAAACATAAATTTGCATTTTGAATACCAAAATATATAGACATGGCATATCAGTAAAGACTGATTTAATTATTGTCTTCATTGTTATTGGACGGGGAGCTGATTGCTGCTTCCTCATTGGACAGAGTAAAACGTGCATAGAGAGGTGACACAGCAACATAATAATACTGAAAAATTTAACCTCCATGGAATGATTGGTAAATTCTTTGCTTTTATGAAAATGGACAGATCACACGAAAAATGGAAACATCTTCGATGCTTCAATGATTTATTAAAAATTTATGTTTTTAATACTTTATAAAAAAATGTACAGATCTTCAAAGATGAAAAGCTAAGAGATCTTCAATGGCTTATTTAGAAATTGACGTTAAAAAAATTAGAAATCATCGATGCTTTAGGAACAAATTGAGAGATCTTCATTGCTTTAAGAAAAAGTTGCCATACTGTATCTTCAAAACTCACAGAAAAATTGACAGTTTAAAAATCTTCGAAAATGAAAAACTGACAGATCTTCAATACTCTATTAAAAATTGAGATTTGAAATGCTTAATGAAAAAAAGAAATTGAACGATCTTCGATGCTTTTAAATTTGAAGTATCTTCCATACGATGAGAAAAACTTTTAAATTTAAAGATTTTCAAACAAGAAAAATTGACAGATCTTCCATGCTCCTCCACAAGAAAGTGACAAATGTTTAATAAAAAAATGACAGGCTTGTAATGTGTTAGTAAAAGATGCATAGATATTTAGCAAGGTGTTGAGAATAAGGCATTAGCAAGTGCAATACAGTTTCAAAATCTAAAAAAAGCCACAGAATAATGCTAAGACACAAATCAAGAAAGCAACTCATTATTTTTCACAAACTTCCAAATAACTTGCGCCTTCAGCAATCGCTAATCCTACCCCTCCTCTCACCCCCTCCCCTCCCTCACCCCCGCACCAATCTGAAAGGCTGGTTATGCTCTTGAAAACAATCATTTGAGTATCATATTTATCTATTACCTACACATATTCAAACTTTTTTACAAAACAAAATTTAATCAATTACAAATGTATTGCTAAGTACATGCACAAAGGTAACAGTGTCAAAAACTAACTACAAACATAAGAAACTTAAATTCTAACTGCTATACAGCTGAAAAATGAAAGAAATATAATCACATTTCTCTACATGGTCTTGACAACCATTTGAATACATCTATTGACAGACAGCTATTGCAATTTATTTGTGAGCTATAGTCAGTTGTTCTCTTATAAAAACCTGACAGCTTCAAAAAAAAAAAAATTAGGATTAATAAATTCTTTGCTTTTATGAAAATGGACAGATTACACTTTTACTTAATGACAAAAACTTAATGACATCTTTGATGCTTCATTAAAAATGATTGACAAATTTTCAATGATTTATGAAAAATTGATGTTTTTAATAGTTTATAAAGATTTAAAGATCTTCAAAACTTTCAAAATGAAAAGCTGAGAAATCTTCATTATTACAAATAATTTACAAATTTTCAATGATTTTTTAAAATCTGATGTTTTCAATACTTTATAAAAATTCAAAGATCTTCCAAACGCGTTCAAAAATGAAAATCTGAGAGATCTTCAATACCTTATGTAAAAATTGACACTAAAAAATTAAGATGTTTAATCTTATGAATACAGTACTTTGCACTAATGTTTCTTTCTTACTGGGTACATGTTAACAAACGACAGATGCATTTATTAGGTGTATATCAGCATAACAACATTTAGTTTGAATTATTGTATTTTTTGAAATTTCAACCAATTGCTGTGCATGCCTCTTTCAATCATATTTCGCACTATAATAGAAATACAGCAACCTTTTCGGTTGAGCATTGCTGTGGCCGAATGGATAAGGCGATGGGTTTCGGGCAATTGCTTTTGTACCAAACGTAATAAGTTTGAATCTCATGATGGAATATTTTTTCTTTTGTCTTTCCCCCTCATTTAATTAAAACATGGAGCTTCTAACTGAGTTAATTTCAGTTAATAGCTCCATGATTAAACTAATTTGTACAGCTCTGTTCACTCGGCCGTTTTATGTTACCACACATACATACTCTGTACGTGTATGTACCTAATCTTCATACACACAATGTAGGCTGATGATACATGCTTCTTTCTCTGAACGATTGTAATATGGTGATGACGTGTAAGTACATGACGTCATTGTGATTCGTTTTGAGACGACATTGCCCCTTTAACATTTACTCATTCCTGCTTGCAGTACTAAGCATACACAGATAAGTACATTATTTTCCAGCTTTTTAACTAAAAATACTGTTTATAACAAAAAAATATTTATTTAGAAAAATAAGTTCTCTTAAGAATAAAAATAGAAACACCATTTAATACAAAATAAATTTAAATGTATTCACTTGGTCAGTGCCACGTCACATCCGGGAGATGAAGTCATTTTCTGGAGTGAAAACAAACCTTTGCGCGATACACTTGGGAAAATCCGTATGCGTTTACTGTGTGTGGTATGTATGGCATGTAAACAAACACAGCTGATTGCTTTGTTTTCACTCCAATGCTGGGTAAATGTGTGCGGTTGCTATGCGGTCTGATGACCTCAGGTCACATTTCCGACCAAGTGAATAAGCACAGCATGGCATATAACATGCAATGTGCTTTAGTAATACTGACTGACATGGTGAACAAATGTTTTTTTTTCTTACTCTATGACTTTCAAATACTGAAGCTGTTTTTGGTCAATTTTAATAGAATTTATTATTGCAATGTTTAAACAGATTTGACCATTCAACACAAACATCGTTTGAAATAACAGACCTCTGTGGTGTTGTGGTTAGTGCTTTGTCCTAACACCCGCACGTCCCGGGTTCGTATCCCGGTGGGTCTGCAACCAGTGAGTTCACAACTGCTTATCAAAGACCGTGGCTGTTTCAATTAAATGTCCAGCACTGGATGCTCTCGGGACGTTAAACCTTGCTATGCCTTGCTATAAGGTTACTTGTCCAACTGAAAACGCACTTTTAAAATTGCTCAAACATTTTTTGAAAGATTACAAATAAAGTTTTGCTCTGAGATCCAGAGCAAACATGTAAAGGGTAATGAAATATTCATATAAATATACAAAAAGATATCAAATATAATTTATTCTAAGTGTAGTTTTGGACCCTTCTTATTTCTAATCAATGAAAGACAAAAAAAAATGTGATATTGTCCTCAAAGGAATTCTATGTACTACTTTCTACACCATTTTATCATCCCTCGGCATTTTCTAACAAACATGAACCAGAAAACCAAAGACTTTGAGGTTCTGACATGTAATATGGAGTTAGTTTGAGTAATTGTATACTTAATTTGTTACACAATGGGCTAAAAATAACAATGACAACAAAATGATTCACAGTACTCGCAAGAATAGAATATTAAAATTAAGTAAATTGAACCTTTTTATCCCATAAAGAGGCACATGCTTGCTAACAACATAATTATTCCAAAGATGAAATAAAACTGATGTGCTGTTGTTAGAATATAAACATTTTAACAATAAGCCCCGCCTAATCATTAATATGCATGAGATCACAACCAAAAACAATAGGGCACATCAGGGTCAATCGGCTATATGTGTACCACATATGACCTGAATCCCTTGTATCGTTCTTGAGATACTGTGTTTACAAGCTCTTTTCAACAGAATATGTTAAACGAGACATATAAGTCTGACACAATTCTTAATTGATACGATAGAATTAAAAATAACAAATCTTCTGAGTAAGTTCCATACCTCATGAAGCAATCTAACATATTTTTTGGAATTATTAAAAACTTTAATAATACTACTAAATAGTACCATATGAGCTGCCACTTTGATTTGAAAACATGCAGATTATGATGTCACCAGCCCAGCAGAATGTTGGAATGCTTTGTATTTCTTTAAAATCTACCTCAAGTTTTCTAGCTTGTGAAAGATTGTTTTTCTTTTGTAAGGGTCAAGGACATTTTTGTGTGCACATGAAATTGTGTACACAAAAATGTTCAGCTGGTAATTACTCAGGTTGCAAATTTGAAGATCTTGCTATTTTTTTGATATTCAGTTCCTCATTTTTTCTCTTATTTTGGAAGGTATAAGCAATTTCAGTGACCCTGTTACGTTTCTAAATTCTAATCAAAAGTTATCACCGGTGGATGCACTTTTTCTCATTATCAGAGTTTAAGAGGAATGAATATTCATGAGGTACATTGGAAGAATAAAAAAGGAATGTATGCAGTTTATATTTCAGGTAAAGTTGATATGTTCTAGGTACATGTAAAGATCTCCACCATATGTTGCTACCTAAAGAGGGTTATACCTTCCAATATGTAAACCATACCCGAACAAAAACTTGTCTAGACCTCTCAATACTCATATTACATTAAGACATTTTGGCGCTGAGTCACGCTCCGTATCACACATGGAAATAAAACCGTCACAAAGAAGGTTGGGAAGGTTCCTTGTACCGCTTACACTTTTAGAATGTAACATCAAAAGTAATAGCTGGACCCCCACATACACACACCACTTTTTAGATGCTGGCTTGGCCACAATAAAACATATAGTAATTTCTTTAATTTTCCCAAAACCTTGGAAATAATGTTATTCCACTTCATTGTATGACAGCTTTAATTAGGTAGACTTATAATGTAAAATAAACATTATTTATCAACGTTTTTGTTTTCCTTTAAAAATTAAAATAAATTTTTGCAGTAACCACTTTTGTCTGATAATTGGTCAGCAGCAGGAAATTTATATATATTTCATTTTAGCCCTATGCTTCTGGATTTGACCCTCTCACAATGCCAAAATGGCTTCAACATTAATCATGTATGACCTAACAATATAGCATGGTTCCATGTCAAATTGCGACTGTCACTATAAACCTGTACAGGAATGTTACATCGCTGTAAACACCTGTACAAAGAAAGTTGAGATGTAGATTTACAGCAAGTGAAAGGAAATCCTCCCTAAAGACTAAGATAATTTAGACAACATTTGGTTTCGTTTAATTTGGTGATGTTAAACGGCACCGCGACAGTCAGAGTCAAATGTGCCAAGAGGGTGTTTTACATATATTAGGTGCAAAGGTCAGGAAAGAGATGATTGGAAAAGGAGGAAAGGAAGGAGAGAAGTAAGAATTTTAGAGGAAATAAGTTGTAAAGAAAAGGTGGTAAGAAGGAGAGAGCAATGCGAGATAGGACAGGATGTGGTTGTGTGGAGATTAAATCAAGTGGAAAGGTTGCTGTTGCGGAGAAAGGGGATAATGTTGAAGGGGGATTGTTCTTGAAGTAGTCGGAAATAGTGGTGGCAGGGAATAGAAAAGATCAGTATTGCAAGTGGGGCAGATAGGTTTGGGAGAGCTAGAAAGGAGGTAGGAGAGTGGGTGACATAGGTGTGGCCTAGGCGAATGTGAGTGATGACCACGTTGTCTCTGCGATTGCAACTTAGTAGGAGAGGGTTGATGCTTACTTTGGGATTGATAGTGTGAAGTTTATTATTAGTCTCGAGATTCCAGGAGTCTTGCCAAGTCCTCCTGAGGTAGTTGTAGGTATTTTGGCGAAAGTCTGAGTGAGGTAAATCGATAGAAGAAATTTGTTTCGACAGAGCATTACTGGCGGCTATGTCAGCCCTTTCGTTCCCGGGGATACCGACATGGCTGGGATCCAGAAGATGAATTTCTTGCCAGAAGAGGAGTGAGTGTGCATTTTATTTAAGATTTGATATATGAGGGGATTAGACCAACACATGATGAGGATGCCTGTGAGGACTGATTTGGAGTCAGAGAAGCTGACAAAGCGAGAGCTGAATGAGAGTTCTGGGAGGTTTAAAACTAGGAGGATAGCCTTTGCCTCAGCAGAGTAGATAGAGGTTCCCTCTGGTAGTCTCGAAGAAAGAGTAAGGCTGAGGCGGCATTCACGTGTGGATCCGTCCGTAAAGAGGAAGGAGTAGTTGTGCATGTGTCTACCGAGTTGACAGTTTTTGGAGCTAAGCTGGGTTGTGATGAGCTTTCGTAAAAGAAAAGAGGCTTAGGAGGACTTAAAGGGGAGGGGGTGGTATGACCCAGATGGGGTAGGGGATAGGTGTGCCTGGCTATAGAGAAGATGTTGATGTTGGCTTTGGGAAGGTGGGAGTGTATCTGCATTTCGAAGGAAGGGGGGATGCATTTGTTGAGATTGAAGAGATTTGTAAAGGAAGGAGAGCGGGTAGAATGGAAACAAGAGTCAAAGTATTTCAGTTTCAAAGTCGTTATAAACCAGTCACCCATTCAAATAATGCAGTGACTATTCTAAATGCCCTGTTTTAGGCAAAATTTTCTGAACATTTATAAAATATTGAGCCGCAAGATTGTTTTCAACCATTTTGCATTGCAGTTGTAGGAATACCCAAAGGTCAACATTTGTCGAGGCCAGCGGCAATCATTTTGGCAGAGCAGTCCTCTAAATTTTGTCCCTGCTGGCTAAATCTGCATGACAAATACTTTGGTATTCCCAAACTTTGTAATAATTAATTGGCTGAGGTAATGTCTCCATTAGAAAGTCAGGTTGTCCCTGAACCACTTACAAATTCATTAAAAAAATCTTTGAAGATTGATTGTGTACCACTCCAGCATGATTTGTTGAATCATCAAGGTCTTTTTGTTCTAAGAAAACAACGGGTGCTGGAGGAGTTCAGCAGCTACGGGCCTGGAGTCCGGAGTCTGCTGCAGACAACTGGTGATCATTTCCGTCAGATACGATGACAGATGATCCGGCATCGCGGGTGGACCCTGGGCGCTGGCAATCTATAAATGGGATGAAAGATGACATCCCTGATCACCAAACATTCTGATTTCATTTTTCTACTTCTTCCTCTCATTACTTTCTTGTTGGGAGTCCTGGGATGTTACAGATATTTGCATAAATTTCAATAACTTAATGGAATATTCCTGAGGCAAAACATGTGTATATTATAAGATGGGGGACAGTTTAAGAAACAGAATGGTGAGACAACTCGTTGATATCACGTCAAAAAGTATGTTTAAAAGTGACTGATGTACAAAGTCTAATAAAGTAAAGATGTCACTTATGTACTTCCATGAAAATTTGTATGTATTTCTTTGAAAATCAATTACCTGTTAGTATATATGTTTGGCTTCTTTGTTCATGTACCCAATAGTTTTTATGTTACAATAAAAAGAAGAAAGACAACATATTTTTAATAGAATAACAAGCATAAGAATTTAACCTATCATCCGCCATTTAAAAAAACATAACAACTCCTTGAAGGAATAAGATATCAACATGTTTTTCTTTCCCAAATATGTTTCATTGTCATCTTTTATGTGAAATGCACAGCTTTGACAATTAAGTCATCAAAATCAAAATATCAAAATATATATATATATATATATATATATATATATATATATATATATATATATATATATATATATATATATATATAGATATATATATATATATAGATATATATGAATATATAGATATATATATATATATATATATATATATATTTAATGATATAAAATAAAAATAATATATTGATGTGTATAATAAATAGAGATATATATAGATAAATAGTAACATAAATTTTCCTTCCCTAACTTCTGCAAAAAAAAACATGCATCTGGACCCTACACTTGGCTCATTTATTCACACTTTGCCAATATATATAGATATATATTGAAACAAAAGTTGATATAATTCTTTTTTTTTGAGGCAAAAAAATGCAAAATTTTGTGCAAGATAAAACTCCTTGTCAGTTTATCCTTTCAGAAAATAGGGATATATTCTTCACAAGCATTTGTTTTCATTCAAATATTACTCCCTCCAAAATAATCCACAAATATTCAGGACTTGATTGATCTTGTTTTCTCCCAAAATTGCAAAATAAAAGTAAGTAAGGAAACGTAACGATGAGCTGAATGCAGGCTGTTTGACAATTCAGATTCAATCTTTTCTTTGCAAAACAAGAAAAACAAACAACCATACACTGACTGAAGAGCTCAATATTATTTTTTTGAAATTTCAAATTCCATATTTCCTTCAATTTGCAAAAATTTCAAAATAAGTAAAACAAATAACCATACTTTGAAGAGCTGAAGATAATTTTTTTGAAATTTCAGATTCCATATTTCCCTTACAAAACTTCCAAAATATGTCAAACAAACAACCAACCTTGAAGATGAGCTGCAGGCTGTTTGATATTTTTGACGCGAGCCAGGGAGCTTGAGTCGTCGCCATTTCAAAGATACAACAGCCAAGACTCCAGATGTCACAGCTTCTTCCATATGTCTCACCTCTCAAAATCTGCAAAAAGGCAAAAATGATCAACAGTGCATCTTAAACATCTATGGACAGGTACCATCAACTTGAACTTCATTAGACAAAACTACGCTACAAACCAAGAAAAATAGCAAGTTATTTTATCAACATCAGTGCAAAATTTACCATTTACAGTAGCGCTGTTAACGATTAGCGATTAATCGCTAATCGCTCAAAAATTTTCAAAAGGTTTAGTCAAACTTTCAAATGATTAATCATGAACTCTTATGTAGGTGGCCTAGTACACCAGCTAGGGCCATAAGCAGCTCTCAATTTAACTAATTGATGGGGCTCTTCATAAACTAAGAAATTATTCTGTAACAGCAGCTGTCAGACCAGGGAAGTGACACTTCAGCAGTGCTAAGGAAGGTCAAAAATCGGCAACATTTTTGGTGATATTTGATTTCTGCACCTGTTTGAAGGTCATCTAATCCCAGGATCTTTATTTTCAACTAAGTAGTTTTATCAGTCTTACGGGTTATTTTAAGACATGATATTTGCATTTTGATGAGATTCTTGCCTGTTTGTTTTTCGAAAATACATTCTCACGGACAGAGTTAACGTAACTGTGTATGTACTCAGCACAGTTTTGCCAAGTTGGAGGGGAAACTTTATCATTACAGTCAATGGGATTTTTCTCTGAATACTTTGTGTTGCCTTAGCCAGTCAGAGAAAATTAATGGTACTCATATATGTTGGCAACTATTAACTAATACACAACATTTGTAAAGAAAAAAAATTATGTGCAGTATTTGTTGGAAAATCACAACTGCAATGATAACTGACTGTTTGTTTTCCCTTTGACTGAGTTTAAGATCGTCAAAAAAACATTGTTACATTGCCGTGCACCACAACAATTCCAGATGTCCGACTTCGTTGAATGGTCTCTTTGTGTGGGAGTTGTACCAGTTCTACAAAAATTTAATTAACACTAAAAGATTGTCATTTTACCGATTTTTGGGTAAGATTGGCGGTGATTAATCGCTAAACGCTAACAAATTGTAGTGATTAAATGTTTAGTGAATTTATTGCATATCAACAGCACTAATTTACAGCATTTTGAATTTTCAGCCCTTATCATAATAAATAACAGTTATACATCATAATCTGCCCATCACTCAGTAAGAAAACCTTTTTTGATTACATATTCTCATGTATAACCCTCATGCCCAATACAATATACCCCAAAAATCTTTAAACCTATAAGTTTTACTACCAAAACACTTCTTTTTTTTTGTTCTAACTTTTGCTCTGCCTTGTTGACTTGAATTGAAAACACATTAGAGCTGTGAACGTTTAGGGATTTTAGTAAACGTGTACGCGCCCAAAAAAGCAAGCGTGTATCGTGTACATGGGTTTAGGACCGTAATTTTCGGAAATACACCAAAATTGCTTCAAAACTACGAAGCGAAGTAAAAAAAATCGCGCAACCAGTATGGCAAAAGTACTGACTCCATTGCCCAGATAGACGCTGAGTTTTGCTTTCCAAATCGTAAAAAGTTTACTTCTACAGTATAAATCATCATTTTTATTGAAAATATGCATGGAAATTTAGTTTAGAAAGAACAGCTAACTTCCTTTCAATGTCATTTGGACTCAACATCGTGTAACTTTTTTGTCCTATTTGCTACGGCTTTCAAAGTTCTTCTGTGAAATACTTGCATACTAGGCCTATAATATACCTAGCCGTAAAACATTTCAAACTACGCCACCACTACCAGGAAGTTCTGAAATATTAGTCCTCTCGAAAAAATGGCCGCCATCTTTGCGACGCATGCAGAATTTCAGCTCTGTTAAAACCTTTTTCTGTTTGTTTATTATGCAATATTTTCTCTTTCTTGCAAAATTTATTTGACTCATCAGGTAATATTTACATGTAAATGTACTGATTGTCACGATCAAGTAACTTTTAAGTGTTTTTTGGTCGATTTAAGAGCTTGTAAAATGGGCCTTGATTGCATGGGATTTAAAGCCTTATGCCATTATGGCCTAGCGTTAGGCCTATTGTTAGTTTCACTGTTTACTGCTGCACATTCGCAGTGCATTTTACAAGTTAGATTACTTAGATTTTGGCGAAATTAAAGTGCATAATATCCCCATTCATTGGTGATTACTGCGCATTTGTGATTCGCACATTTAAAAATGATTATGCTAATCGGGTTTACAGTTTGTCATTGATAGGAATTTTGTCTGCCGAATGTGTGTGTGTGTGATTTGAATCATGAATGAACATATTGATTTTAAACAGCAAGACATGACTGAAAAATGATTACTTGCAATGAAGTATTTAGTAAACGTTTACAAGATTTGCGAACATGTAGCGTGTACACGCTAAACGGTCACAGCTCTAAAACACATTAAGTTTATATACCTTTGGAACGATTCACTTTCAGGTCATATTTCTGCTTTCAGTTCTATTCATGCCATTTATTTAATTGTTTTAATTTCCTTTTTAGCAAGACTCACATTCCACTATTTTCCTTTCATGCTAAAAAACAATTGTTTTGATTTTCTTTGGTTTTAGAGACCAAATGTTTTTATGTTCTTTGAGGCCAGAAAATTGATTGTTTTATTTTTCTTTAGAGCAAACATTCATTTCTAAAGACATTCCACTGAAATATTTCAACTAAGTCCCTCGAAATAACTTCTTAAAACATTTCCATCCACACATTTCTGCTAGTCCTCAATTCAAAGTGCCTTAAATTTAAATAAATTCTTCCTTGTGCAACAACAAAGCCATCATGTTTTTAATCCCCTTAAACCCCCCAAATTTAGTTGTCATGTTCTTAAGCCCCCTTGTACCCCTCAAATTTAGTTTCACGTTTTTAAGCCCCCTGAATCCCTTAAATTTAGTTGTTGTTTTTAAGCCCCACTGTACCCCATCCCAATGTTGGAATCTGAGATACTTTAATTTCAACAGACACTGAAGTGGGGTAGAAGGGGGAACGTAATAAAAATGTTTTTTTAAGATTGTAGCCAGCTCATCCACTCTGCAGAATAATATAAAGATAACCATTGTATACTGTACCTCTGGTGCCATAAAAGCGATGGTCCCAAGCATTTGACCTTTGAACTCTTCAGTTCCTGTTAGCTGCGAGGCCATCTGGGCTGCTGTACCAAGATCAGCTATTCTGAGATGGTGCCCAGTACTGTCCAATAACAAATTAGCACCTGCATTTGAAAGACAAAATCAAAATAAATATCTTAATGTTCCAAGCAAGTTTATCTTATATAAAGAGGACTTTAAAAGAAAGGGAAAATGGTGAAGAAAGCATTCAAAAATCATGGACTTGCTTGACCTCTGAACCAATCCCATAAAATGTACCATATGTTTTCCATGAAGCACTGATAAATAACTCAAGTTTGTCTACTCCTAATTACAAAAGAACTAAGCTAACTATTTTACACAAAATATGTGCATATGCATATTTGGCTAGCTAAATCCATCCAAGCCATTAGGCTCATTGAGCCAGTGCTTATCCCTGGTGTCCATGGTGTAAGCGGATGAGAGTACATTACTCCCCCTGTCCATCACAGATTAACTCCCCAGCAGTGCTGGTACTCATTTTACAGCTGAGTGGACTGAAGCAAGTAGAGTCTTGCTCAAGGACACAATGCAGGGCTCACAACAGGAAACAAACTTGGTACCTCCGAATACAAGCATGACTCCTTAACCACTGAGCCATTGCACCTCATGCATAAATGGATGGGGGTGATAATGTGACCACATTTATGTCCCTTTTACTGTCATAATCCTCATACCTTTTAGGTCACAGTGTACCACTCTCTTCTTATGCAAATACTGGTACCAAGACGGGAATCAAACTCGGTACCTCTCGAATACGAGCATGACTCCTAAACCACTGAGCCAGAGCACCTCATGCATAAATGGATGGGGGTGATAATGTGACCACATGTATGTCCCTTTTACTGTCATAATCCTCATACCTTTCAGGTCACGGTGTACCACTCTCTTCTTATGCAAATAAGATAAGCCATGAAGAATTTGCTTGGTGTATTTGGTGATTATGTTCTCTTCAAATGCTCCGTATGAATCTAGTACCATGGATACTGATCCACCTATGAATGAATGAATGAATGAATGAATGAATGAATACATGAATAAACAATTGTTTGTTTTGTTTGTTTCATATGGCTTCACCGCACCATGATAGCAAGGGTCAAATTGTGCCCGAGAAGTTAGATCGTTCCAGAGTTAGGAAGAAAAGAAAATAGGAGGAGTCTAAGAGAAGTATGAATGCTTGCACGAATGGTGAGCCTGAAGATTTTGAGGAAAGCATGGGGGTCTGAGAGAAGTATGAATGCTTGGCAAGAATGGTGAGCCTGAAGATTTTGAGGAAAGCATGGGGGTCCGCACTCCAAATGGTGTTGGAAAGGAGGAGAATGTTGAGGGAGCTGTTTCATTTCTGTTTGAGATTGGTGATGTGTTGCTTGTAGGAGAGCTTGGGGTCTAGGGTTAAACCCAGGAAAAAAGATAGGGGAGGAGTAAAGATGGTGAAGTTTTCCACATAGAGGGCACATTTGATGTTGGGGCCAAAGTTGTCCATGCTGTTATTAATGCTCAGGTTGAAGAGAGTTGAGGGAGAGGATGCTGCATTGGGAAACGCCCTCTTCTTAGGGGTAGGGGTTGGAGAGGGTGTGGCCAATATGAACTTGGAACTGTCTGGGTGAGAGGAAATTTTAAATAAAGATGGGGAGATGGCCTCTGAGGCCAATGTGTGAAGCCTGTGGATAATGCCGTATTTTTAAGTAGTGTCGAAAGCTTTCTGAAGGTCGAAAAAGATAGCAATGAGGTGTTCCTTTTTTGCAAAGGATTTCCAGATAAGCGGTGTCGAGCGTGATTATCTGATCCAGGGTATCATGATATTTCTGGAAGCCGCTTTGGTGAGGGGAGAAAATTCTGTTGGTCTCAAGGAACCAGTTTAGTCTCTGGTAAATGATCCTTTCCATAATTTTACAGAGACAGCAAGTGAGGGCAATAATCGCTGCTGTCGTTCCCCGGTTTGGGGACAGGGGTGATGACAGCTGTCCTCCAGATAAGGGGAAAGGAGTGTGAGGCCCAAATGTGGTTGAGGATGGTGAGTATAGTAGCAGTAGCCTTGTTAGGGAGGTGTTTAAAGAACTGGTAGGTAGGGGATGTTATCTGGGCCCTTGGAGGTGCAGCCAGCATCGTGGATGGCATGCTTTGATTCAGATAGGGTGAGAGCGGTGTTGTAGTTTAGGTGATGTTGGAGGGAAAGGTAATACTTCAGGATTTGCCGCAAGCTTTCTTGGTTTTAAAAGCAATGGAGTAGCATGAGGACGAGATGTTGCTGAAAGAGGCAGCAGGGCGGTTAGCGATATTCTTTTTCCTGGTAAGAAGATTACCATTCCAGGAGAGATGGGAGACTTGCTCACCCTGCCATGGAAAATGTTAACCATACTCCAATTCTTCTTAGTAGGGGTGTTGGTAGTGAGAGAAGAGATAAAGTTGTTCCAAGTGTTGGTTTTACTGTCCTTGATAGTGTGCCTGGCTTTGGCACGGCTGATGCGAAAGAGGTTAAGGTTGTGGGTGGTCGGGTTTGTTTTGAAGTTCTCGAGGGCCCGTTTTATCTTCTTGATGGCGGTTTTGCAGTCATTGTGAACCAGGGTAGTGGTTATGGGTGGTTAGGGGTGGTTAGGGGGTGGTGGTTAGGGTGGTGGTTAGTTGGTTAGGGGTGGTAGTTAGTGGTTAGGGGTGGTTAGGGGTGGTGGTTAGGGGGTGGTGGTTAGGGGTGGTGGTTAGGGGGGTGGTTAGGGGGTGGTGGTTAGGGGTGGTTAGGGGTGGTTTAGGGGGTTAAGAGGTTTTGGGAATGGAGCAGGTGCCGATGTTGATAAGGATATTACTGAAGTTTAACATGGGATCCTCACCCTTGAGGAGATGGAGGGAGAGGAGAGTTGCAGAGGGTTTCGAAAAGGGGCCAGTTGGCTTTCTTAAGGTTCCAGTTGAGAATGTGGTCTGTGAGGGTTTGAAGGTTGAAGTTAATAAGGAGAGGGTAACAGTCACTACCACAGAGGTCAGCAGTGACCTTCCAGCTAAAATCAAGGAGGGTGGGGGAATAGATAGGTGAACAGGTCAATACAGGTGAGGGAGCCTGTGGCAGGGTGAACGTAGGTCGGGGAGTTAGTGTTGAGCAAGAAGAGGCTGTGCTGTTGAAGAAGGTTTTCGACAAGCTTGCCTCTGGGGATGGTGGTATTGCACCACAGGGAATTGTGGGCATTAAAGTCACCAAGAAGGATGAAAGGAGAGGGGAGCTGAGAGATGAAGTTGTTAAGGCTGGTTGGCTGAACATTGGAGTTGGGGGTGGAGATAGATATTGTAAAGAGTAAGAATTTGTGGAGGGAGATAGAGATACAGATGGCCTGAAGGTGGGTGTTCACATGTATAGGGCTGTGTGGGATATCGTGTCTAACGAGAATGGAGATGCCCCACAAGCCCTGTCAGCATCCTCTTGATGTTAATGGTAGCAAGAGAAATTATTGAGGGAATAATGGTCAGTGGTTTTCAACAAGGTTTCTTGTAGGCAGACGACCAGTTTGAAGGTGGTGGCCAGAATGTCAATTTCTTCTGAGTTGGCCTTAAGGCTCCTGATGTTCCATTGTATAATGTTGTGAGTGTTATTGCAATTGTTTTTGTTGTATGCCATAAGGAGGCGGGGGTTATCTGGAGGAAGATCTGTTGTGTCTGGATTGGCTTGTTTTTTCTTTGGCTCTGTCCCTGTTTCCATGGGAGTGCTTGTTTTTGAAAACTGGACAAAAAGTATTTTCGGTGGGTTCGGTAATCGAAAAATCCATGTTCTCTTCAGTGTCATACATGTGGGTTTGGATAGTGGACTGTTTGATGATTTGTTAATTGTTGGCAATGTTGGCTCGAGTTTGATGGCATTTGAGGTGTTGGGGTAGGGGACAGAAAGTTTTGAGAGAACTGAAAGGAAGTCACGTTGCTCTCAACAAGGCTGTAGAGCTTGAATAAAGAAATGAATACATAAATAAATGAAAAACCAAACAAACGAACAAACAAACAAATACAAAAATCCAGAAGTAACAAATGTGCTCAACTTGGCAATATTATATATATATATAAATATATGTATGTATATATGTATGTATATAAATATATATGTATATATATATATATACATATATATATATGTATGTATGTATGTATGTATGTATGTATGTATGTATGTATGTATGTATGTATGTATGTATGTATGTATGTATGTATGTATGTATATATATATATATATATATATATATATATATATATATATATATATATATATATATATATATATATATATATATATATATCTATTTTATATCGGTTTTCTTTGTTGTGATGTACGGTTTTCTTGTTGTGATGTACGGTTTTCTTGTTGTGATGTACGGTTTTCTTGTTGTGATGTACGGTTTTCTTGTTGTGATGTACGGTTTTCTTGTTGTGATGTACGGTTTTCTTGTTGTGATGTACGGTTTTCTCTTGCGATGATGTACGGTTTTCTTGTTGGAAGGAACGGTTTTCGTTGTGATGTACGGTTTTCTTCTAGGGATGTTAGGTTTTCTCGTTATGATGTACGGTGTTCTCGTTGCGATGTACGGTTTTCTCGTTGCGATGTACGGTTTTCTCGTTGCGATGTACGGTTTTCTCGTTGCGATGTACGGTTTTCTCGTTGCGATGTACGGTTTTCTCGTTGCGATGTACGGTTTTCTCGTTGCGATGTACGGTTTTCTCGTTGCGATGTACGGTTTTCTACGTTGCGATGTGCGGTTTTTCTACGTTGCGATACGGTTTTCTCGTTGCGATGTACGGTTTTCTCGTTGCGATGTACGGTTTTCTCGTTGCGATGTACGGTTTTCTCGTTGCGATATGCGGTTTTCGTTGCGATGTCACGGTGTTCGTTGCGATGTAACGGTGTTCGTTGCGATGTCGGGTGTTCGTTGCGATGTATGATTTCGTTGCGATGTTGGAGGAAGATAGATAGAGATACAGGTGTGGCCTGTTGGTGGGTGTCGCTTTTCGGGCTTGTGATATCGTTTTCTAACGTTGGAGATGCCTTTTCAAGCCCTGTCAGCATCCTCTTGATGTTTATGGTAGCAAGAGAAATTTTGAGGGAATAATGGTTTTAGTGATTTTCAACAAGGTTTCTTGTTGGCAGACGACCAGTTTGAAAGTGGTTGTGATGTCAATTTTTCTTGTTGTGATTTAGGTTTTTCTTGTTGTGATGTTGTGAGTTTTCTTGTTGTGATGCAATTTTTTTGTTGTGATGGAGGCAGGGGTTTTCTTGTTGGATGATCTGGTTTTCTTGTTGTGATGTTGTTTTTCTTGTTGTGATGTCCGGTTTTCTTGTTGGATGTAGGTTTTCTTGTTGAAAACTGGACAAGAAGTTTTCTTGTTGTTGTGATGTAATTTTCTTGTTGTGATGTACATGTTTTCTTGTTGTGATTTGTTTTTTGTTGTGATGTGATGGTTTTTGAGTTGTTGATGTAGGGGACAGAAAGTTTTCTTGTTGTGATGTCAACAAGGCTTTCTTGTTGAAATGAATACATTTTCTTGTTGTGAACAAACAAACAAACAATTAAAAAAACTTGTTATGTAAATTTCTTGATGTGATGTTACATTTATGTTGTATTATATATATTTTAGTATATATGATGTATATTTTCTTGTTGTGATGTATGGTTTATATTGTGATATATTTTTTTTGTTGTGATGTATGGTTTTCGTGTTGTGATGTATGGTTTTATATTGTGATGTATGGTTTTCTTGTTGTGATGTACGGTTTTCTTGTTGTGATGTATGGTTTTCTTGTTGTGATGTATGGTTTTCTTGATGTGATGTACGGTTTTCTTGTTGTGATGTACTGTTTTCTTGTTGTGATGTATGGTTTTCGTGTTGTGATGTATGGTTTTCTTGTTGTGATGTATGGTTTTCTTGATGTGATGTATAGTTTTCTTGTTGTGATGTACGGTTTTCTTGTTATGATGTACGGTTTTCTTGTTGGAAGGAACGGTTTTTGTGTTGTGATGTACCGTTTTCTTCTAGGGATATCAGGTTTTCTTGTTATGATGTACGTCACAAAATTTAAAGAAATTCTATACAATGTTCAATTTTTGAATGCTTTTGATGAAACATTTGGTTTCTTTAATGGTCACTTTCTTCCAATTAAGCACAAATTGTTGCTAATATTAAAAACAAAGTTGCCAGTACTCCAATCATCCAACAGATTAGCAAATCACAATTAGTGATCTATGAAACTCAACCATATCAAGTTATTACAAATTCTACTTACTGGGCATCCATTCCAAAAACATATTAAAATGGCATCCTTGTCTAGTTGCCCCTAGCAACCTGATAATGTTAGGATGATTGACTGATGCCATTAGTTCTATTTCCTTGGTGATTCCAGCAGCCACTTTTTCTTGTTCTTGTCTTGTGTTTCTGATAAAAGAAATCTGTGGACAAGAAGACATTTTCTTTATCAACTTATATGATAACTCTCGCCCCTCGTAGTTACAACCTAAAGAATTAGTTTGGAGGTCCAGCAAGTTTGCCATTTGTGGAAGAGGATTTTAAAAGAAACAAACTAGTAAAGAAACTACTTAAATATGTAATTCTGTTATGGAGACATCCAAGCTTAAAGCTCCACCTCATTTTTGTAGAAAACACTGAAATCAGACTAGTTGCCACATCTCATCTTCAATTGTTCAGACGTTTTTGTGTATTTTATTGTTAGTTCCATCCCCCACGCCACCATCCTGACATTTTTTGGCTTAAAAGCCAACATAAAAGCCAACAGAATTTGTCAGTAATGGAGAAAAACATAATCTAGTAAAGTTACTATAAGTTACCACATGAAGAAATTGTGAAGGAAAAAACAACATACAATTACTAAAACAAAATTTGAATTTATTTCCTTTAAAATATTCAATTAGTTAAAAAAAAGTTGAATTTCCTGTAAAACACAATAACAATTACAGACGTGCGACTTTCCACACCAATCATTTCTACTCGAATGAGAACTTAAAACTGGAATATCTTCTTAACGAAATAAGATATTGACAAAGGTAGAATGCAAACTTTAAGTTTTCAAACACTAACCTGCTTGACAGCCATAATTGTTCCTGTGCGTTTATCAAATGCTTGGTAGCAGGTAGAAAAGGCGCCTGTCCCCAGATGTATGCCTTTTATCCATTGCTTGTTCTCCTTGTATCCACTATTTTCTTCCCTTTTATCTACAGCATTATCCTACAAGAACAATGGGGAAGAATAGCAAAGTGAAATACAAGAACAATCAGAGCATTTCTTTCTGTTCTGGAACCAAATATTAGAGTCATTCCATGGCAGACCACGCAATGGAAAATACATCAACAGCTCATGAATTTGAACCAATGAAAAGCTTGGTTTGTTGATGCTTAACGGCACCGCTACAGTCAGAGTCAAATGTGCCAAGCTAATTCCATCAAGCCATTAGGCTCATAGAGCCAGTGCTTATCCCCAGTTTCCATGGCGCAAGCAGATGAAAGTACATGACTCCCCCTGAAGTCCATCGCAGATTAACTCCCCAGCAGTGCTGGTATTCATTTTCACAGCTGAGTGGACTGAAGCAAGTAAAGTGTCTTGCTCAAGGGCACAATGCAGCACTCGCGATGGAAATCGAACCCAGTACCTTTCGAATACAAGCTTGGCTCCTTAACCACTGGACCACTGCTTGTGCCAAGAGATGCCAAGAGGGTGTTATAAATCTAAGGTGCAAGAATTACGACAGAGAGAAATGGGAGAGGGAAAGGGAAGGAAGGAACAAAGAAAAAGCATCCTAATTGTATGTACAAGATGTATACAGAAGTTATCATAGTATTCAAAATTGACACAAATTTAGTAAGTGAAGGAAGTCCATGAGATTTTTCATCACATAAAATGTAGTTTGAGGGCTTTCATCCTTAAAAACAACTGAATTTTGTCCCCTGCTTTTTCACTGAAAGTAGTATTTCATCAAAAAAGTTTGTCGTTATCAAATGTCTTTTAATATTTCCCCGCTAAATCTTTATCATAAACAAGTAACTCCTGATAAGTTTGGATAGTTTAAATGATTGTTTGTCTTTCCTGTTGTCCCATATATTCTCAATTGCTGGAACTTAGTAATGAGTTATATACTCACTCCATCTCATATTGAATATTCATAACTTTGAATTATTATAAATTTTGAATTCTCATCAGCTATACTCACTTCACTTTGTATTCGAACAATTACATCTTCACCATCATCGTCAGGAGACAAACCAGGAATATGAGGCAAGGGCTTCTGGGATATGGACATTTCCATCGCTAAAGCCAAAGCCTCAGCCTCCTCTTCAGTTCCACATTTATCACATGACACTAGCATTTGGCTACCCTTTCCTTTCGTTGAGAGGGAATAAGTTTTGAAGGACTGTAGTATTTTGGGGGAATGTGATCCACGACTGGATTGGTCCTTTAAATCATATTTTTTCGATGAAGATTGACAGAATTTCAGCTGCTCCAGATTTTTTTTCTTTTGAGGATTTTGATTGGCTTCCTGATGCAGCGCTGAGAAAGCGCCAATGTGGGTATCCTGAAGCGTCTCAAGAATCTCCATATCACCATCTCCAGGGACAGGAGATGCTGGAGGGGTCATAATACCACTTGGAATGTCAGCTGGAGTCTGGGTGGCAAGATTCCTTTGCCTTAAGGAAGAGCAATTCCCTTTCTTTTTGGTCTTTCTTGGTGACTTGTGTTTAGCATTCTGTCAAATTAAAATGTAAAAGGTCTTTAAAGGATTAGTTCAGTGGTCCAGCATGTTTATCTTATATGAAAGAGTACTTCAAAAGAAACAAAATGGTGAAGAAAGCATTGCAAAATCTTATTCCATTAAGGAGATATTCAAGTTTTAAGTTTGGTATCATTTCTGTAGCAACGACTGAAACCAGACTTGTTGTGATGTCACAGCCTCAGATTCCTAAAAGTCCTTATGTATTAAAAAAAAAATATTTAATTTTTTCACAATTTGAATTAGTTTCCCTTAAACTTTCTTCAGGTGGTATATTATAAATACCCTTCCTAGATTTAGTTTTACTACTTTTTTGACATATCCCATGGTTTTTAAGCCACAAAATTGCAGGACAAAATATGATAGATTACATTAAGACTGAGGAATCTGAGGCTATGACATCACAGCTAGTCTGATTTCAGTCGTTTCTACAGAAACGATCCTAAACTTTAAACTTAAATATCTCCTTAACGAAATAAGATTTTGCAATGCTTTCTTCACCATTTTGTTTCTTTTGAAGTCCTCTTTTATATAAGATAGACATGCTTGACCACTGAACTAATTCTTTAAGATTATTCTATTAAATCTACCAATTCTGTCATTTTGGTAAATGACATATGCCATGGGTCATTTTCAAAAACTTTAAAAGGTTATCAGTCACAAAAAGACCATTTTCAAACCTTAACCTTCGAGCCTGTTTTAAACATAATATATCAATTCATCTTTCACCTAAATTTTAAATGTACCTCTCAAATTCTGGGTAGGTGCCTCTTCCCAACTATTATGGATAAGGATTAAACGACAATGACCTGCATACATCAATACACAATGGAGAAAATCTAAACCTTATGCTGATCTGAGATGCATTGATACTTTAAGCCTTTTTAAAATCTGGTTTGGTTTGTTGATGTTTAAAGGCACCGTGACAATCAAGAGTCAAATGTGCCAAACCTTTTTCAATCTAAACTTTAAACTGATTTATTCCGTAAGGCTTATCTTTAATTTTGGGGTGCTTATGCTTTTTAACTTTAATTTGTGAAAGTTTATCAATTTTGTATATTATAGGTTTTTTACTCATTTTACAATGTTTCACAATGTTTATTTTTTCCATTTTACATCTTTACTTTATAGCTTTTTAATTTGATTTTATTATCGTTCATCCTAATCGTATATAGGTATATTAAGTTACTAATGTATTTATATTTTTCTTTCACTCCTTTGATATTTTCTTCTATATTTCTCTGTTTTATGTACAGCAACATTTGAATAAGTTTTTATAGTATTTGTACTTTATAAGCAACCATTCAATAATTTAAGAATTTAAGAATTGCGCAAGGTAGCACTAGTCTATTAACAGAGGAGACAAACTACCTGTTTACCACCTGATGCACAGCAGTCATCACTATCATCTGCTGAGTGAGCAATCCACTGAGCGCGGCAAAGAGGACACACCAGCTGCTCTCCTTGAAACTCACACTCCTTTTCCCCTGTTTAAGAATACGAAATATCTTCCGTTTGAACACACATACTTTTCCATACAAATTTATAAGATGGTTCTTTCCAGTGACTTTTATTAACCAATTCCATTGATGAAAGTCACAGGCATTAATAAGCTTAACCACACTGAGTTGATTTACCTCTGGTTTAACATAAATAGAAAACCTTCTATTCAGGACCCACTTCCTTTAAGATGGGTGGACAGGTAGTGATAACATAACCAAAATGCTTTTAAAATCAGTGAAATCCACAAAATGGCAGAATTACCTTTGGTTACAATTAAAAGACAGCAGTTTCTTACTATTTGTAATAATTGCATTCTCATATCAGAGATAGGAATCTCCTATTCCCTTAGAGAATTTCCTATTCCCCTAAGAAATTCTCCTATTCCCCCTAGGGAGTCCCATATTTCCCTAAGTAATCCTCTATTCCCCCTAGGGAATGCCCTGTTCCCCCTAGGGAATCCCCTATTCCCTAGGGAATCTTCTATTATCCCAGGGAATCATTTCTCTCATATCTACAAAGTTGTTTCCTCTAAATGACCATATACCTTTCACTAAAATCCTCAAACTAATGATGCCAATGGGGTCTCAGGCTTGTGACTTACATATGGCCATACAGTGATGATGGAGTTTGCTATGACATCCTAACAAACTAATGATGCCAATGGGACATGAGGCTTGTGACTTACATATGGCCATGCAGTGATGGAGTTTGCTATGACATCCTAACAAACTAATGATGCCAATGGGGTCTCAGGCTTGTGACTTACATATGGCCATACAGTGATGATGGAGTTTGCTATGGCATTCCACCAAACTAATGATGCCAATGGGACATGAGGTTTGTGACTTACATATGGCCATGCAGTGATGATGGAGTTTGCTATGACATCCTAACAAACTAATGATGCCAATGGGGTCTCAGGCTTGTGACTTACATATGGCCATGCAGTGATGGAGTTTGCTATGACATCCTAACAAACTAATGATGCCAATGGGGTCTCAGGCTTGTGACTTACATATGGCCATACAGTGATGATGGAGTTTGCTATGACATTCCACCAAACTAATGATGCCAATGGGACATGAGGTTTGTGACTTACATATGGCCATGCAGTGATGATGGAGTTTGCTATGACATCCTAACAAAACTAATGATGCCAATGGGGTCTCAGGCTTGTGACTTACATATGGCCATGCAGTGATGGAGTTTGCTATGACATCCTAACAAAACTAATGATGCCAATGGGTTTAAGGCTTGTGACTTACATATGGCCATGCAGTGATGATGGAGTTTGCTATAACATCCTAACAAACTAATGATGCCAATGGGGTCTCAGGCTTGTGACTTACATATGGCCATGCAGTGATAATGGAGTTTGCTATGACATCCTAACAAAACTAATGATGCCAATGGGACATGAGGCTTGTGACTTACATATGGCCATGCAGTGATGATGGAGTTTGCTATAACATCCTAACAAACTAATCATGCCAATGGGACATAAGGCTTGTGACTTACATATGGCCATGCAGTGATGATGGAGTTTGCTATAACATCCTAACAAACTAATGATGCCAATGGGACATGAGGCTTGTGACTTACATATGGCCATGCAGTGATGGAGTTTGCTATGACATCCTAACAAACTAATGATGCCAATGGGGTCTCAGGCTTGTGACTTACATATGGCCATGCAGTGATGATGGAGTTTGCTATGACATTCTAACAAAACTAATGATGCCAATGGGGTCTCAGGCTTGTGACTTACATATGGCCATACAGAGATGATGGAGTTTGCTATGACATTCTAACAAAACTAATGATACCAATAAGGTTTGAGGCTTGTGACTTACATATGGCCATGCAGTGATGGTGAAGCTTGTTATGGCATCCGTTCTGGCAGGTCACCAAGCTTTCCCCTTCCACCATGGTCAGCAGACATATGGGACAGATTGTTTCATCCTCGTCCTCAGCCTCTATATCTGCCCTTTAATATGGAAAGGTCAAAGGTTGAACACTTTATCTGAATCAATGTACAAGCTTTTTTAAGAAATCATAAAAATAGATAATTAGATTATGACAGTACCCAGGATGTATATCTTATTCAAAGGATAAGTTTCATGATCTAACATCTCTGTCTTATATGAAAAGGGAAAATAGCAATATTGTTACACAAAGTACTTAAAAATCAAGTTTCTGTTTAGGAGATATTTATACTTATAAGTTTAATTTCCAGTGTGTCAATTTCCAGTGTGTCAATTTCCAGTGTGTCAATTTCCAGTGTGTCAATTTCCAGTGTGTGTGTCAATTTCAGTGTGTCAATTTCCAGTGTGTCAATTTCCAGTGTGTCAATTTCCAGTGTGTCAATTTCCAGTGTGTCAATTTCCAGTGTGTCAATTTCCAGTGTGTCAATTTCCAGTGTGTCAATTTCCAGTGTGTCAATTTCCAGTGTGTCAATTTCCACAAAAGTTTGTTTTTAAAATAAGTTTTGAGATTTTGTGTCTTACAGCTGGATATTTCAGGAGTGTCTAGTGGAGTCATTACCAAAGAAATCTTAAAAATCTGTTTAATTAAATTAAAAATGGGTCTTCATTTTCAATATAATACATCAACACTTATAAAGACAGTGAGGATGTGACCTCACTCCTCTATAATAGACTCCGGATAACAGTCATTTCAAACATTTCTTAGATATATTTAAAACTCTATAGCAGAAGAAGATCATCAGAGTATGTCTGACCATTGACTTGAGGTAGCACACAACTAATTCTTTGCCTCATTGAAAGAGTCAAGTTTGGGATACCAGACAGGAAAGAAATTGGGATATTTTGTGATGTTTTTAGAAAAGAACTACATAATATATTTTGGATTAAGGTAATTTGGACAGGGTTTCACCAGAGGTTTTGGCCCTTTTCTTAGGCTGAAGTGAAAAGGTGGTGTGCACCCTCACCTAATGTCTCAAACTTTGGTATGGGTATATGGTCAATTATTTCTTTATGGAACTTTTTCTGAAGCAGATCTTCTACAGTTTGCATAGTTGATATGCATAGATAAGACCTCTTCCTTCTCTACCATTCCTGAAATTATTAACTTCTGATCTTCCTGTCCCACAAATTTATTAGCTTTTTCTCTGAGGGTTCTCATTTTGGACTGGGGGACTAATACCTAATTAGTTCTGTGCTACCTTGAGAGTGCAGTATATAGAACACACAGCACAGAACTTACAATAAGAATCTTTCACAGAACATACCTTCTGATTCTCATGAATCCCTCATCTGTGACATGACTTCCTCCTTCCCTTGTCTGTGATCTCAAGGCTTGATCTGTGGCTGACTTCATCTGCCTCAAGTTTTTCTGGATTTTAGCTTTGTACTTCTTGAACAAGCTCTCCACCTACAAGATATGGAAATTCGTAAACCGAAGTCTTATAAATAAATGCACTCCTCTCACACACCTAGGGAGATTGTAAATTTTTACTGATAGTACATAGACATCACTAGCTCGATGTAGAGTGTGAAAACATCAGGGCTAATAATAAGCCTTTGTTTTAATTCATTAATTTAGGCTACAATTTAGAAGTATATAGACAGGTACCTATAAGGGTGTTCAGCTGACGTCATGAGGTCACATGACTTTGTTTACATCCCCATTTTGTTGGGAAAAAACACTGTCGTCTGCTGTACACCTAAATAGACTTACATATGTTTGCATGTTCTTATAAAAGATTATTTTTGTAAGATAATTATGCTGGAATCTTGGTGTGCCATTGGTTGCATTAATAGATGTGTGCGCGGAAATAAAAAAAAATCGATTTCCATCTGATCCTGATCGATGTTCACAGTGGGTTTCTGCTTTACAAAGCGGCGGCTTTCAACTTACAGACCGCACTAGTATTTGCAGCGAACACTTATATCAGGTATGTAGGCTTTGTCTGAGTATAACGAAGAATCAGCTGGCATTAACGTAAAAATACTCTTTGCATACCCTGTGAATATATAAAACTTAAGGAAAATATGAAGTAAAATCGGAAGCGAACAAAAATTACAATTAGTAAAATTCACTGAACTGGTACTGGTAAGTTAGCATGTAGGTTAGCATGTTTGTTGTATGTGAGATGTGACGGGGCCATATGATATTGCTGCCCTGCAAAATGGCCTCCAGATGAGTTAAGAGTCACGTGATGAAATCCATCTATTTCATATTCATTAGAAAGATCTTTAAATTTTGAACAGAATAGCATTTAAATTATTTTAATCGCACCTGTATCTTCTTGAGTTAAATGAATATATGTTTTTCCCGGTTGTTTTTTATCGTGAAATTTTAGTCTTTTTCCAATACATCTGCGTATGATTTGCTCGCCAAAACAAAAATCATGTGAACGTGAAAATCCATATTTTCCGGTTAATGCAGACAAGCTAATATTACCTTCTTTTAATTGTTCTTAAAGGAAAGACATTGTTACCTCATAATTTTTCAAGGTTCGGCACCATAGCAACGGGTCGTTCGCATCCACCTGGAGCACTCGCAGCATGACAAACAATAAATGGATGCAAAATGGCCCTTTCGAACAATTGCAATTCTGTAAAATGAAAAAAATATCATGAAAACAACATCACTCATGCACCAGAGACTGCAGCACAATGATCCAAGTGAATGGGGAAGGGACTTGACCATGTGGATAGTGAACACACAGCTACAAGTAGGGGACCGAGAAAAGCCCCAAGAAAGACCCTGTGATATGGGAAAGTTTACCTTGCTGTTATAAAAACTCACAAATAATGGTGCATATATATTTCATCATAATATTTCCCCCAGCAATTATTGAAAGTTTAATTCAAATTTATAATGTTTTTTGGAGGAATTTTACAGATAACCCCATCCTAACTTTGCAAACCTTTCACACTGACATCTCTAAACTTAATAATGGAAAATAATATACCACCAGGCTTGAGAGAATTATAACTGCGTGGTGTCGAAAAGGACATAGTGTACCATTTGTAAAAACGAATTGCTCAAAACAGTCACAATAGTAATATTCAGTTCTAATACAGCACTTTGCTGTGCAGGCATACTGACAGCACTTTACCATGTAACATTTAAAGGCGCAAAGCTGCAGCCCATGCATGTTGCACAAGCTTGTATTATTACCAAACTCATTTCCTATTGCTAAACATTAAACAGTGGACAGCAGGACCCACCTGTAAATTCTTTGGATTGACTCAACCTTGGATTGACTCAACCTTGGATTGACTCAACCTTGGATTAACTCAACCTTGGATTGACTCAACCTTGGATTGACTCGACCTTGGATTGACATTTTGGATGGAGGAGACGGACAAAACGAAAATCTCAAGTTCTCATGATTCTTTGGGAGGTAACAATTTATTTTTGTGGGTGGTATTAAAAAACCTTAATCCTCTTTTCAATACTCTGTAAACTACATGGCCTTTGGAAAAAAAAAAAAAATTACAAATGTAAATTCAAACAAACCTGTGGACCAATCGTGACCCTGTATTTATGCTCTTGTGAATCTCCACCAATCAGGAATGAATGAGGTCCTGACTTTTGCAGAAGAAACAATCGTGTATGCAGCGCTCTCTGCACTCTTTTCTCAGGACATCCTCCGCAAGCTGAAGCAGGGACGGATTTCTTTGCGGAGATGGAGTGCGCCTTGAGTTAAAAGAAGGGGATACTGCTCGAGCAGGAGGTATTTTGCCCAACATTGGGGGTGCGGGTGGGGTCGGCGATGAACCTCTTGAGGGGGGTCTGAATAGAGGGGATGATCTTCCACTTCCTGCGGGTGATGGTGATCCAGACCGGTGAGCCCGAGGGGTCACTGGGGAGGTTGAACCACTGGAGGCAGTCTTGTCCAAATTCAGTATGTTGGTTGATGGAGATAGGGGCCTAGCAATCTTTTATATAAAAGAAAAAGGAATCTAAATTAAAATATCAACTCATTCATTGTACATTTGACGTTGTTCCAGTGGCATATAGTTTGTGTCATCTAAACCATGGTTTAAATCTTGCTCCATTCAAAATTGTTGTCTAGTTTTCAGTGTTTTTATTTCTTCTTATTTACAATCTCAAATAATGGATGAAAACCTTTTTGCAATTGGTACACAAGCATCTGTTATATCTTGGCATCAATACTACTCTATAAGGAGGAATTAAGCAAGGAAGGATATCATGTATTAAAAAGAATTAAAACACTTTTTGCATTTGGATAGGTCATTTTAAATCAAAGGATACTTTTTATTGACTGCCATTTTGATCAAGTTTGTATTGACGAAACAAGTGATTCCCATTCATAGATCTAATGTACAGTATTGCATGCATTATATTTGACATTTCATTCCTTTGTATCAACATTTTCATCATCATTGTGCAAATCAATTGCTTCATTCAGAATGAAAAGAAGCGATTGGTTCATTCAGAAAGAAAGAACCAATTGGTTTATTCAGAATGAAAGAAGTGATTGGTTTATTCAGAAAGAAAGAACCAATTGCTTCATTTAGAATGAAAGAAGCGGTTGGTTCATTCAGAATAAAAAAGTGATTGGTTCATTCAGAATGAAAGAACCAATTGGTTTATACAGAATGAAAGAACCAATTGGTTCATTCAGAATGAAAGAACCAATTGGTTCAACTTCATTCAGAATGAAAGAACCATTTGGTTCATTCAGAATGAAAGAACTGATTCTAAATAAACCAATTGGTTCATTTAGGATAAAAGAACCGATTGCTTCATTCAGAATGAAAGAACCGATTACTTAAAAAGTATTAAAATCAAATTATCATTCCAAAATCCATTCTTACCACTGGGCCTCTAGTTTGCTTGGTCTCGGTTCCACCGACAGCTCCTTTTGCGGGATGCGAACGTAACTTCTCACGAATCATCTGTCGCTGTTGTTTTTCCTCCATCGAACAAAACTGAAGCTGATCTTTTGACTACACTGAAAACAAACAAAGACTGAATCATTAAAAACTAGCGGTGATTATGTTTTTTGTTTGTTTATTCTCATTGTTTTTACATGTTTTGCTTTGAAGAAGGAAAACAAATTAGACTGGGTATTAATGGATAGGAAATTTCACAAACAATCTAAATATGTTAAAAAAATCCTCCATTTTCAGTATTCACAAAAAATAATACAAGCTCAAAAAATTGACCTAATTTGCCTAAAATTTGCAAATTTGCATATTTATGTCAATATTTTCTTTAATTTGACTTTTTTAATGAAAAGTTTATTGTCTTAGCATTCACATAAACCAATCTTGTAGTGATAGAAAACGAAAGAAAAGTTATGGAAATTAATTTAGAAAGAAAAAAAAAAGTTCTGAAAAATTGCAGTCACGTTTTGAACCATGTGGGAGTTTGAGGCTCTATGAAAATCTTATAGGGATGTTTCAGCTGACGTCATGAGGTCACATGTTATGACTTTGCTTACATTGCCATTGTAAAAATAAAAGAACACTGTTGTCTGCTGTACACTTAATTAGACTTAAATACGTTTGCACTAGGATTTGCAGCGAGCACTTTATATCAGGTATGCAGGCTTTGTCTGAGTATAACGAACAATCAGCTGGTGTTCACGTAAAAGTTACTCTGCTCATACCCAGTGAATATATAAAACTTAAGAATATGAAGTCAAATCGCCAGCGAACAAAAAACTGCAATTAGTAAAATTCGCTGAACTGGTAGGGCCAATGTACTTACGATGCAGTGTCCAGCGAACACAAACACAGGTAATTTGTAAGGATCTTCCATTCCAGCTTAGAGCTACAGTAACTTTGCCTTATACAGTATCTATCCAAAGAAGTATTGCCTAAATGTTTGACTTCATCAGACAGCTGTTTTTCATTTATCCTATCGATAAATAGGTATCTTAGGTAGGTAGGCGAGCAGGCAGTCTTGTTTTTTATACAACGTGTAATGTAACTGAGCTGCATGAAGAAGCGTGAATTGCAACAACGCTTTCCCCAGCAAAATGGCTCCCAGTTGAGTTGGAGTTATGTGATGAAATCCCTCTATCACGTGATGAAATCCCTCTATAGGCTCTTTCAACACAACATTCTTATTTTCATAAAAACTAGGAATGAAATTAATTTATGAACAGACAAAACTGGGGCCCTCCATGCTACACTAAAACCTACCTGCTACAATCCTGCCTTCTAGAATGTTGAGACATATATCTTGTAAAAAGATGGCAGCTTCTCCTCCACCAAAGACTTTACAGTACCTTCGTGAAGACCTCACATTGTTTGTCTAACGAGAAATTAAACGTGAAAAATAAACATTTTAAATCACACTGAGGACAGTTTTCAAAACTTCTTTGCTGATGCACTTGTCAATTGTTTGACTCAGCCTACCCCCCCTCCACCCCCTTCCCCCAGGACAAGGTAGGCCATTGCACTAAGGTGAGTCAGCAAAAGATCTACATTGACGCACCCCTCAACCACCTTTTTTTTAATGACAATTCACTCACCTCTGTACAAACTTAATAGGTCTGAAGTAAATTGACTCACCCAAGAGTCACTTTGGTTCATGACTGACAATTTGGTACATTGACACACACGAGTCACTGTTTCATATGTCAATGACTCACATATGACCAACATTGCTGGGGGTAGTAGGGGTGAGTCATATAACTGACAAGTGCATTACAGGTATTATGTAACACAACTTGCTCATAAAAACATACTGTAAGACTGGTATCAAGGTACTGTAAGCAAATACAGTACATTTTGGTCAAATAAAAGATTTTACACACTGAACATTGGCATTTAAAAAAGGAATCTCGCCTCAGAAAATTGTTTGACTTGTCGCTAATGCCCTTGTCAGTTGTATGACTCACCCCTACTACCCCCGGCAATGTCAGTCAAAGACAAGTAATTGACACATAAAATAGTGACTCACATGTGCATCATTGTACCAAATTGTTAGTCACCAGAGTGACTCTTAGGTG
Organism: Chiridota heheva; assembly: GCA_020152595.1. Taxonomy (NCBI): domain Eukaryota; kingdom Metazoa; phylum Echinodermata; class Holothuroidea; order Apodida; family Chiridotidae; genus Chiridota; species Chiridota heheva. Next base: position 643,816 of record JAIGNY010000335.1, on the reverse strand, counting down.
GGTCAATTTACTTCAAACCCATTGACTTTGTACAGAGGCAATTGATTTGGGGCAAGTCATTTTACAAAATATGTCAGTCACCTAAGTGACTGAGGGGTGCATCAATGTTCATGTTTTGTCCACCCACTTTGGTGCAATGACTCACCTTGTCCAGGGGTGTAGCGGTGAGTCACACAATTGACAAGTGCATAATAATCCAATACGTACTGTACATACTACAGTAATGTCACTTCCATAGCAGTAATTGATTGGTTTATCTGTGATTGTGTACATATTTTAACCAATCAGAAACATCGGATTGCAGAGTATTCTTATTTCCACTATATCTGGTCTTTAAAGACCAAATCAAAATGGATTGGTAGCAATTACTGAACACTGTAGGCGAACAATACTTTTTGGTCAAATCAAAGATTTTACACACTGAAACATTAGCATTTAAAATCAAACAATTTGAATACTGTGGATGGCGTATTGTTGATTCAGCTGACAGCAGGGTTGCATAAAACAAGCAACAGCTGGTCTGACACTTACTGTGAAATAAAATTGAATTTCAGCAATGTAGGCTATCTAACAATAAATAAACATGTTCACTACAAGTTTACATTAATTCCTTTTCAATTAAAACATTATATATATTTTTAACTTTAACTGCTTTTTACTAAAATCATTACCAAAAGAAGCTGATATCCTCCCTCCAATGCTAGAAAAACAGGTCCTAACAGTGTCCATGGAATATAAGTAATATTGAATCTACAAGTTGCTTTTAAAAAATAGCAGCTTCCTCTTTGTAGATCCAGGAAACCAATAAGACTACAAACCCAAGGCTATAAATAAAAGTTTTGTAACAATTCACAATTGATTTGTTGCTGTAACTCTTTATGTAAATAACAAGTCTGGGCAGGCTATTGCCCTGTGTGGTTGGTGTTATAATGTGGAAGTGAAGAGGTTTTCTTGGAATCTACAGGGACCTCTTAAAAGGAAAACAAAGATGTTGAAACTGTATAACAAATGACATTGTTGAGAACAGACTGTTTAGATGAAAACCTTATTTTGTGTTCAAGTTATCATAATGTGAGAGTTATTTTTAAGGGTATTAGTACTGAATAATGCTACAAACTAACTAGTTCATTAATCCCAAACTATACTTTCCCAATATGGTCAGTGACTCTCAGCATAAACAAATTTGTTTGCAGAATATAAGATGGTTCAGTTAAGTTTTAAACTTGTCTTGTAAGGAATAGATGCAATGATAGGAATAGATAGAAGAAATGCATCTGCACATTTTCAGTTTCAGGATAATGCAAGTTTTAAAGAAAGAAGCAATTATTATTACTATTATTCACAACAATAAATCAAAAAGGCTCTTGGCCCTTTACAAAAAGCAAAACATGAAAGACACAACAACAAAAAAGCTTAAAATACAGTAAAACGATATCAATTAGCCATGACAAAAATTGATATTCTTCCAGTATGGCATAAATTAACAACAAATTTAAATTTTCAAGGGTGACCCCAAGATATTTAATACAACTGATCTCTGTTACAGTATAATTAGTTCCAGCTTTGATTCTTTTTTTCTGCCATCTTATATTCTGCAAACAAATTTATTCATGTTGGAAGTCACTGACCATATTGGGAAAGCACAGTTTTGGACTTAATGAGCTAGTTAGTTTGTAGCAATATTCAGTACTAATGCACTTGTCAGTTGTACTGTATGACTCACCCCTACTACCCTGGCAATGTCATTCAAAGGTGAATCATTGACATATGAAATAGTGACTCACATATGCATCATTGTACCAAATTGTCAGTCACCAGAGTGACTCTGTGGTGGGTCAATTTACTTCAGAACCATTAACTTTGTACAGAGGTGATTGATTTGGGGTACTGTAAGTCACGTCACAAAAAGTGTCCGTCACCTAAGTGACTAAGGGGTGCATCAATGTACATGTTTTGTCCACCCACTTTGGTGCAATGACTCACCTTGTCAGGGGTGCAGGGTGAGTCACACAATTGACAAGTGCATAATACCCTTAAAATGACCTTCACATCATGATAACTAGCTTAAACACAAAATAAGATTTTCATCTTGTACCTTTAATTCTCTAAAGAATGTCACTAAGGCTGTTCCTTACAAATTTTTCAAAGGGTAGGTTCAAGAGTTACGTCATCTTATGTGGTATCTGTGCTTGTCGTACTGATAGCTGATACTGATCTAGTGTTGGGGCAATTGTTTACCTGTTTTTCCCTTTTTTTTCCCATGGTTCCAAATCAAAATCACCTGCTTGGTATCAGTAGTAAAGCAGAAAATAATTGATTAGCTCCTTCCTGGTTAAAACTTCAATAATCTTGAGAAAAATCCCCAAATTCGAGAGCTTAAAATTACCGCACCTGTTAAAGGCATGATGGAGCGGTTGAGTGCAAGGTACTGTACTGTTCCATGAAATGTATGTCATACCCCATCTCAAAATTCAAACAAAAAATGTTAAAAAAGGCAATTAAATTTCAGTCACGGTTTGTCAAATGTGTTCATGTTCTTAATCAACTGCAAAATTATTTCCTCTCGAAAGGAGGGTTTGTTCGATCGCACGAGCCCCCCTTGGGCCTGGCTACAGGCATAGATTATTTTCCTTAATACTGTAACCTACTGAGGTTATTGCTTAAAATATTGGTAGAATATTCACCACATCTATCACTTGTTGATGGCATCTTAAAATTGACAAAATTCTTTCACCCTCTAGCTCAAGGGTTCTTAATTAAATTTTTAGAAGAGCCATCATTTCACAACAGCTTCAGGCCGTGGGCCAATCGCGTGGCAAAACCAGAGTCAAGTGACAAACAAAACCAGTCAAAACAATCCCTGAATACAAACAAGTTGAGAACGTACATGATTAGAAGGATGTATGTCAGATGTCGGCGGTTCTCTTATCCACCTTCCTTTTACAAGCCGCGAGCCCAATTTATAGCGGAACTAAAGATAACATTTTATTTGATAAGCCGCAATGTTTTAGTGAGCTGATCTGCCTAGGAAAGAACAAAATGAACGAGAATTTTGCGATTTTTACCAATCTCATTGGGATTGATCTTACATGCAATGCACTGTATTGCATTATATATTATTCGCGGGCCAGATTAATTATCTGACACGCCAGATTTGGCCCATCTATTAAGAATCAACCGCCACTCTAGCTAGTCTGACAAAATTCAAGCAAAATAACAAGAAGTAAAGGCCTTTAACTTGTTTAAGTCTTTGCATTATAAACATTCGATAACTTGTAGCTTCATGTTTGTACGGTGGTATATTTACGGTGGTAAAAATTGATTTCTTGTTAATTTGTTACTGTGTCCAGGTCTTAGAACAAGACATTGGCTAAGCCTAGGCCAGGCTAAAGTTGTAACTAGCCTAACTAAGGTTACACATCCACATAGGCCTACTTAATTTAAGAAAGAAAAGTCTTTTTACCTCAATTAAGCTGACCGGAAATATCACCAGGACGAAAGATACCGAATTGCGTGGGCTGATAGGTGTTAAACCGCAAAAATCAAATGCTTCCGGGTCTTTCAACACAGAAAATTTCTGGGTGATTTGCTTGAATGCAATAACGATCTTGCAGAACAACAATGCAGTGCAGTCCGACAGTAGCGAACCTATGGTATGTCTAAATTACTCATACACCTGTTCTGACGTACGTACGTTGTTGCCAAAACAAAGGCGTGATGACTCATTGTCTATTTTTAGAACAAATCTTCGAGAGAAGTCGTCTTCCAGTTTTTAACCACGCCTTATATATATTAGTCATATTGATAAGGATGTCAGGAGAAGACAAAGAAGATGACAACATTGAGTCGATCGAAAATGTTCAAGGGAGAGCTACAAACTAATTCCCACATTTGCGTAATCTACCATATCCTGACAGGCTTAATAATCTGAAACTACCAACATTAACTTACAAAAGAGCAAGAGGTGATATGATTGAAACAGGGAGCTGTTACTTTGCAAAGTAACAGCTCCCTGATTATAAGAAGTATATAAGATGGTCTCACATGTGTATATATATATATATATATATATATATATATATATATATATATATATATATATATATATATATATATATATATATATATATATATATATATATATATATATATATATATATATATATATATATATATATATATATATATATATATATATATATATATATATATATATATATATATATATGATACAAGAGTTGCAAATTTATTACCTATTCGTAATAATACTAGAACAAGAGGTTCTAAAAACAGTAATTTCTTCAATCACATTCATTCACCAGCGTTCGACATAAATTTTTCTCTTATCGGATTTGCAAGTTATATAATAATTTACCTAAGGAGGTTGTGGAAGCAAGCAATCTACTTTTGTTTAAGAACAGGCTGGATAAGCACTGGTGTAATTGGGCTTTTCGCTTTCACTTCAAGGCCAATAGTCACTAATTACTTGACACTTCTAGGTCTGGAATATCAGGCTACTAGCCTTTCTCCCAGGAAACGTCATAGGTAACACAATTTTGACATCATTTAGGCGCTTCATCGGTTTATAGGGTAAGATTTGATTTGCTACAATCTAGACGATTAGCCAACTCAGATCAAGTTCCAATTCATGGGTCGAACTTTAGTACGAATCTTCATACTCCCAACTCATTCGCTCCGAATCTCTGATTTAGGGTCGAAAGAGCAAAATGATCATGGACATATGATCATCATGTGGGTCGAATGACATGAGTCGAACTTGTTAAATCATGGGTCGAATAGGCAGAATCATGGGTCTACAGAGACAGAATCATGGGTCGAATGAGGAAAATCGTGGGTCAAATATATATAAAATCGTGGGTCAAATATATATAAAATTGTGGGTCAAACATATATAAAATTGTGGGTCAAATATATATAAAATCGTGGGTCAAACGGGAAAAAGCATTGGTCGAATAATAAAAATCGTGGGTCGAATACTATGAAATCGTAAAAAAAGTTGGAGGGACATGTCGACCTGTCCCCGAAATACGGCTCTGGGCGTAAGGGGAGCGAGAGGGGGAAAGTGCCGCCATTATATTTCATTGGTGTAACTTTTTCCCTAAACCGACAAAAATAGTTCTCCCCCACCCCAATTATATGACTTCCATATGTATATAGACACTTTTTCTTTCCTCACACACTAAAGGATTGGAATGCTTTACCGTCAGACATTGTACATGCACTAAGTCTCAACTGTTTCAAAGCTAAACTTACTAACACTTGTATTGCTAACTAGTTTTTTTATATATTTTTTTATACTCATACTTTTTACGCTCGGTTGGCGTTCATGTCCTCTTGGAGGATTTTTGCCTACTTAACCGATTCAGATTCAGATTCCAATCCCCCCCGGCGTAAAAAAATTCGCCAAAATATATTTGAACACCTTTTGGGTAGGGGATGGGTAAACTTTGTTATTAGTCCCCCGCCCCCTTCCCCCCGCCCCCAAATAAATAGAAAAATTAATTAATTAATAGATAAGTAATAATGATAATCAAAATCACACGCCCCGCCCATGGCACTGGGAACATGTCTCTTGTTGTATGGCCGTTGGTATGTCTGTTATAATAATAGTCATGAAATTATTAAAAATCCATCTCGAATAAAAGAGATAATTAAAAAATGATTCATAGTTGAATCCTTCAGAGACATCCGGCACCTTTTACTTTTTCGAGGAAATTTTCAAATAAAATAATTTTACAAAATTTTCCAATTATTTTACAAACAGTTACAATAACTTTACCAAAATGTACAACAATTTTTTAAAGTTTACAATAAATTTACCAAAAGTTACAATAATTTAACCAAAATTTACAATAATTTAACCAAAATTTACAATAATTTTATCAAATTTAAATTATTTGAACCAAATTTAATCTTCGTTTTTTTATTTTATGTTAATACTTAACAACAAATTTTACCTTCCAACTAAAGAGAAAACATGCTCGAGAGGGTAAAATCTTACCAGGGAAGTTTTCTCCTCCCCTGCCTCCTACACCTCTCGATACATCCTTTTTCCATAATTGTCGTTTGCCTCCTCTGGCACCAAAAACTGAATATGCCACTGTACCTTCCCTCTTTGACCGTCAAATATATCATATGCAACTTTCACGAAATGTAAAACTGAAATAACAATTCAAAACAGCTAATACAAAAACCTACCTTTATCCAATCATTTAAAGGATTAGTTCAGTGGTCAAGCATGTCCATCTTATATGAAAAAGGACTTCAAAATGAACAAAATGGTGAAAAAAGCATTGCAAAATCTTATTCCATTAAGGAGATATTCAAGTTTAAAGTTTGGTATCATTTGTGTAGAAACGACTGAAGTCAGACTAATTGTGATGTCATAGCCTCAGATTTTTCAAAGTCTTTATGTATTCTATCATATTTTGTTCTGCAATTTTGTGGCTTATAAACCATCAAGTGGGATATGTCAAAAAAGTAGTAGAACTGAATCCAGGAAGAGTTTTTATAATATACCACCTGACAGCCTGAAGAAAGTTTGAAGAAAAATAATCTAAATAGTGAACAAATTAAATAAACTTTCTATAAAATACATAGAGACTTTAAAGAATCTGAGGCTGTGACGTCACAACTAGTCTGATTTAAGTCGATTCTACAGAAATGATACGACATAGCTTTAAACTTGAATATCTCCTTTATGAAATAAGATTTTTGAATGCTTTCTTTACCATTTTGTTTCTTTTGATGTCCTCTTTCATATAAGATGAATATGATTGAGCCCTGAACTAGTCCTTAAACTTTTTTTACCGTGTGTAGTTCTGAATTATAAGGGAATAAATCATGATGCAATAACTGCATGTTAAAGATGTCAAAGAATTCTTTGTGCACTCTGTAATCACAATGACTTTCCCATCTCTCCTATTCGCCATTAAATAATATATCACACGAGTAAATAATAATTACCAACTTATCAGAATGGACCGATTTATGGTCCATTTAGCCATTGCGTTTGATTAGTTTGGTAAAGAGATGGAGAAATTTCTTTGGTTTACAGGTTTAATACACCCGATAATTTTGTTATATCTGCTGACTGCTCGGGAGAAAACAGTGAAATAAATGTGTCCCGGTTTGCTAATAAATCATTCATATACTGAGATATTGATATTTAGAACGAAAATACAACACAGTTGTGTTATTTCTTTTATTTTTTTTTTGTGTGTGTTACCTGTCCTTTTGCGATTCTATTTTAATTAGTTTATCTAAGTAAATTCCGTCTTTAACATACATTTTGACCCTGTTTCACACGAAAATATGTCCCCAATAATATGTTCCCATTTGTGTTACTGGGAAAACAAGCGAAATGCTACTAAATTCAACAGTATTTGAAAATAAGGTTGTATTTCTTAATTTCACTTTTGTTTTACCAGTTTACACTGAAAATGTTTTAAACTTTGCAATTATCAAAATAACTGCAATTTCTGAAAGCGCATATCACGTAATCAGCAAATGCCAAAATGTGGGATTTTTAAAGATTTGCGAGTGAAAATGATGCAGGAGGCAGAAGATCCGTCACTTTCTGAAGTATAAACTGACACTCAGGTATTTCTGAATTATGACAGCAAAATCTTAGAACATGGAGGTATACCACTTTATCTAAAGTGGTACCTCCATGCTCAGAACAGCCTATAAAAAGGTCAAACGATGTTTTGCATCAATTTTGTTTTAAATAAGAAACACAAATGTTTGAGTATCACTCATTAAAGTGAAGTACACTTCCAAAATATTGTAATTTTCTTTTAAACTTACGGCCAGGGAATGGTGGCGGTTCCCACTCGTGCTGCGGGTCCTACGAATGACAACTTACTTCTACAGAGCGAATGACAATACCTTTTCTATGCAAAACAAAAATATGAAAATACTAAACCAAATGACAGCGAGGGTCCTTAAAAACGAATAACAATTCTTGGTTTGACTACGCTTGAGTTGAGAATTGAACGTGGCGATATGATTCAGGTTTTCAAATTCCTACGTAGTAATGCTTTGGCTTCTTGTTATTTCTTGCATATTTCAGCTAATCCTCATGTGACACGTGGTAACAGTTTGAAGTTGACCAAAGAGTTCTCACGGATAGATATTCGGCGTTTTAACTTTTCGCGAAGAGATGTTAATGAGTGGAATGGTTTGCCCGAGTGGGCAAAGGTTCCTGTTCACAATTTCAAAAGTCAACATTGATAAGTTCTTTACTAAGTCTGGGCGTCTTTTTTTTTTCTTTTTTTTTTCGGTGGTGGTGGTGTTTAGTTTGGTTTGAAAAAAATAATAATATGGAGTGACTAACCCTTCTTAGCCCGTCATCTTGCAGTATGTTGGTTATGTTGTTATGAAGCAAATTGACTATTTATCTTTTTTAGCTCAACATCCCTTTAAGGGATTTGAGCTTATGCGATGACTAACTTTTGAGCCAGGTTCTCGCCAGGATACGTTCGGATTTTTGCAGCGTTTATCATGTCCTATGCATTTTTTGGATAAGTTGCTGTGTTGCTGTTTGCCTCAATTAGATCGATATGTTGATGCAATAACAGTTCATATTGTTGCGTAGTTTTAACGAATTCTGCATTCCAAATTTCACTAAAAATGTTTCAAATACTCGGATTTCATTCGTGCAATCCGAAGGAGTTTAGCATATATAATAACATCGGTTTGGGAAATATCACCGAACATTTCCGATTGAAAGAAAACCATGTTTTCATTGGATGGAACATTAAAATATCGTCTGGCACATATGCCAATGGAGCTTGATATTCCGTTTGGGATTTCTCCCACATAGTTTAATTGGGGAGTCATTTTTTAATTGTTATCTCATTTGGGCTATTAGTTAGGTTTAAAAACCCTGGCTGCAAAATCATTAGTGTTAATAACTCACTGATAGAAAAACAGCCTTGAAAATCAGCACAAGTCCCTTATCGCATTAGATGCATGACCTGACTTGCAGTAATCTTATCCACAATAATTGTTTTTTGTTTTTGTTTTTATAAGGCTACAGAATGCGTTACTGTAACTTATGTATGAATGACAGTGCCTTATTAAACAAATTCTTACTGGTGGGATGGGGGAACAAATTCTTACTGGTGAGGTGGGTGGAGGGGGGGGGGGAATTCTTACTGGTGGGTGGGGTAGGGTGCCAGTACACAAAAAGGACCTGTTCGATAATTTTTTGACTTGTTATTGTTATAAAAAATTATAAAAAATATCGGAAAATTTTGCTCATTTTCATGAAACTTTGCTCATTTTCGAAACCTTTTTTTTAATTTTCTTAAAATTTTGCTCACGTTCGGAAAATTTTCCACCAATTTCTTTAAATAATTTCTTTCAATTCCGGACAAATTTCTTCGATTATAGAAACATTTTCTGCCATTTTCGGGAAAACTTACCGTTATCTGTGATGTTGGTATCGTAAAGGATTAAGTAAATCTATTTTATATTAGAGAGGACTTCAAAAAAAAGTTTAAAGATCGTTTTAGTTTTATTTTGTTATAATGATTGCCAATTGGAAGCGTATTTCGAGGTGTATTTGTGGGATGCTATTAGGTCTAGATACTATTATTAATTGATCGTGATTCATTAATTGCGATAATGAATTATTTGCTCAGAATAGCTAATACATTAGCAATACTTAAAATCATCATCTTGTTGCAATGTTGTAAAATCCATCTTGATGTTATACAAAAGTATTTTGATGTTGGTATGCCAGTAGTATGTAGGAGATACATAGGAATTTTTGACTTTGGAGATACTTAGGAAAAAATAATACACATAGGACATTTTCCATATTTGCCATTCTAATTGAATTTTAGACGACTCTGTGATAAATTTCTTCATATTTTGTTACAATTTCATATAAAAATGTGATAGAATTTGAAATGATACTTTCAAGGGTGTGATTTATCTTTTTATGTAAATGAAGTGACGTCAATAAGGATTTAAATTTTGATTGGTAGAAAACGGAACAAAATTGAAACTTTCAAATTTCTGAAAGGGACTTTCCCCTTTTCAAAATGACATTTACATTTTTGATACATCTCAGGCACTTTTTCAAAATTATGAAAATAAGGCAGAGAGGGATTTCCATTTTTTATCAAAAAGTGGCTTTTTTCTTGTAAGCCCCGCCCCTTATTTTGTCGTTAAAAGTCGAGTTTTTAAATGTTTGAGTAATTTTTTTAAACCAATCAAAACCAAGAAAACCTTCAGTACACACTGACGTCATCAATAAATTGACCAATCAGAATTAAAAGGGTTGTTTATGAGATGTGCTTTACAAAGTATCTCCAAAAGTCAAAAATTCCTATGTATCTCCTCATTTCACTTACAGATATTTGATAGCTTAAGTATACTCTAGATCTACTTAAAATAATATGATCAAGATAGATGAGACAAAAATCTGAAGAATTAAATCAACTGTGAAACAAAAGGGAATGGAAGTTCAATAATAAATCAAATTGTTCACTTTTGAGATAAACATCTTACTTTGTTTAGTGCAGGACATGTATAAATATGATAAACGGTTTTTTTACATCCAGTATTAACTATGGCTGTATCAGGTAACGGTCGATTTTTATCTCCTGTTATTTGGGAGTCTTTCAAAAAACACAAGGGAAAAAATGAACCAAGTAGGAGGATTTGGTGGGCTCCTTACAGGTTTGGCAGTGGGTGGTCTTGCACCAGCTCTTGTTGATCTATTAATGAAAGCAAAACGACGTAAACACCAGAAAGGAGGCGCCAAGAAGAAAAGAAAACCAGAAAGAGGAATAAAACTAGAAGGAGAAAAAGAAATAATGTATTAGTCCGGATTTTGATTTAAGCTGCAAACATGCAACTGGAAAAGAAATTGTATGATCTATCCTGGAAGCACCCTGCTACCTGTGTAATAGCAGGCCCAACAGGTAGTGGTAAAACATTTTTATCAAAAATTTGGTGAGAGGTGAATTGATTCAACCACCAATGAAGAAAATTTATTGGTTTTATGGAGTTTATCAACCGTTATATAATCAGATTCAAGAAGAACTTTTAGCGAAAGGAATTGAGTGCAACTTCATAACAAACTTACCAGATGATAGCTATACATCTAGCCGTTTTGAGGAACCTACACTTTTTGTTATCGATGATCTTATGAACGAATTGGGGTCAAAGAAGAAAAATAAGATTGTAACGGATTTATTTACAAGAGGGTCTCATCACTTAAATCTGTCTGTAATATTAATTGTACAAAATTTGTACTTCGATGGAAATCCTACTATCAATCGCAATGCACATTATCTTGTTTTATTCAAAAACCCAAGAGATGCAAAAGATGATCTCTACTTTAAGTTCACAGATGGGAAGAAAAAATCTGCTTTATGCATACAAAGAGGCTACAAACGAACCGTATGGTTATCTTTTCCTTGATATGAAACCAGAAACACCAGATGAAGTGATTGCAAGATCTAAGATATTGGGTGAAGGTGAATATGGAGAAGTTATTATATATAGTCTGGATAAGTGATCTAGCCATCATTTGACCTAATGGAGTTCCTACAGCTCTCAGTACTATGGAAAGGCACCAAATATTTTATCCTTTCCTTAATTGCATGTGTAATAATAGAAACCAGTGCACTACTCTTCTAACATGTGCAAATGAAGAATTCATGAAATTGTGGACAGAAATAGCATATAATTTATTAGAAGGAATATACAACTGGAAGATGATGTGTTGGATAAGTTACACAATGAATATGCGAAGGAACTAGAATATTTGAGTGATAAAGGTAATAATTTAAGATCAAAGAAATATTTGTTACAAAAAATTCTTCAACAAAAAGGTGGACACAAGTTTTTTCGCGATATTTTAACTCCAACACTCAGAGCTATAACGTTAGATATACCGTTTCCCTGGGAGAAACGAAAATGAATAAAAACGTCATGATACCTGAAACTCAATGGATGGCTATCAAAGCACAACTTAACAAGCATACAGATATAGAAAGAAAACTGTTGCAGCTAGAAAAGGAGAAACAGGAATTACTACAAAAGTCAAATGGGTCATATAGGAAGTTAATGAGTTAGCTGATATCGAAAGAGAACAAAAACTTTTTCAAAATAAAGCTGACAATGAATTTGTGGAACGTATTTCTCAACCTTATATACATGCTTTGCAACAGACTGCTTCAAACAATGCCGCCAGTCCAACATTGCAAGCTAAAGGTGGACCAGATACCAATACAACGCAAATTGAAGTTGAAAAGGAAGAAGAGAAAGGAACAAAGGATTTGGTGAAGTCTGCATTTTCACCATACTTCCAGAAAAAAGCAGAAACACTCATGAATCATGTATGGCCTACCTTAGGTAAAAATATAAATGCAAAGAGCGAATTCATATTTAAAGGACAACCAGTAGCTGGAACAAATTTAACAGATCTGGTGAACTTAACCATCAGACAAAAGAAAGGGTTAATGTCCAAAACGATCGGAGGGGATTTGTTTGCACAGTACTGGGCTGAAAATCACTTACCGGAGAGTTTAATTGGAAATGAAACTTTTTTGGAACGCGTGAAAGAATATAAAGCAAATCCTGCTTCACTTGAAAACAGAGTGTTGTTAGACCTCGAACCTGACGAGGAAATACCTAAAGGAGCAATTCCATGGAATTCCTATGAAGATATAACAGATTGAAACAAAAATTGGTATGGCAACACTTTCATTTACATTGGGAAATTGGCTTAAAGCTGTTCGATGTACCTGTATTTGTTGTGGTAAAAATTTAAGATATGATGGAAATGACGAAACAGACCATCCCAAACCTGGAAAAAGTGGCAAAAGATATTTACTACGACGTATCGCACCCTGCTGCTTTCGGAGGACAGGCAAAGCTGATGAAATACGTAAAAGAGAAGATACCATCAGTAACAAGGAAAGATATTAAGAAATGGTTGAGTGCTCAAGACACATACACGCTGAACAGAGGAATTCGGAGAAGATTTCCAAAGAATAAAGTGTGGGTTTTGGAATAGATTCGCAGTGGACAGCAGATCTTCTCGATGTATCTTCTTTAGTGAAGTTTAACAGTGGTTATAAATATATTTTAACTGTTATTGACATTTTCAGTAAATATGCTTGGGGTTGAACCATTGAAGAGAAAGTCCGGAACAGAAGTGGAAAGAGCTTTGAAAGAAATATTCAGAAAAGGGCGGATTCTAACAAATTACAAACTGACAAAGGAACCGAGTTTTACAATCAAAGTGTTAGAAAGACATTATCAGATAATGGTGTTCATCTTTTTCTACTTTTAATGAAACTAAAGCTTCCGTTATTGAGAGGTTTAACAGAACCCTGAAAGAAAAAATGTGGAAATTGTTTTATAGAAACAATGATTTACATTAGTTAACTTATTTGCAGGATCTTGTTAATGCATATAACAATTCTGTACATTCAACAACAGGAATGAAACCAAGCGATGTTAATAAAACAAATGAACTTTCAATTTATGAAAGAGTATTTTCACTACGAAACAAAACTAATTTACAACATCCGAAGTTCAGAAAAGGAGATAATGTAAGAATAAGCATTTTGACTAGACCATTTAGGAAAGGTATTTAGCAAAATGGCAGCAAGAGATTTTTATTATTCATGATGTGATCAAGAACTATAGCAGAAATGTATATAAGTTGAAAGATTTGAATGATGAAATCATTCAGGGTCGGTTTTATGAAGAAGAGTTGCAAAAAATTACTCCAAAAGATCCTGATGCTTTTCATCGTGTAGAGAAGATAGTTAAAACTAGAAAACGTAACGGAAAAACTGAATATTTTGTGAAGTGGCAAGGTTATCCAGATTCTTTTAATAGCTGGACAGCACATGTTCAATCTGTTTAAAGAAAAAAAAACATATTAAAGTGAACGTAAGATTCCACAAACCTTCAGTTGATTATGGATCTTAGTCGAGGAGAATTTTCATGGGTTTTACCTAGCAATGTAAATGACTCAGCTTTTCCTGACAATACTGATTATGCTTGGGGGACATCATTACCAACTCCTATCGAATTGGAAGGTGACTGGGTTGTTAGTGTATCTTCGGCTTATTTTCCAAACGTGTGGACTTACTTGAAGGATCATTGGGTGAAATTAACTATATAGGAAAGAAACCTAAGCCTAATGATATTAAGTTTGAGTTTTCAAAGAATATCAAACAACTTGATGTTGATAATGTATTAAATAAAACGTTTTGAAGAATTCCAAACGAGATATACCTATCGAATTTAAATACAAGGACGGTTTCTTTACAATTATATTTTCACCAAAAGTTATATCAGCAGATTATTCAGCATGGTTTCGTTTACGTGGACCGATAGTAGATATGTTAGGTTTTGATACAGTTACCTTGCACAAGGCGTTCGGTCAAGAAAAGTCCTCAATAACAGCGAAAAGGTCTTTTCGCACACGTTATTACCTCATTTTTATATCCATAGTAATATTGTTAAACCAACTTTAGTAGGAGCTGATTATAAAAGTATAATTACTAATGCTGGAGGAAGAGATTACTCAAAGGGTCCAAGATTTGAACCTAAAGCTCTTATTTGGAGACCCGTAGGAACCAGATGTATAGATTCTATTTATATTTCTGTCAGAGACATAAAAGATCATTATATTGTTTTCGAGGGAACAGTCGTCATTACACTTGCTTTTAAAAGAATAAGAAATGGCTGAGAGAAGCTGGATTATACCAAGCAACAACCCGACGGCATCAGGAAATAACGCCTCTACATTTAAAGTAATATCGAATATGAGACTTGATGAGAGTAAACATTGGGAGGTTGGAGTGCAAGCTGCGTATTTTCCTATCAATTGGACAGTAATTGATACTAAAAATTCAAGTATTGAATGGATTGTTGGGGGCAAAATCAATTATTTAAAAGTGAAGTCTATGAAAAAAATTTCCTCTTCTGATAGGCTACAAAAACGTTTCTTAGATGAGGAGGACCAGGATAAAATACTGGTGTCCGTGAAAATTCACTTTGGAGATACACTCTTTCCGGTTCTAATGGTGAACGGATGGTAATAAGAGGGAGACTATGTGAGGCTTTGGGATTTTCATCACAAGCTATAATGATAACTCATGCAGGTGTTTTGTCAGATTATAATCCTGGTAGTTACGAACTGTCTCATCTTTATGTTTATTGTGATTTCATATATCCATCCTATATAGGTGGTACTTTAACCAAAATTTTGATGCATGCAGACGTGGAGGAAAGAACAGAGTATACATCAATTATGTATCACCCTAATGTTATAACATATTATAGAGTTTCTAGGACAGATTTGAATGAAATAGAAATTTCTGTAAGAGATCAATGGGGAACTGTTGTAAAGTTTGCAAATGATGAAGAAGCTGTGTTAACTTTGACTTTCCGTGAAATAAAATTTGAATAAAAACAAACTGATAGAACTTATGTTATCATTTCATGTAAAGGTAATGGAGGGTGGAGCTATAGGTCAGTATTTAGCGCACGTGTAGGGCGTGCAAAACAAAACGGTGGATTTTGGGACTGTTTGGAGCTTTAAGTAAAGCAGTTGTTCCCGGTATAAGAGCCGCTATAGCAGCAGGAAAGGCAGCGGCACCTTCTTTGGCAAAGAGAGCATTAATATCTGGTGCTGAAGCTGCAGCTAGCACAGTAGGCAATATTGCAGCTGGAAAAACATTACATAATGCCATAAAGGAAACTACAGGAAGAGAGACGGAGAAAGCTAAGAGAAAAGTTCTAATGAGTCTTGAGGATGCTTTGAGGAGAGTAAAAAGTCAGGAAGAAGGTTCAGGGAGTCAAAAAGTCACAAAAAGAAAACGTGTGACAACTGGTGGTGGAGGTAAACGAAAACGTCCTAAAATTGCTATATCCAAGAAACGTAGACGTGGAAGAAAGAAGAATATAAAACATAAAACGAAAAGAAAGGTGAAACAGAAGGCAAAGACAAAATCTAAACCCTTAAAACGAAGAATGAAAGGTAACCTGTCAGCTGAAGCCTTACAGACATTAATGGGTGGTTATGGAAAACCCTGTTTTAATTGCATATGGTATCTAATTTAACTTCAGTAAGAAAACACGATCATAACGTCGATTAAATTAAATACGGAAATGAATGAGATATTTAGTATTCTAAGTGATAAACATTTGACGTTTATTACAGGATCTAAAAAACACTTAAAATATTGTGCGATTTAATTTGCATACAAAAAGAAAAGAAAGAATATAACTCAACTTCTAAATCTATAATAAATAGATTTGATTCATTTAAAATGAAAGGTTATATAAAAAGCAATTGACTCAAATAGTATAAAGTAGTCAGGAGACTATTTAGTTCACTCAATTCGTTGAAACGCTTTCTTGCTGACAGTTCTACACGCCACATGGAAAATGTCTCTCCATCCTGATTCTACACTTTGTGGAAAGTCTGAAGCTGACGTTTTCGAACTTCCACCTACCCAATCGGAAATTTTGGACACAAAAGAAGTGAAGATCGAACCAATTACTACTGTAACAGATTTCGGAGATCTAGAATTTAAAATCGAAGGGCACCAGACTGAATGGTTGGATCTTAATGAGACTTATCTTATTTTAAATTGTAAACTTGTTAATCTTACTGATGGGTCTGCTTTGGTATCAACCGACAAGGTCTCTACAGCTAACAATATGTTAGGAAGTCTGTTTAAATCTGTAAATATTGATATTGGGGCAAAACAGTAAGTGATCAAACAGCCAATTATTCTTATAAAGCATATCTGCAGAATCTACTCAGCTTTGGTAAGGAAGCAAAACAGACATGGATGAGCCAACAAGGGTGGTATAATGATTTACCAGATCTCAGTGCAGGTGAATATGCTAAATATTACGCATCGGGTAGTTGGAAAACAGGATACAAACAACGCAGTGTATTGATGCGCGATAGATCTGGTACAACATCCGTTACATTTCAACTTTTGGGTAAAATTCAGGCTGACGCATTTCAACTACAATCACTTTTGCCCAACCAAACAAGTGTGCGAATTACATTGTCTCGAGCTACAAATAAATTCACTACTATTATAGGTGATGAAACCACTTCTGAAAAAGAATTTGGTATCGCTATAAAAAAAAGCTTTACTGTACACTACTAGGAAAGTTATGAGCCCAGAATGGATTTTGAACACGGAGGCTAAGATGTTCCAGACTCCTTTGAAATATAGATTTTTTCGCAACATAGTTCAGTTCCAATCACTGGCAGACGGAAGCACACAGTACTCAAGCCTTTTCAGTTGGCCAGGGGGGTTGATTCCGAAACGTATTTTTGTGGGTTTTGTAAAAGCTATTGCTTTCACAGGTAGTCCAAAAGAAGACCCTTTAATTTTGATACCTTTGGTTTAAAGAATATTCAGGTGCAAGTTGGGGGTATTAACTACCCTCCTTTCCACTAGAGGTGGATTTCACCAATAAACTATACTTAAAAGCATATCATGGATTATTTGAGGCTCTAGGTTGTGGATGGAGGAACACTGACGGTCCAGGTCTCAGTCTAGCAGAGTGGTCTCTCAGGGAAATACAATTTACGGATTTGATTTGACGCAAGACCAAGATCACGGCTGTCATTTCAATTTTAATAAAACAGGAACATTTAACATAGAATCTATTTTCAGAGATCCATTGAGTGATCCAGTAAAATTAGTAGTTTTTGCACAATTTGATCACGTGATGGAAATTGGGCTCAGCAGGGTACCTACCTTTGATTTTTCAGCATAACAAATGCAATGAATACTAATCAACTGAGAGAATTTATCAGAGTTAAACCAAGTCTTAGGAACTTAGCATGCACACTTCATGAAGGTGTACATGCGGCCGATGAAATTTTATATGAAACAAACAAAAATGGATTGATGATTGTAAATACTGATCCAAGCTGGTTACCAGGGAAACACTGGGTTGCTATTTTCAACAAAAATGAGTCAAAGGAATACTTTGATTCTTTTGGTATGAAACCGATACCTTCGATTAAAATCTTTTTAGAACAATCACATTACATTTGGAATCAAAGGGTATTGCAAGATGCAAAGACGTAGACATGTGGGTTGTGGTGTCTATGCTATTTGTATCATAGGGTTAAGGATCTCTCTTTGAGTGAGTTTGTCACCTGTTTTTCATCTAACCGAATAGTCAATGATCTTGCAGTATTGGATTGGTATGATAACTTGGAAATTTGATTGGTTACTGGTGAGAAAGAGGGCGTGACAAAATAAGGTAAAAGTATTATAAAAGGAAAGAACGTTGCAGTGAACTAGTCATTAGTATATCAGATAATTGAGTGGTAATATTAGAGATGGCACAGGCACAAGTAGATTACGCTAAGAAAGAAATTGATGCTGGTAGGTTACCGGCTGCTATAATTAGAAATCTAACTGGGGAAAGCTGACGAGTTCGGCTTGGAGGAAAGCGTCCGAAATTGGTATTATCAGGCAAGAAGCTCAGGATGAAATCGAGAAGACAAACAAGGACAATGGAATGACCGTTGATGAAAAAATGTTGTGTGTAAAAATGTACAAACAGCTGTTACCGAAAAGATTAAAAGATTCGAAAGGAGATGGAAGCGGAAGAAGAGGATGCAGCTGAAAAGAAAACTCTGGCAGATCAACGACAGTGGTGTCAACTAGAATCTGGTAAATACCAAAAACAGCTACCCACAGGAGAAGTAATGGAAACTTCAGACAGACCACAAGAAGGAAAACCTGTAGTTGCTAAGATTCTTCCGCCCAAAACCCTGAATGAATTGTTACAAGAAGCTTTAGAGGCAGACGTTGTCACTGAAGAGCTCCCCCGGGAAGATAAAACGCAGGAATTTGATATGCAGGAGATTCAAGATTTAGATGATATATATACAGGAAAATCAGCTAATGGAGATACCGGGAGGAATCTCAAGAACCAAAGTCAAAGAAGAGATTCGCTTCAAGCACAGATGGTGGAGTACTTTCGAAAAGGAAAAATGCAATTACAGAAACTGGTAAAGATACTGTGGTGCTATGCCAACCAGGGGGAAACGTATATCCTGCAAAACTTCTGACTGGAGGGATATGTTTATGTATGCCAAGGTCCAAACAATCAGTGTCTGATACAATTTCGAAAAAGAAATATAACTCTATCAAAAGTCTGACTTTTCTGGAGATCCAATAGCCGAGATGGGTAAAGGGATCGCCCTGAATTTGTCAGAGTGGATGTCTTTGGTCAACAACAGTACTCTGATAATACAGATTTTTAAACAGAAGAGCCAGACAGAGCAGATCTTCCGTTCTCAACATGAGATGGCTTTTTCAGCTTGGGTGGGCAAAAGGAACTAAGGGCTGTTTATTGGGAAAATGTACCTAAAGCGGATGTGAGATACATGGATTATGGTGTTAACGGCAACAAGATTGCAACACAATCAGGTATACAAATGGCATTGAATACCTTCAAGGAGCTAACCGACGTTACAATAAGGGCGTGGATTCAGCAAAAGGCAGGTCAAGTGGAGGTCAGCAATCTAGTATTCTGATTGGTTCTTGCTTTATAGGCGTGAACATTTTTTCACCAATGAGATAAAAGGGTGTGGCAAAATAAAGTAACAACGCATATAAAAACGAAGTAACTAACTTACATTTAACTCACTTATCAAATCTTGGTTGTGGAATGAACATAAACATTTACCCGGCAAGATGGAAACTTTACTTCATTTAAAGAAATGTACTTTTTGGTAGATCCTGATCAAGTTGGGTCATTGCATGTATCGGAACGTGAAGACCGACCGCCGATTGTAGCAGGACTTTTTAGCTCAATTATTGCTCAGATTATGTTTTGGACAAATATGTCGTATTTATCCAAAGGGAACAAGAAACCACGCGCTGACTCTATTGTAGATCAAAAGCTGTCCGAATTTTGCAAGCAAGAACATATTTTACCAGGAGTTTGTAATTCAGAAATCAAGATAATAAACTCATTCAACTTTACTCTCACAAAACTTGTACATCGTGCAAATAGAATTATGATGCAGCTAGATTACCATGGATTTGATTTTCGGTCGTCGTTCCTCGAAACAGTACTGAGGTTGCCATGGCATGTAAAATCGTGGCATGAACTTTTTACAACTGCAAACAAAAATGTATGCAAAGCCGATTATTTGGTGTCTAATATATATGTACTTGCAGGTTATCAGAAAAGAATTGAAAATATAGTCAGTACGCAAGAGGATATTTTGGAAAGACTCGTTTTTGTGAGTACGCCTAAAGACACTTTGCGTTGGCATACTTCTTCGGATGTGAAGGAAATTGTCGAAGAGCATTTTGAACATGCATGGATAAGTGATAACTTGAAAACAACGGATAAGCTAGATAAACATATTGAAGAATTGATGAAATCATCCCTTACAAAAATTGTTGTAGCAGGAATTATTGTGCATCATACCAGCGTACTACTTGCTTGGTTGTTAAAATATGGATACGTGGGAAGATCAGGGTTGAGAAGTTCTGACTGGAGAGAGAAGAGCATGAATCACGATATTGTGCAAAGAATTGCGGAAACCATGCTTTTACCAACTTCTTGTTTACACGAGGATCACTTAATAAACGGTACACAATGGGGTTGTAAAGAAGTGAGGGCTAAGAAAGATTAGAACATTTTCAAGTATAAGAAATTACATTAATATCAGTGATAATATCAGTGAATTATGTAACTGACATCAAAATGTTTGTTGATTATCTATAATATATATGACCAATGGGAATATATAAATAAAATGCAAGTTATGTTCCATACTGTATGCGTGTGTGTAACTTTATCAATAAACTGTAACAATCATTAATATTTAATGACGATATAGTGTGTAAGTGGTGCCAGCCAACAAATGTTTCCAAAACTGTGAGTGGAAAAACACACCAGTGAGTTATCTTTATGTTGGTCTTGGCAGCTCTTTTGTTTGCAAGGATACAATCTACATAATAGATCCATCTTAAGTTTGACAGTTCTTTTGTCGGTATGGGAGCTACCTAAACAATGGAACCATCTGAAGAAAATGTACATAGAAAAGGTGTGAATTTTGAATGTGGGAGTTTTATTTTGATGGTGGACACCTGGACTTTTCAAGGTCTGTAAATATATCAAACAATGAATTAAACTGTATAACAAACATTAATATTTAATGATGGATAACTGCTTACGACGTTACAGCAAACATAAGTTGTAGAAGTTTGAATGAAAGTACCCATTCCAAAACTATTGCACATCGATCTTTACAGAACCTTTGTCTGCATATATACTAGCTAAACAATAACTCAATCCTAAAGTTGACAGTTCTTTTGTCTGTATAAGAAGTAGACAAACAAGGGATGATTGTAAGAGTACATAGAAAGAGTATTTATTAGCAAACAACAATAGCTTCCCCTACTATGAATAAAGCTAGTACATTGGTGTACTTTTATCTCACCCTTGATTGACAGTTCTTTTGTCTGTATGAGCATTGTCTCACTAATGGTCATCTCGCCCTTGATTGACAGTTCTTTTGTCTGTATAAGCATTGTGTCACGAACAGGTCCTCTTAGTGAAGAGTGCTTACAATGGACGTCCAAGAAGAATGCCCAGGTTGTAATCGATAAAACTTTAACAAGCGTTAATATTTAATGATGGTAGACTTCAATATTTAACTGTGAATAATAGGTCCTCTCAAGAAAGGCTTAGTAGAAAGGGACGAAACATTTATATGGAAGGAGATTATCTATGGTAGCGGACACGCCCATTCTTTGCATAATCTAACCAATAAAACTGTATCAAGGGAATAATAGGGACATGCGTGGAATACTTGTGTACATTTTAAAATTGCAAAGTTCCTACAACAGGGTTTCATAATAAACCGTTCTCTTATTGTTGAATACTAAATTTTGCACTTTTTAAAATTGTAAAGTTCCTGCACTGAGTTTTATATTAAACGATTCTCTTATTGTTGAATATTGAATTTGTGTTTTTATATTGCGAAGTTCTCTTCTATTCTCTTTTTGTTGAATATTGAATCTTATTAATAACAAGATGGCTTCAAATCCTTCCAGACCAGCAATATTTTTGGACGCGGAGACTCTGCGACAGTATGCAGAGGAAAGAATTGCCGTGATTTATCACAATGAATTTTAGCATGGGAGAAGAAAGAAGTTTAACATTTACACCTATTACATTTGAAAAGCTAGGTATTGAAGACTTAATTAAAAATATCCATAAGTTATTGGAACCTGAAGTTTGTGTTGATATTTTGAGAGGACATAGTGACTTTTTTAACTTGGAAAGTAATCGTCCTGATCCAATTAGATGTGCACAAACAGTAAAGGAGATCAGCGGAACACTTTTAAATTTTCTGAACATTGCTTCCGAATGGTTAGATATTCTTTCAGAGACTATTCTCCCTCTTAAGTCTGTACTTTATTCAGTGTTTGGAAATAAACACATAGAGGTTGAATATCCGTTTATTTTGGAATTGGAGACACAGAAAATGAACTTTCTGAAATATTTACTACTTTATCTGTTGGAAGTTTTGAAGTTCCAGTTTATTTCACTCGCTTATTAATTTTTTGTAAACATGTATTAGTTGAAATTGAACAGGAATTTAACACTCTTTTATTAACACATGAAACATTTCTTAAATGTATTTCAAATGTACAGAAGAAATATGACAGAAAATCCTTACGAGGTTTCAGAAGATTGATTTTTAACCCTTCACAAAACACTATTCAATCACGCTGCCACAAAATAGTGAGGTCTGATACATTTTACAAAATGAATTATATGGTATTTTTATTTGAAAGGAATGCTTCAGAGCATACAAAGCTTTTTCCCTGTTTATTTCGCTATACGTTTATGCTTGATTCAAGTTGTACAACAACATTGAGAGATATTGCAAAACCTCAGAAAGATCTTGCGTTTGATATTGTGTGGTCGTGGTCAGAACGTCAACAAGAAGATGAATAAAGCCAAACAAGCACGCAAAGATTTTATGGTACGTAGCATTACAAAACATATTAATGACAATGTGTCAATTAATTTTGATAATAACTCCATCGAACAAGAACAAATTCGTTTTCTTCTTGAATTTTTTAGGCAAGAAATTAACTGGGAGTTAGAGGTTTCTTTGCAGAAACAGTATTTGTCAATGCATCAGGGTGCAAACAGATTCTTCTTGAGGAATGGTGTAAGTGAGAAACACCCAAATAAACAAGTTGAAATTGCAAGGAGAACATTAAACATTCAGTATGCTGCACGCGTGAAACACACATGGGAATCTTTAGATCCAAGAGTGAAACAATTTCTCAAGGCAAACGACTATCGAGTTTTAATAGATCTTATGTGGTTTAACAGTTTCCCCCACCGGATCGTATTGATGAACTCGTGTTAGGTATAGAGGAAAAGCATATAAAATTCAAGACAGAGTTGGAAAAAGACTTTCGGCCTATTGAGGAAGAAAACTTGAATACAGATGATGTTTCCTGTAAAGATCATATTAACCAGGGTGAGGGGAAATTAGTGGGAGGGAAACAATTACGCAGAAGAAGAAGACCTCAGTTCAAATTCCAGTGGGTGAAAAAGAAATAAGAGATTCTTTAACCAAGAATCCGAAATAAATTGGTGGAACTATGAAATAGTCTCCGCACCGTATGGTAATCCTAAAATGAGTAGTGAGGTTAAAGATCCATATATTTATGTACGAATCATTAGTTTCTCGCTGTAAAGTTTATATGTAATTCCTATATTTATGTTGGTATGTGTGACAAACACTTTTATCTTTTAAGTGTGTTTTACAAAAATATAAATATATTGTATCATGATTTTTGTTCTATTTCGTTAATTTTGTGAAATTCAATAGTATAGATTGAATCTGCTGTGGGTTTTGTATTCACATTTTTGTTGTATTCATACATTTATTGTTCAAAAGTTGATGTGTATTTGATAACCTTGATGTGTTTTTGTGATAATAGCAATAAAAACCATAGACAGAAATGATGTTTCTCTGTACTTTACATAATAAATTCAATAAAGAAAGACAAGAAAAGAAAAAAAAAAAAAAAAAAAAGTCGGTAGGAGATACATAGGAATTTTTCGCTTTGGAGATACATTGGATTTGGGAGATAAACCGGACGGCCCTTGTGATTTGTGATGGGCCGTCCGGTTTATCTCCCAAATCCAATGTATCTCCAAAGCGAAAAATTCCTATGTATCTCCTGCATACTACTTATGCCTGTTTATGATTTCTATTTCAATTAAAAACAAACATTGTTAACAAAATTTGCATCATATTGATGTTGAGGCTTAGTTTGTTTAGGCTTATTATAAAAACCTCCATGGTGTAGTGGTTAGTGCTTTGTCCACTCACCCGCACGTCCCGATCCCGGCTCGTATCCTGGTGGGTTTGCAACCACGGTGAGTTCATAACTGGTTATTAAAGGCCGTGGCCTTCTTGATATAATGTCCATCACTGGATGCTTTCGGGACGTAAAACCTTGCTATGCTATACGATGCTATTTGAAAAAGATTTTTCACATATTCAAACGATATTAAAGCTCCTAGTGGGGCAACTAGAGTCCTGAGGGACCGTTAGGATTTTGGCCTCTGATTTTGGAACCACAGCGGCATGGGGTAAGAAAAGGAGAGTAAGGGGGAAGAATGTGCCCTTTTCAAATTGTGCGGACGGGGAAGGAGAAGCCCTTTTAAAAGTCGTAGGCGGACTGGTCTGGATTCTGGAGTTGCGTTTTTGAAACTTGAAGCTTGAAAACAAATAGAAATCCATTCACTCATAAATACTACATAATACATAAAGGTTGTCAGATACATTTAGTATTCATTTGACATCAATAAAGCATATCATTTCATCCGGGTCACCAACATCGAGGGCCATGGTGGGAGAAAGTATCCCTCCCCCCTCCCTCCCCCCCCCCTCCTCCCTCTTTCATTCTGTATTCTCCGTACATTTGAGATTTTCCAATTAGGAGCAACTTGAACGTTGATAGAAACTTAATTTTCCGGCTTGCTTGTTCGTGGGAATTTTTTTCGGGTCGTGCCCCCCAGGGCTGCAACTATTTGGAGGGTTGAATCCCTTCCCCTCCCCCTCTTCCGCTTGCAGCACTGACCTGCTGACATGTATTCCTAACAACACCAGCTAACGCAAATTAACGTCCCACCAACAAAAACAGGCATGTAACCGCCCAAAAAATTATGTTGAGCTACTAGATGTTCTAGTTTATCTTAAAAAAAAAAAAAAAAGAAACTGGTCAATCACAATGACATTTATGATATTTCACTGCGCATGTCTATACAATAAAAAGGATACGATTTGCCGACTCGCGACATGATTGAATGGCACCAAATTTACCCATACCGCATACGTAACACTCACATGCATGACATTCACACACGTACACGTGAGTTAAACCGAGTCTAGTGACACAGGCTAACGTTAGTTTCAAAGGAAAACACGTTACCAGAGCTGGATTTGCATTTGTACGCTTTTTGCAAATAGTAGAAGGTATGTAAATCTTTTCTTAAGTATGCGCTGAAAGATTTCTTTACATCTGAGGCAAGATACTTAAAAATTTCGTTTATCTTCAACTTGTGTATCGGCGTTTGTTACTGCAGTGCGTGTGTAACTTGTGACAGTGTAAATGTAATTGTAACGTTAGTTAATTTGATGCACATGGTTAATGCGTCTACCCTATTTACATGTACGTTAAAAGGAATAGGCCTATTCCCAAAGATTTTTGTTTTTTCATATATGATAGAGAAAATTTGTAGAAACAAAGTGGTGAAAAAAAACATGTTATTATCTTATTTCATTTAGCCTAGAAGTTATAACAATTTAAAGAGTAGAAAAACACCTCGTACAACTCGTACTCGTAGGTCTATTACTGCTTACTTACACAGTTACAGGTGTTCCTAACATTATGGCAACATATGCTTACTAGTATATATATATATAAAGAAAGGTAGGACTCTTCTAATACGACTTTTGAACCGTATATACAAATTCCTCTTTTTTTTTGACCACTCGTTAATCTTTATTACTTTTTTTTACTCTACTCGCATTTGCTGGAGACTCCCTTCTTCGTGTATAAGCCATGGTATTTGTTAGTTTTTTTCTGATTAGATGTACAAACGATGAATTTTTCACCAAATTGCCGTCAAGACAATCTATTCGCCCAACAACATGCTGCAAACTTGAGAAACATTGCGATGACGTCATGAAGAAGCAGCATTTCAATTACGTCATCGCAACGTTTCTTTAGTTTGCAGCAAATTGTTGGGCGGATAGATTGTCTTGACCGTAATTTGGTAGAAAATTCATCGTTTTTACATCTAATCGAGAAAAAAAACTTAACAAATACCGTGGCTTATACAGGAAGAAGAGAGTCTCCAGCAAATGTGAGTAGAGTAAAAAAGTGTAATTAAGATTCGCGAGTGGCCCAAAAAAAAAGGAATTTTCATATACGGTTCAAAATTCGCATTAGAAAGAGTCCTACCTTTCTTTATATATATAGTAGTATTACATATAGGTTGCCATAACGTTAGGAACACCTGTGGGCCTACTCGCTATTTTCGCTGACAACATTTGTTTTGTTCATATAGGCCTAGGTAATTTTATTAAATATTTGGGTAAAAAAAAACTGAGTGCGAATACAAATGAAAAAAACATCAAGAAATGTTTAAATTATATAATTGTAATTTATAAGTATTATCTTAATTTTTCCCTCAAATAACGTAAAACCTATTACCCCCGCTAAAATGTTATAGCCTCGATGGCAGTGTTTTGAACTTTTACCGTACTCTAGAGAGTTCGTAAACAATTTTTACGGAAAGAAAAATAGTCCAAAATACTTCAATAAAAGCAATTGAAATCAACTTAAAAACAGCTTTTGAAGACGTGGATGGCCTTCAAACATCAATTTTGAGCAAAAAAAAAGCCCCTGAGATTTTTCTATACTTTTAACACCTCGCTTAAAACAGTACAGGAGGGTATAGGATTTTGTAGTATCCTCGGACGGCCAGCATCACTAAATGGCAGCCATACTAATGCACTTGTCAGTTGTATGACTCACCCCAAATACCCTACTAAAATCATGTAGGGGTGGGGGTTAACAAGTGAGGATATGAAAATTATGTCGGGGGAGAGGGGTTAAAAGTGAGGATATGAAAATCATGTCGGGGGAGGGGGGGGGGGCTAAAAAGGTAAGGATGTGAAAATCATGTTGGGGGTTAACAGTAAGGATATGAAAATTAAATTTCTTCAGTAGGTAAATGGAGAGAAAAGGCAACGGTTCTAATTTCTTTCAGGAATTGAATAAAACTGAAAAAAGAAGACAATTGGATCTAGGCCTATTAAAAACTGGGAACATTAAAATCAGGTCTTGTGGGGGGAGGGAAGGCCGAAAACCTTTCTTTAGTAGTTAAATAGAAAGAAAAGGTCTCTTATTTCCTTCAGGAATTGAATACAAATCTGAAGAAGAAATTGTCATATTAAAAGCTGCAATAAAAACAAATGCATTAGACCACTTTAATTGTTTTAGCGGCACTTCATAGGGGTCGTTTTTCGAGCGCGTTTATTTGGAACGTTTCATTGTATCGTGGGATAGCAACATTTTGAAGGTACAAAAACTAATTTATTATCATGTTTCTCAAGGCTTTGCATGACTTATGTAACCTCAGACAATTTTATGTAAGTTTTAATATGATGTTTAGATTACAACGTTTCAGAGGTGAGAGAGGAAATTCATATTAACAGGCTTAAAAGTTCATTGTGGAACATGAGTTGGATGGGCTTGCGCAAATCAGTGCACACTGTTCATAAGTGCCTGGGGTCTAATTAACATAGACGTGGCAATGCAGAAGGACAGGGAAAGTTGAAACTGAATTAAATCTTACTAGCAAACCCAGGAATTCTGGTGATGGTTAGGGGTTACCATTTTTAGAATCGTAGTCAGTTATTAGTGCATGGTCCGTTGGAAATATTAATTTTCTTGTGTATTGAGAAGTGAATAAGTAGCAAAATCACATATTACAAATATATAAATATAGTTTTGTTTATTTTTTATATAACTTCAATGCAAAGCAGCCCAAGTTTTCAATTTAATTCTGAACACGAACACAATCAAAAGAAAAACATGACATATATCTGAGTATACTAGGTATATTTTTTTCATAGTTTTTTTTTTTTTTTAAACCCTCGAGAAAAAACCCCAGAAAGATTTAAATAAGCAGCATCATACATAAAGAGATCAAATTCAGCAAAATATTCACAAAAGTTACATACAGAAAATAAATTTAGAATTTATGTATTAAGGGAGGTAAAAGAAAGCAAGATCTATGAAAACTTTTTTTGTGTGCACTCCTTGTAAAGCTGATGTGATTGGTACCTGTCAATTCAATATACAGCTTTTATTGTTATTGTGAGGAGCTTATTTCTGGTGTGTGCACTGGAGAGAATGTAACTGTTTTGGTTGTGAACAGTACCTGGGGATTGGGGCCTTAGTAACAGGTAATTTACTTGTTCAGAAAAGAAAAGAAAAAAATCTGGGATGCACAGTGATTAGATAATCACCTGTCTGTCTCCTAACAATAACTTGCTTGCTTTCCACATATAACAAACAATTTAAGAATGAATTATACAAGATCGTTTATTGAATATGACCTGCATATGTGAATGGTTGAACACTTGATTGAATAAGCTGGGTTTTATATGCTTTCTACAGACAAAAAGTCATTTCATATGACTTTTGATATTAACTTTCTAACTTTTAAATATAAGAAGAAAAAAAGGAGTTTGTTTCAATTACAAAATGTGCATTATCAAATATTAGTCTGAAGGATCGGACCGAAAGTCTGTTAGGATGCAGTACATGTACTTACTGTACATACAATATTTTAAAAAGCGCTTGAGTGAAAATTGATGATGTATAATTCTGGTGTCTTTGCATGTTATGTTAAGTGGGTCAATATGACTGGGGCACTCAAAATTAGCTCCAGCGTAAACAGAGCCAATTCTTTCATGCCAATGCAATAATTAAATAAAGACGAATAGAACTATACACTCATTTTTAGTCGTATGCTCTTCCCAAGTTTTTGGGCAAGTATTGATACTAATGCAGTTGTCAATTGTGTGACTCACCCCTACACCCTTGGACAAAGCGAGTCATTGCACCAAAATGGGTGGGCAAAACATGTACATTGACGCACCCCTGAGTCACTTAGGTGACTGACATTTTTTGTGGAATGACTTACCCTAAATCAATCACCTCTGTACAAAGTCAATGGGTCTGAAGTAAATTGACTCACCCCAGAGTCACTCTGGTGACTGACAATTTTGTACAATGGCGCACATTGAGTCACTATTTCATATGTCAGTAACTTACCTTTGACATTGCCGGGGGTAGTTGGGGTGAGTCATACAAGTGCATAACGTTTGATATTTCTCGTTCTTCACACGTTTCGAATTGTTTCAAAAATGTAATGAAAAGATCGATGAAGCCTAAAGCTTGATCCAATCTGTCATTTGGCTTTCTAATCTGTATTCTCTCAATACAGAAATACTTCTTCTTAATTTCATTTTCATTTGAATTTTTGTCAGGGAAATCAGATGAAAAACAAGAACAGGTGCAATTTATTAAGGATGAAAAACAATGAAAATTTGCTCATAAATTTATTAATATACTCAGAAGTGCTTTTGAAATGCTCAATCAAAATCTGAATTTAAACAGGTGATCACTTTCAATGATTATTGTGAAATGGTAGAGTGCAGACCCAGGGTTTGTCAATCTGATTTTCAAATTTATTCGTAGTCTGATCCAGCCTTTCAGAATGAAGGAGTGCTCTGCTGCATATTGAGGGCGTTGTTTCTATGCAAGTTTGTATCAATATTAAAGATGTGTTCACATACATGTGGAATAAATTGGAATATTTGTTTACAAATGCTGTGACATAAAAGTACAGTATTTGAAGTCGATCACCTTCTACTTCTATTACAGTTCTTTTGTAATAACTCCCCATCAAAGCTCTTTGTTTTTAATAATTTTCATATCAATTAAAACAATAATTTTACAGTGTATTGGAATCTCAGGCATCAATTTATGCAAATCTGATATACGCAAAATTGTTATTATTATTATTATTGTTAGATAATAATTATTATTTTTATAATTATTATTATTACTATTATTATTATAATTTTTATTATTATTAAAATTATGATAAATATAATAATTATTATTAATAATATTATAATTATTGTGGCGGCGATGGCGACGATTTATTATTGATAATATTATTATTATTATTATGGTGGCGGTGGCAGCAGGGATGGCGACGATGATTTATTATTATTTATTATTTTATCATAGTGAATCACAAAGCACATTAGGTAAGCAGAATACAGTATGCGAAAGACCTAAAAACATGGAATGTGCTCAACAAACCAATCAAAAAATTAAAAGTGAAAACATGAAAAACTGTCAAACACTCAAGTTCGTTATAACTGTTCAAAAAGTGTTCAAAAGCTTCATTGCAAAAAGCCTTAGGGGACCTCACAGATCGCAGTCAATCAGGAAGATTATGATGTGTCACATCATTTTGGAATAAAAACTTCAATCACATTTGTAAAGAAATACATTATAGTCCTTATGTCCATGTTGGGGAAATTATGTCATCATGCATATTATTTCAATACAGAATTAAACAAAATGGCAGCCTCTATGTGTCGATTTTAAACATGAATAACTTGAGATAGGAATAAGATTTTGACTTGCTGTGCTTGGCAGTTGGTTAAGATTTGTATCCTCAATCATATGAATAATGATTGTATCAGACTTTATGTCTTCTTTAAAGGAATATTCCCATGGATTTTTAATGTATGATAGAGAATGATAGCTTCCTGCTAAAATGCTCTGGCCAAAGATTAATATGGCCCACAGAAAGACTGCTTAAAACGAAATTGTCTTTGATAGTAATAAATTTCAAATGTTTGATTCTTTCTATGTAAGCATCCATCTAAGTAGAATATGCAAATTTGTTGATGTGTCAACTAATGTTTTCTTTTGTAAATCCTTCTGTTTTAAAAAGTGTATCATAATTCTTTGAATTGTTGCTGCAAATTCTAACCAAAACCGTTTAAGTCTTTACCATAGCTGCAATCAAATTTAGTAGTGCTGTCATGACATATCCATTATCGCGATTCTCTTTTCACATGACATGAAATATGCCTCTCGCGACATATTGCGATACCAAAAACTAATACTCAACCAAGAAATTTTTGGGCAACTAGGCTAGGCTACTTCCTATGTTACAATTTTAATGTTATGGTACTTCATCTAAAGTTTAGGCCATTAAAAACTTGCAAAATAATTGTGAAACATAAAAACAACTAATTAAAACTTTGATGATCAGCGTATCTGTCTAATTTTTTATAATCCCTACATGCAATCTTTTGTTCTGCAGAAATTTCTTCAAAATTTCATGAATTTCTGCCATTTTTGACTCGTTTTTTTCCTTCAAAAAATCGTGTACCCAAAGCGTACATCACACATGCTTCGTTGAACTGCTGTTCGAAAGCTTTAAAATTTCCTTCATTTTAAATATAAATAAAGGCATACTCCCCTCTATTTAGAAGCTGTCTTATAAAAGATATATTACACCTCCAATTTCAACGACTACTTGGTGCAGAGGGAATGTACGCGGCTAGCATGCGAGCGCTCCGAGTTCAAGTCTTACTGCGTAATTATTTTCTGCTGCAGCTTTCTGGGGTCGTTTGACTTTTATCATTTTTGATGTGTTTTCATATTTCCTTTCTTTCTAAAAATTATAGATTAGTATCATTGGAAAAGAAATTTCAAAAAGAATTAAAATATGTGACACAAATCTCTGTTTTCAATACTGACAAGAACTTATACTTCTGCAAAGATCGACCATTTGTTGATAAAATTTAGCCCAAAATTGCCTAATTTGCATAATTTTGTACAATATTTCCTAAATTGATTTTAATTACTCAAAAGATGAATATCTTAGCATCTATTCCAACCAAACTTGTAACGAAAGAAAATAAAAGGAAAGTTGTCAAAAATGCATATGAAAAAAAAGTTACGAAAATTGGGGTCGCCTTTTTTAAA
This sequence comes from Chiridota heheva, assembly GCA_020152595.1. Classification (NCBI taxonomy): domain Eukaryota; kingdom Metazoa; phylum Echinodermata; class Holothuroidea; order Apodida; family Chiridotidae; genus Chiridota; species Chiridota heheva. The sequence continues at coordinate 611,600 of JAIGNY010000335.1, read as the reverse complement.
GCCCTGGTAGAGTAAGGGTTCATAAGCCTCTAGTTGCTACTATTTACAGTAGACTATCTACACTGGTCATTTTTCAAGCAAACATTTGACTTTCTAAAACTTAGTACTTTCAGAACAGAACAAGATCATTTCTTTACACTTGTCTTTACCTTGTTGTCGACTACTGTAAGGATTGCAAAGTATAGCATCCAAATTCCTTATTGATTTTAAGTTTATATTTCTGTATTCTTAACTTTTGTGTATATCTATATATATATACATTAAAACAGATCTCTGTGGGAGATTTTTTTGCAAATGTTTCCCTAAAATCCAGTAGAAATTAATTTGACGTGGGAGCCCAAAATTTAATTACTTCATTATAAGTAAATTTAACTTAGTTGTTTTCAATTACAGTAGGGTAGTTAAGTGGTTGTTTTGATTTTTATCAAACATGATTTTATATTATTAGGTCATTGTGGCCGAAAGCATTTTACACTGTACCTCATATAGGCCTTGCTGTTGCTTACTTAAGAAATAAAAAACAAACAATTTTTTCCTATTGAATTCATGTTTTTGCCGCACTTATAACTGCCGGAACAGTGGCTATTTTTCAGGTCTGGTGAGATACAACTCGTCATTGGCTGTCATTACAATGTTTGTCGGATTCCCTTGTAAAGCTAACAGAGGAGTGTCCACCTTGCCTTCAGACCGTGTATCGACAATTCCCATCTAAACTCTCCATTTATCAAATTGCTGTGACTTAATTTGTTGTTAATGGAGTGTCACTTTTAACTACACACTTGAGTTCTTGATGATGTTGTTTTACCAGGTCACTCTTGTTGTATACATTATGCCAGTTTTCCGATACCTTGGTGATAAAAGCCATCACAATTAACATTTCTTTGTTTTGAGTTCGAAGACAAGTACATCAGGTAGTAATTAGAAACTGACCTGATTGTTTATCTCTTATTAAAGACGGAAATCAATTGGTATGCAGTAGTGTTTGCCATTATGCCATGTGGTGTAAAAGCTTACACTACTTTGTTTAACCCTTACTCTACCAGAGCATTTGAGATTACAAGTGTTATTTTAGGGAACTTTTTGGAAAGGGGGCTTTTTTACAAATTTATCTTTATTTTCTACTAAGACTTTGAACTTTACGTTGGTTTGCATAGTTATCTGGTGAATTATGCAAATTTATGCAAATGCACATGGAATCAAGAATTCGCGAAATAGGTATATTGACACTGTTGCACTACAAATCAAAGATTGATCTGTAAAGTTTCATCTAAAATTACCATAATAAAAACAATTCATGTTGACCACGTCGGATTTTAGTGACCTATTTACTTGTTTATAATCATTACAAGTAAATAATCCCAGCTAAATTACACTGCTTTTGCTTAATTTTGAACGGATCAGAACTAACAATTTAGCTATGCCTAACGTTAAGCCTAACAATAGTAAGCATAAAGTTTGAAAAATGCACTCGCGATTTAGAAATTTGAAAAAAATATTTTACCTGGTTCTGATCATCTTTAGGCCTCTCCTGGGTTGGGTCCAGGTACTAAAAGATCTCCATCACTGGCGAAAGCCTTCTGACTTTTCTTAATCCACAGTTTAACTTTCAAACAAGATTCGAGATACACTTTCTTCTGTCGCCTCAACGTAAATGTCAAACAAATCTAAAAATAACTCAATTAAGTAGCTATAAAACTTTTTTGGCAACAATGGAGGGGGTATGTCTTTTATTGCAGCAATCCATGTGAAAGCACGTCGTTTTCGCTATAGAATGGTGTTTAAAACTTTTCATTACGATAGAAATGGATCACACGATTTTTTAACAAAAAGGGTCAACAAATTACCAAAAATCACAAAATTTTACATATTTTACAAATAATTTAAAAATAATGACCAGGTATAAGCAAAATGTGATTAGATATGGACAATATGACTTGTCTATATAATATATATGAAAAGAAAATATCTAGATTTATTTTCCAAGCAATTTTTGTAAATTTTTCAAAAATATGCATTTTTCGGGACATTTTAAACAAAGAGGTAAATTTCTGAATGTTTGGACAAAATTTGCCGAATTTTTTTAATATAGATTCCCCTAAAAAATACAATTTTATGAAAGATCTTTCGAGATCTTTGCAATGAAACTATTTGCACCCCTATAGAATGTTGGTAAGGTCTCTATTTTATTTTTGGAAAAAGGTAGTTTCAGAATGGCGATAATATCGCTGCGTAGTAGAGTAAGGGTTAATAGATCACGTTCAGCCCATATTTGTTTATAAAATACTGTACCATCACTGACCTTATTCACAAAAATATTCCTTTTTATTTCTTTTTTCAAGATAACATTGGTTGTTGGGCGACAATTATTAGATTTGGACCTTTTTGTAACTGTAAAAGTTGTAAATTGTGTTATAAAAAATGAAGAGCTGTGGTGATGAGATGTTCAACACTGTTTATGAATAATTTTTATATTTTGCATCATATGACCCAAATATTTATTAGTTTACCATTGTCAGGCAGCAGGCAAATAAGCATAATTGTATCCAAAGGACAACTTAACTGGTCAGCAATGTGTATAATTTTATTATAGAAGGTAAAAAGGAGAAAGTTGGACAGTACTTGAGTATTTATTTTTGTTGAGCTTTTTATTAATTTTAAGATTCAAAGTTAAAAGAGAACTTGCTAAAAAGTGAGGGCTTAGAGTGTATTCTCACTTGAATACAAGCTTGCGGTCAGATCCCAGTGTAGATGCTCAGATCTGCTGATTTTTGGTGAGCAATGTGAAGCGTACTGCGAACTTATGTTATAGTGATTTCATCTATTCGGCCGTCCACAGTTTTTCCTGGATTTCCTCAGAAATGTTAAAGTTTTTTGAGAATTTCTCAGAAAATGTTAAAGTTTCTTGAGAGTTCGTCAGAAAAAGTTGAAGTTTCTTGAAACATCTTTATGGGAAGGTTAGAATTTCCTTATAAAATGTTAGTTTTTAAGAGACACTCAAGACAGATTGAAGACTATATAGTTTCCTTAAAAAGTCTACAAAACATTTGATATTTCCTTAAATTATAAATTTTCAATATTCTTCAGAGATCCTCAAGTGTCTCTCTTATAGCACTGGAAATTTAAAATCCTTAAAATTCTTCAAAATATTTGGGCACCAACGGTTGTATTAGGCATGATTATTAAACTCCGCCTTTATTATTGTGGTCATTGGCATAAAGTTGCTACAGTATATGAACTGACCAGACTTTTTTATTTGGTATGCTCAGTCACGAAGTGTGACAGGATGTGACTGCATATGGACATAGGAAGGGATGCCACGTGGGACATGGATGGGGGCCATGCGGGACGTATAATATATATCATGTAGTATACATCAAGGGCTATATCAGGCATAATTATTTGACTCCGCCTTGTTTTCTTATTCAACAGGTCATTGCATATAAATTATGAACTGACACTTCATACATAGTATGCTCAATCAGGGACTGTGATAGCTAGGATGAGACTTCTTATGGAGCTTACCGGACGTCATGTCAGACATAGGGTGGGATGCCATGTGGGATGCCATGTGGGACATTGGGTGGGATGCCATGTGGAACAGGATGGAATGCCATGTAGGATATATGGTGGAATGCCATGCAGGACATAGGGTGGAATACCATGGGATGGGATTTTATGTGAGACATGGGATACCATGTGGGACATGAGGTGTGATGCCATGTGGGACATCGGGTGGGATGCCACGAGTAACAAAGAGTGTGACATAGGTTGGGATGCCATGTGTGACATAGGATAGGAGGCTATATGGGACATAAAGTAGGAGGCCATGGGATGTGATGCTATGTGGGACATAAAGTAGGACGTCATTGGGACATTGGGAGGGATACCATGTGTGGAACATATGGTGGGACATCAGGTGGGAAGCCACTGATGCTGGACATATGGTGGAATGCCATGGGGGACATAGGGAGGGATGTCACATAGTACATATGGTTAGATTAATGTGGGACATACTTGTAGGATGGGATCCATGTGGGACATAGGGTGGGATGCCATGTGAGTCATAGGGTGGGATGCCATGTAGGACATATGGTGGGATGCCATGTGGGGCATATTGTGGAATGCCATGTGGGAGATTTCGTGGAATGCGATGTTGAAAAAAACAAAAAGTTTCCCGTATTGTAATAACGTTATGTACTGTGCATGAAACTCCACACACACAACTGGCCACTGTATGACTACAAACAGACTGGGGTCTTGTGCGTTCCACAACTGGAAGTGATGTAAATGTTCTCATCACACAATTTTACTGAGATAGCCCTCCCTCTTAAACATAACATACATATCAAAAATTGAAAAGTGAGAGCCAAGTTGCAAAGAATTATATTAAAGTGGCACAATATTTCAAGAAATCTTTGAACTGGATGCGGCATTAAGAGACCCGGTGCATCTTATCAACGCAGAATAATGCCACTTTTGGCTCGAAGTAGTAATGCTAATCTGAGATGTCCTTTCACGGCAGTGTTTGCGGTACATAAGTATAGTCTTTCCTTTGTAGATGACAATTTGGCTCAAATTTCTCAAATTATAACAAAATGAAATGATTGTGCATCCTCTTTCAGATGGTGATGTATTCAAAAACACTGCCAAAAAAACATCACTTAATAACCCCAGGACATATCATTTTAGAAGAAGAAATTGTATCCTTGGTTGATGAAAAACTGACACGCACTCAGCAGGTGTGGGGCAGTGAAGCACACAACTTTGTAAATGAGTATTTTGTTGCCGAGAGCACCATTTTCATCCAAAGAGTGACATGACAAGTTTTACTACACTGGCTCTATGGTCAGGTTTATTTATAGCAGGGTTTTTTTTTTTTTTAAGACAAAAAATCTCTTTTTCTACTCTGTACATGTGTGTTTAACAACTTCCAAACATTTCCCAGTAATATGCAGTACCTGTAAATATATGCATTCCATATGATACAGCACAAATAAAAACAACCTTATTGATATCTTATTCCTACAAGGGTTTTTTTAAGTTGAGCTGCTGTATAATAGGATTAACGTCTCTGAGTTCAAAAATAAGCCACACCCACCATAGCAACGCTGTAACTACTAGGAGTGTTTATCAGTTTTCTGAAAAGTTAAGAAAATAACACGGCAATATTGTGCCTTTACATCTATGACATTGCTACTCGCAGCGCCCTCACTAAATTATTTCTTAAGTAATGTTCACACTGAAAAGTGAGGGGGATTTATAGGGTCCCCCCAAAAAAAAAAAAAAAAACCTTTGAATGGTTATCTAGCACGCAACAGTATGGGAATTTTCTGGTTAATATGAATATTCAAGTGACCTTTGCAGTCATGTTGACTGGGCTATGGAAGTATTAGGTTTATCGATCTGTTGTGTATAATATATCTGTGAAATTCGCAAAAATGAGCGACCTCACTTTTCAGTCTAGTGCTTCTGTAAGCAGGTTGTGTGGAGTGATTTCTGGCTTTGCTAATGCAAAGTTTAAAGAAATAAAGGATGATATTATAACATGGATATAGTCTTGATGCTGATCTGCTCATACTGTATGTACTGCAGCAGCCTGGTTGGGTAGCCTACACAATGTGAATATAATATATATATATATATATATATATATATATATATATATATATATATATATATATATATATATATCTATATATACATATATATATATATATATATATATATATATATATATATATATATATATATATATATCTATATATATATATATATATATATATATATATATATATATATATATAATATCTATATATATATATATATATATATATATATATATATATATATATTAATACATATATATATATATATATTATATATATACAAAATGTATATTTAATTATATATATATATATGCAAATATATATGGAAATATATATATATGCAAATGTATACAAATATGTATATATATAAATGTATACAAATATGTATATATATATATATATATAAATATGTAAATATATATATATATATATATATATATATGCAAACATATATATATATATATATATGCAAACATATGTATATATATATATGCAATTTTTAACAGAAAACCTTATTTCAAGGTGATTATTTAGAAATTGGTCATATTAAGCATTATCAGAGTTGAAATTAATTATCAAATTTCCCACGGTTTTGCTTGAAAGGTGTCAAAAATCTTCCCATAAAAATCAGGGAAAAATAATATAAATGTAGGAAAAACATCTTTATATGCCCACACTTAACCACACATGTTCCCTCTTTTGCAATTTAATGTACTGTACTAGGCATCCTACAATTATGTGGGGTTTAGAGCAAAGAACCAGAGGCATTGTGGCTAGAACCTGAACTTTTTACCACGTATACTGTTGCATATATACTGTACGTCTGGATAAGCACACATCTAACCTTCGGTAGCTGCGACCCCCTGGTATCTGGTAACTCAACAAACAAAAATTGAATGAAATATTTTTTCCCATGAATTCCCTCTTTTTCCAGCAGTTATAATTGCCAGATTTTTCCCAGGTCTGAGCAATCACAGTGTAAAATGCAAGAAAACATAAAAAGTGTATAATACAATAAAGAAAAAGGAGCTCAAAACAATCTAAACTAGTAAAGTTCCGAATTAAAGAATTAAAAAATTATTGTGATTCCAAAGTTTTTAAGACAAATTGCTAATATTCATTTGATTAAGTTTTTTATTCAACTAATATCCTTAAGGGAATGTCAGTAATTGCTGAAAAATATATTGCACTGTAAGTCTAATTACGTCTGATGTGCTTTGTATTGCCTGTGGTTTTTTTAAGTATCACTGGGTATTTTATCCACCGCAGGTATTATTTAAAGTTCACGTCCTAAGAGGTACTGTACAGTATATGAACATGGAACTATATGAACGTGTATATGCAAACAGATCAATTTCTGTTTAAGGATTAGTTCAGGGGTCAAGCATGTTTATCTTATATGAAAAAGGACTTCACAAGAAACAAAATGGTAAAGAAATCATTGCAAAATCTTATTCCGTTAAGGAGATATTCAAATTTAAAATTTGGTATCATTTGTGTAGAAACGACTGAAATCAGATTAGTTGTGATGTCATAGCCTCAGATTCCTCAAATTCTTAATGTATTCTTTCATATTTTGTCCTACAACTTTGTGGCCTAAAAACCATGGGATATGTCAAAAAAGTAGTCGAACTGAATATAGGAAGGGTATTTAAAATAAACCACGTGAAGAAAGCTTCAGGAAAAAGAATTTAAATACTGAAAAAATTAAATAAACTTTTTACAAAATACATCAAGACTTTGAGGAATCTGAGGCTGTGACATCACAACTAGTCTGATTTCAGTCGTTTCTACACTAAGTGGTACCAAACTTCAAACTTGAATATCTCCTTAACGGAATAAGATTTTGCAATGCTTTCTTTACCATTTTGTTTCTTTTGAAGTCCTCTTTTATATAAGTGGGCTTGCTTGACCACTGAACTAATCCTTCAACAGAATAAGAATTTTAAATGCTTTTCTCACCATTCTAATGGTGTTGCCAATTTTAGTAATAAAGGTTGTGGCATTTGTTGCCAATGAACTTGAATTCCTTTTCTTTTTGTCATGTCTGCCAGGTGTCTGAATAAAGCAAACTGTAAAATAACACAACATGTGAAGATGTACGATAAAAAAATAAATTGCTAAGTTCTAATCCAAAGTTAGCAGTATCCCTCTGGTTAAACAATGTCATCTCTTTTTGAAGTGTCAGTCAATGTCTTATCATAGGTGATCTGTTACTATATCTACCAACTTGTATAAACAGTCAAGTTAAATATTGACATGTTTCTGTTTGTAAAGGCGATCAGTAGGATGGTATTGAATCTTGGCTTGGAAGATATTATAACTAATAGATGTACATGTATTTTATCAGATTTGTGAAATGCTTAAAAGAATGGAAAAGCAATAGATTCCTGGCCTAATAGTTTCTAGCATTTAATCTTCAGTGTCTGCAGGGATGCATGAAAATGTTTTTGTTTTTTTGGAATTTTTGAAGTCACTCGAGTCGTGATATGGTGAGGGAAAATTAGGTGTTCATACACATGGGAATGGATGCAGAGAGAACCATGAGGCACAACACATTTTGTGATGAAAATTAAGTTTCAAAATAATAAAGAAATAAAAAAATATCAACAAAGAACACTTCTTGCTCCTCTTGACCCAAGAGCGGTTGTTTCTTCCACCCATGTGGTGATTTTGGAAGGCGAACATTTGCCTGTGATGCAGATAGATGTTTTACCTGTCGGCATCAAAAGCTGTAATGATTATATGTTGGGGATAGCGAGACTAAAATACTTGTAACTGTATCAATACTGTGAGTTTAAAAAGAATTTCTATCAACATTTAGAAGTTAACCTGACAATGGGTTTCTGAGATATGGCCTGCAGGATGTGGGCTCCCCTGAATGCCCGCTCTCCTGAATGCCCGCTCCCCTGAATGCCCGCTCCCCTAAATGCCCGCTCCCCTGAATGCCCGCTCCCCTGAACGCCCGCTCCCCTGAATGCCCGCTCCCCTGAATGTCCTTTAGCTGTCATAAAGATTTGGGTGTCTTGCTCATGACATCCATACATCCATACAAAGAATGGTCACACTCAGTAATCTTAAACACACCATAAAGGTCACTTTCCCCACCCCTACCCCCAAGCAACAAAGATACCCAATATATTTTGCAGAGTAAGCAATCAGTTAACAATAATTTAACATTGACGGTTCTGATTTGGGACCATTACTAGTATAGCACCGCCTCTGTTAGCAGTTTTTTTTACATACTGTATTTAAGATATTCTTACTGTATGTAGTGCATGACATGTGATAACTACTTACTGTAAACCGACCCTAAATTTTTTTCTTTTGTGTTTTTTCTTCTTCAGATTTTTGATAACTATTTGAACCGAAGTAATCAATAGTACCATCATCATGTCAGGAGCAGGAAAAGCTCGTATCCAGCACCCAGCTCCAGAATTCAACGTTAAGGCTGTTGCTCCCACTGGAGAGTTCATTGACCTCAAGTTATCAGACTACAGAGGTGAGTTATGAATTAATTGTAAAGTTTGACTTTGAAATGAGGCTTGATGGGAAAAAATAGTCTAATCAAAAACCTCCAAATCAAAAGCCTCCAATCCATTGCAGGTTAACTCCCCAGCCAATGCTGGTACTCATTTTCACAGCCTGGGTGGAGCTGAGGCCATTAGCGGGATAAAAATACCTTGCCCAATGACACAACATATCTGCTTCTTCAAACCCAGTACTTCTTTGTTTCGAATTCGAACACAGACTCTGAGCCACCTTTGCGCTAACTTAAATATTGTTCTTTAAGTGAGAAGTAAAAAGTATTTTTCGCTCTTATTAAGATCAAAGATTGAAATTCATTTTGAGGAAATCTACAGTGTTGTACCCACAATTGCATATTTGTTCCATCCCAGTGCCTAATATAAGGGATCTCCGCAGCACCACTAATTCATGAGGATGGCACTGAAGGCATCAAATAAATGGAGAACCATTGAAAAGGGTTCGAACAACAATACTCCAGAGACCCCTACTGTATGTTGTTTGGGGTGGCTAGGTTAAAACTCACAGGGATTTCAAAAAGTTGAAAACTTTGTATCGCATTATGAAATGCAGAGTTTTAAAGAAAACCTTTCGTAATTCAACCAACTTTATAATCTACACCACTAATTCTTGTTTTCAAGATCACAATTTGTATTTTCAAGACCTTGATTTGGATTTTGAAGACCACAATTTGGATATAAAAGACCACTACTAGTGAAGAAAACCAACTAATTTAGACCCTGTTCCCTTCGGATTTAGATCACCATTAAACAGTATTCTGAGGCACTGTAATTATGCTTGATCCCATTTCTATCAGGAAAGCTGTCTTCTGAAGCAGCAGTTTGCATCTTCCATTCATCCTGCAAAGGATGCAGAAAATGCTCTATTAATCCCTGAAAAAATTTCAAAAGCATTGATAGGGGTTATAGTGAGTGGATGAAGCTCATTCTGTGGATTAACAATGACTTTTTGATCCCAGGAAATAGATAATTGTTCTCACAAAGATGGTGATATTTGTTAAAACAGAAGATAAAATACTTGAGTATGGAACCTCCCAGAGGACTTTTATAGACACTAGGGAAGTTGAATGCTGTTTCGGAATAATTCGATTCCTTTTAGGGTTCTGCAATGTTTCTGTACTTTGGTTACCCAATTGGTCTTACTTTAAAGATATTTGACTGATATGAGGCCAATTCTGTAAAAAGTGTGGCTGAATAAGTGTCGAGTCATTTGTTGCATAGGCCTATTGCTTTTCTGGGTTTATGACAAGAACTTTAGGTCCCCTTCAAGAAATATTTTACTTTCGTAAATGGTTTGTGCAAACTGAAACATTAACATCTATTCCACGATGGTAAATTCTTTATTTGAAAATATTTTGAAAGTTGTTCTCATTTGTGACTGAAAAAGACTAGTTGTAATGTCACAATCCCCACATTCTCCAAAGCATTTATATGACAAAAAATATGTCCCCATCAAATTCAGATAAAAAAACAATTCTTTGAAATCTTGAAGTGACGTTTTTGACAGTTCCAATTCTGACAATTCGTAGTACAGTTTTATTTCTTTTTATTCCAAATATTACAATAACTGCTTTCCATTAGTAAAAGCCAATAAGCGCTCACCAAAATTGGTGTACTCCTGGTATCCTGAATTCATGTCGCACTAAAACAAAGTTCATATAAAAAAAATATCAATAGACCAAGTCAAGTAAACCGTGAGAATTACATGAGATTTAGGAATAAGTTAATTGTGTTATTAGGATTGCCAAGAGAAAATTTTATTTTGATGCATTTTCAACGTCTAATCACAAAAGAATATGGGACTATAAATTCTCTTATCAATAACAAAACTTCCACTTCGTCTGTTACTTTGTGGAAATTTGATAACAATTGTCTTTCTAACCCATGTGACATTTCTAATGCTTTTAATGATTACTTTATAAATATTGGACCACATTTGGCTTGTAATATCCCGGATGGTGCACAAAATCCGATTAATTATATGCCTCAAGGTAATTCTAGTTCTTTCTTTATGATACCTACAGACGGAGTGGAGGTTTGAAACTGTGTTTCAAAATTAAAACATTTAAGCTGTAGTTATGACGATATTAGTCCTAAAGTTGTTAAATTATCTGGTTTTGCTATTTGTAAGTCTCTTATGCATATTATCAATTGTTCATTTATTCAGGGAATTGTCCCCTCCGACTTAAAGATAGCTCGTGTAGTTCCAGTATTAAGTGTGGTACTCATGATAGCGTTAGTAATTATAGGTCTATATCCGTCTTACCTTGTTTTTCAAAAGATTTCTTTGAAAAACTTTGTTTTTAATCGTTTATATTCCTTAATTAAACATTTTCTATTATATGATTATCAGTTTGGTTTTATGCCTCAAAGGAACATGTCTCAGGCTATTTTAAGTCTGGTGATTATGTTATTAATTCCTTTGAACATGAGTGTTCAGCTGCTGGAATATTTTTAGATCTTTCCAAGGCTTCTGATACACCTCACCATTCAATTCTATTAAACATGCTTGATAATTATGGTATTGGGGGCTGTATAATCTTGGTTTAGTAGTTATATTCATTACAAATTTCAATATATTTCTTTTTCCGGTGTTCATTCTTCCAAGCAGACTATTCACTGCTGTGTTCCCCAGGGTTCTATTCTTGGACCCCAATCGTTCTTAATTTATATAAACGATCTCCCAAATGTTACTTTCAAATTCCATTTCATTTTGTTTGCAGACGATGCCAATCTACTTCGTAAAGGCCATGACATAAATACTTTAGTCAACGATAGTAATACGTCCAATAAACTTTACCTAAAGTAAATGCTAAAAATGTACCTCCATTATTTTTCATCCTAAACAAAAACAAATCATATCTTCCAACCTTGACATTATCATTGATAATACGCGTGTTCCCCTCTCTCATTCTAATTTCTTGGTGTTACCCTAGACGATAATTTTACTTGGATTCCACATATTCATAATATCTGTAATAAAGTTTCTAAAGTCATTGGTATAATTCAATCACCTAAAGACCATCGTTCCCATTAAAACATTGCTAATTCTATATAATAATTATAAACTTATTTTACCTTTGTTGTCTTATTGCTGTATTGTTTTGGGTTATACTTACTCTACTCATATTAATAAGCTTCACATTCTACAAAAGAACTGAATGTAATAAATGGTATTCCCTACAATAGCATTCTATTAGAATGACTTTTTTCCGTGACAGTAATGTATTTACCATCTTTGAACTAAACCCTTATCTTTGTATTCAACAATTTTCATGATAATCTACTACATAACTTCTCAAAAACAATTTTGTCAAATAGTTCTTTTCATGACTTACCACACCCGCTATGCTAAATTACTTTCCATTTCCCATTTCTCTCTAACAAGTAGTCAACTTCATATTAAATATTCTGCTATTGCAAAATGGAATTCCCTACCACTTCATTTAACTCTATTAAAAATGTATCCCATTCAAACGTTAAGTAAAAATTACCTTCTTTGTAATAGAATCGGTCTTCAACAAATTGCCCAAAAATTAACTTGCCCGCCGGGCAGACACATGGGCAAAAATGCTTGCCGAAGCAAAATCCAATTGTCCGACAGTAATCACGATTATATTGGATGAGGCGATGTTTGTTATGGTAAAATATTTCTTACTGCAATATTTACTGAGAATGCTGTATAAATAGTAAAATACTCAGACTCAAAAAAACAGTGGAAATTGTAATCCAGATATCATCTACAAATATAAAGCAATAACAGGCTTCATAAAATAAAAAAGAAACACGAAAGTTCAATAAACTTTTGCTTAAATAAGCGGCAAAGGTAGGTTAAGTTCGTCATGTACAGTAATAGTACAGTATATACAGCATACGGTATGCCCTGTATGATACTGTATGTGTACATGGAACGGGTATTGGACCCATTGCGTGTGGTGCATTAACATAGCAGAACATACCTTGGTAAAAAACTGTGACTGGATATGAATATGCATGAGATTTTTGAGATACGACTGGTTGAAAGGAGTAAGCCTTGTAGCAAAACAGCATGTAATTGTGCACATGTTCAACCAGCTTCGGTGGCCTGGATCATATATCTGTACTGTACATTATGTTTTGTGTGTGTGCGATATATGTTCACGTCTTAAGTATGGGTACGTGTATGATGTTGTTTATGGTGAAGTTTAAGATCATTTTGTAACATAAAGAAATATTTTGGCTTCGAAATGCAATATAAGTCTGATTTTAAGTTATTTTCTGGACATTTCCATCAGTTATACAGTAGTAAGTATAATCTGTGTAAAGAGAAATTCACTCTATTAGTTTAGATCAATTTATGGTTGCCTGGCGGACATATCAACTTGTAAATTTACTTGCCCGGACATGAATATTAGGTGCCCCGGGCATCTAAACAGGCGATTTTTTGAACGCTGAATAGAATCCTGTAAGTTTTTCTGTCATGGCCATCAGGATGCGACAGGTCTAGTATTGTAAACTCTGCTCAAAATCCGCCATCTTTTAATTAAGAATTATATTTTAAATTTTATTAAATGAAGAGAATATTGACTTGAAATTAGGTGCTAATTATTGAAGTTGTATTTTAATGATTACTATGCTACAATCAATTTTAGCAACGCTAATTATAGAAATTTATGATGTTTTTTTTATTCGCAAAAGTCATGTAAATTGGCAATGTTGAGAACTCCCAGTGCCAATCCAATATTTTACTAGCCAGGTCTAAAAGTGATATAAAGAATGGTATTAATTTGACAATTTTTACTGTTTTAGAAACATTAGAAAATATTTATTGACACCAAAATATTTTTTGGAGAGTCAAAAAGAGATAGTGAAGGAGAATAATATTATTTGAAATAAACGAGGCTAGTCTCACCGGATGTAGTGAGATAGACGCCTCACTCGGTAGCCAGAGGCATTACATGCTAGGCAATACTTGTTTAGCAGCCATGTAGTGGCTATAGTGTATAATACGGTCAAAATGTTGACTACACTGGATGCGGTTCTGAAACTTACAGAACTATGTTAACAGATTAATAAATTGTTAGCGTCCATCACGTATACAAAGTAATCTTGCAACCTGTCAAATTCGGTGTGGGTAGAATTTATTTCAGGAGAACCAAATTGCAACTCATCTTTTTTGATTGTATCTATTCTAGTTTATAATGAATAAATTAAAACCTATATGACTTTGTTCTCTTTCTTTAATAGTCGTGTCTAGTTTTTGAGAAGGGTCTTAAGCTCCCCCCTTAGACCCTCTCCCCCCCCCCCCCCTCCCCCCACAAAAAACACTGAATGCCATTCCTATTAGGGTTGCATACTGTACATGCTTTATTAGGATGAAAGTGTGAAATTATTAACATAAAATTGAAGGAATATGTGTGAAATTGTTGGAAATGACGTTCAATTTTTGCAACACTTTCCTGAGAGCTTGCTTTAAGAATTTTCCTGGAAATTGAAGAAGATTTTACAAATAGCTTCAAGGTCTTTGATTTCATGAAAATGAAGGAGAATTCCCCAAAATTGACAAAGATTTTCTTCAAATTCATGAAAATTTTACAGAAGTTAAATAATGGATTTTTTTTTTTTTTTTTTGAGGAGAGGGGGGTGGATATGATATTTTCTGTATTACTATCCATACAAACAAATTAAATGCCATGACAGCCCCTTTTTAAAGGGTGTTCTTGTTTCATGTATCATCTTTGTAATATTTTTTTTTCTTCTATTCTTCTTTTTTGTAGGGAAAGGAGGGGGGGGGGGGGCGGAATTTCTTTTTCAGACTTGTATTATGTTTGTATGTAATTTTAAAGGGGTTACTTTCTTACAAGTTATTTTAAGTTTTCGAGGATCCCCCAACCATATAAAGCTTTATCTATTTATATTTGTATTCTGTAAGTAATAGAAATGGTTGAAATAAAGTTGTACAAACAAACATTTACGTGTATTATCATGCTTGCCCCAGATTGTGTGGCTTCCAATCTGTAGGAAGTACAGTTCAGTAGTGAAATAGTCCACAATATAGTTACAAATTTTCCATGTGAAGGTCTAGTTAAAGAAATTTCTTAGACCGCTTTTGATAATAGTTTATTATTCCATGGTATTTAGAGGAGTCATAAAGACTGACACAATTATTATTTCATATGATAGAGGATAAAAATCTTAACCAACTGCCAAAAACAGGAAGTCAAAATCTTATTCCTATCCTCAAGTTATTCATGTCTGAAATCGACACATGGGGGCTGCCATTTTGTTCAATTTGTATTGAAATATTGTGTAATAAGGACATATTGCATTTCTTTATTAATGTGATTAAAGTTTTTATTTCAAAATGATGTGACACAAAGTTTTAGCAGCATGTTTTGATAATTTAATGTGTACACAAACATTTCCTTGACCCTTACAAAAGAAAAACAATTTTTCATAAGCTAGAAAACTTGAGGTAGATTATAAATAAATACAAAGCATTCCAACATCCTGCTGGGCTGATGACATCATAATCTACATGTTTTGAAATCAAAATGGCAGCTCCTATGGTACTATAAATATTAGTAGTATTAGTAGTATAGTAGTATTAGTAGTATTAAAGTATCTACAAATTACAAAATATGTGTTAAAATGCTTCGCAAGTTATGAAACTTGGTCAGTACATTTGTTATTTTCAATTCTATTATAAAGAAATACAAAGCATTCCAACATCCTGCTGGGCTGTGACATAATCTACATGTTTTGAAATCAAAATGGCAGCTCCATGGTACTATTAATATTAGTAGTATTAGTAGTGTTAGTAGTATAGTAGTATTAGTAGTATTAAAGTATCTAAAAATTTCAAAATATGAAATAAGGAAACTTGGTCAGTACATTTGTTATTTTCAATTCTATTATATGAAATAAGGATTGTGTCAGACTTTGTCTCCTTTAATAAGTTTTAGAACAATTTTGCTGAAGATTCTAAATACAGATTCACGACATTTAAGCAGATTAAAACTGTTAATTTTGTTCTTTTTCAGGACAATATGTTGTGCTATTCTTCTATCCAGCTGACTTGTAAGTACAACATTGTTTGAAGGATTAGTTCAGGGGTCAAGCATGTTTATCTTATACGAAAGAAATAAAATGGTGAAGAAACTATTCAAAGAAGATATTCAAGTTTAAATCTAAGTCTCTTCTTTGTAGAAATGACTGGTGTAGTAAGTCTACTATAGAAAGTTCGCACCCTCATCCTCACATTCTTAATGTATTTTAAAGAAAATATATTGAAGTTTTTTCCTATTTCAATTAATTTTCTCAATATTCTTTAGGTGTTAAATTATAAATATTCTTACAAGATTCCATTTTACTACTTTCCTGACATATTCAATGGTTTGTTAAGGAATATTTCCATGTTTTTTCCCTAACCTTACATAAGAAAGATACATTTTTTAGAAACAAGTTAGTACAAAAATCATGTTGATATGTTATTCCTACCAGGAGATATTCAAATTTTAAGGTTCACAAAAAATGCCAATAAACGAATAGAAAAAGGCTCACTATGACAGCACAGCAACACATTCTCCTACAAAGTTGATGTATTTTATTAAAATCTATCATTTCTTTTTATTAGTAAAACCTGCTAGAAAAATTAATTGATGAATGTTAGGTGTTTATATACATTGCCAAATATACCCTACTTCAACAACTTTTGGAAAATTGTTTCTTATACAGAAACAACTAATTAACGTTCAAAGAAATACATAAACATTTGCAATGGAATTGTCTCTATGACATTATCAAACACGAATTCATCATAGTGTACAAAAACTTTAAAATGCAATTGGGAAAGCTTTAACATATCTCCTGAACAGAATATGATGTCAGCCTGATTTTGTACCAAATTGGCTCTAAAAGTGTGCTTTTTCAAATAAAATTCTACAAAAAACCATGGGAATATTCCTTTCTAAGCCACAAAATTGAAGGACAAAATATGATAGAATACATAACGAGTTTGAGACCATCACAACTACAGTAGTCTGATTTCAGTTATTTCTACACTAAGTGGTACCAAACTTCAAACTTGAATATCTCCTTTAATGGAATACGATTGTTGAATGCTTTCTTCACCATTTTGTTTCTTTTGATTTTCTTTCATATGAGATGGACATACTTGGCCACTGACCTAATTCTTTAATATACCTATCTGCTTTCAACTGAAATTTTCTATGTGAAGTCACTACATGCTAGAAACTCAGGGTATTGACCTGCAGTAGTAATCTACTCTGTTAAGATAATGAGGAAATGAATCAACTTGCTTGTATTCATGATTGCTGGTCTACATTTTGAGTAATGTTTGTATTTTTTTATAAAGATATGTTACAAAAGTTTGAAAGTCAGTCCTATCATGAATAGCCAAAGAGAAAGTAAGATGTCGTATTTTTGTTACATAGACAGAATTTCATATTTCAGTATCTTTTTTCTTGATATGCTGTGCCGTTACAAAATGACATGGTATGTTAGCCGAGTTTGACTTTTTAGGCCAAATTATGCTTCTGTAGTTGCGGATTTTACTTCCCCAAAATCCTGGGGCAGTAAAATCTTTGGCGGAATGAAGTTTTATCCAATTTTAAGTTACCTGAATTATTGACTTCATGAGAAATAATCGGTACAAAACAATGTACATGATGACACTTTTGGAACAACATGGCCAAAACGTTGTTTATATTCCAGATCTGTGAAAATGATGTGTGAATAAAGTTGATAATGTTTCTATTAAAAGTGTTAGATTTAAGTTAAGGAGGGGGGTGGGGGTATAGGTTTTTTGTCATGTAAATTACATGACAAAATTTACATAAAATGTGCAAATCAATGTCTTTAGATTTTAAAATGTTGTAAAAGATTCCACGTCTAACTGCTTGTGGTGAATTTTGTGATATATTTGAAAGCAATTAAAAAAAGTACAATTGCAAGCAAGTTCAGTGACATTCTGTAGTTACATAAGGCAGTCCTTCATTGGCATAAGCATCACAGATGACTTGGTATAATGCTGTGTTAATTAAAAGTTTCTGTACATTTCATTATTTTGAATGCATTTTAACCCTGTTTTGTTACTATGTCATTAAAAAGGGATTTTTGACGTACTGTATTAGCCTGTGCACTTTTTCTCCCTCTACCTTGCAGCACATTTGTATGCCCGACAGAAATCATCGCCTTCAGTCAGCGAGTGCAGGAATTTAAAGACATCAACTGTGCTGTGATCGCTGCTTCATGTGACTCAGAGTACTGTCATTTAGCATGGTAAGTATTCAGCAATTGTATAAATCTGTGTTGAATTGGGCGAAGGGGAGGAGGAGGGGAGGGGGAGAGGTGGGTAGCTAGCGGGTGTTGAAGAACAGTGGGGATATTCCCTCCAGATTTGAAACAGGAAATGTTCCTTTACTAACCACCCTAAAATGAGCAGACTGGGACCCTATATTCATAGCTCACTTTTCTCACATTTCCCACGCTAAGTTTGAGTTGACTGCGGAAGTCAAATTTTTATTAGGCAGTTGGCAGACAAAAAATGTCTCGAAATATATGCAGGATGGAGAAGTCTACTTTCTGGGGATTTGTCAAACCGTGATTGGTCAGACAGGTTTTGCCGAAAGAGCTTCAGTGTTTTGTTCTATTCAAACCTTTTCACAATCTTGAGTGATGTCACAGCCTCACTTTCTTTGTCATATTAAAGAATATTAAGGCCTAAATAGGCAAAATTGTCTGGTTAAAATTATGGACACTAAGTTTGCTCCTCTTTGTAGTGCAGCTTTGCATCTTTTTACCCCCTACCAATGCTATTCTGTTGGCACTACTGAAGAAATAGCAACAGATTTTTGAATACTTTGTGCACCATTTTGTTTCTTCCAACCCTTTCTGTAACATTTAAGTGTTTAGTGGTTAAGCATGTTTGTTTACCTTGTATGAAAGTGAAATTTAAGGAACAAAACAGCAAAGAAACAACTTGTATTCAAAGATTAATATTGAGGCAGAGTGCTTATATGCGTATTTAATATACGAGGCAAAATACATTGGCCTGAGTAGAATGACCTGGAGGGTCAATTGTCTTTTGAACAGTGCATTAAATACACATATAAACATGATGCCAAAACATTAATTGTTGTATAAATTTCTGTGTAAGATTGTTTGAAATATATATAAAAAATAAAAAACAAGAAAATGCATTTTTTCACTTTGTTTAGAAGTTCACCTGTTCTAAACTAAAAAAAATGGACTTAAAAAAATTACCCAATTCGTGCATTACAGGAATTTAATGCATGGATCATGACAATGCAAATTCTCCGTGTAAATTTTATAATTTAAGGAGATATTCAAGTTTAAAGATCTGTTGTGTATACTGGTGATTTTTTAGTGCTCTTTACACTGTTTTTTGTTTGTTTTTGAAGTCTTCTTTCAGATAAGATGGACTTGCTTGACCACTGAATTAATCCTCCAATCACAAACTGTGTGGACAATCTTAGTATAAACACTTAGTTGATTCCGTCTTCCCTGGTGTTCTAAAAAGAACATAAGGGTTAACTAGTATTACAGAATATTTCTTCAAGCATTTCTTGCAAGTTGTAGTAGTTGGTCTTCTTACTGCAGCTTCCACATGTTTTGCTCTCCACATTTCCATCAATTGCAGATTCATTAATAAAAGGCATCACCATTGATTGGTTAAAGTGCTCAATTGTTTGTGCACTCTTGTTTTGCTAGAATGAAGAATGTTGTTTTATGACTCATGTGAAATTGCTAGGATACACCGTGTCCATTGTGGCAGAAAATTTGTTGAGTTGCTAGTGCTCTTACAGCAAGTCTCCACTCTCCGCGCTTGATCAACAGAAGAATCTCTCTGATCAGATTCAAAATGACATAAGAAAAGTAGCATGTTGTCACTTGAGTTCAGTTGTCATGCTCGTTGCTTGAATATTAAAGAGTAGAATAAAAGGACTAAAAAAGTGAAGAAAATGTCAAGAATGTTATTTCCATTGAATTAGATATAGCTTAAAGTTCTGCATTATGTCCAATTCTCCCCACAAATTTTCAGTCTTTTCACCCACAAGAACCTCCATTTTGGCAGGTATGACTTTTAGACTCTGCTAGAAGCAATTAAGAAACCCACCACAGATAGTTCAGTGATTTCACACATCAGTAATTACACTCCCAATCATCTATATGCACACAATGGAACTTATTATGAAGAGCCAGGTATTGTGGATTTGGTTACTGCAGGGCCAAGTCATGCATGTAATGTGGGGCTGAGGAATCATTTTGACTTTTAAAAGGATGTTTGTATCAGTAAGTTATAAACACTGGTGAGTTTGGATGCAATAGACTTAAATTTATAGCCAGAGTTATTCATCATGGTCTGATTTGTGTAGATCTGACGTAACTCTTAAATTATACCCAGCGGGTTCAGAACATGACTGCAATTTTGTTTTTCAAAATAAATTTCCACAACTTTCCTTTTGTTTTGTATCACTACAAGTATGGTTTATACGAGTGCTAATAAAATAAACTTTTCAATATGAAAAAAATCCAAATATCGACATAAATTTGCAAATTTTAGACAAAATTAAGCTTAATTTTTTTTTGGAGCTTTTATCATTTCTTGTGAATAACGAAAATGTAGGAATTTGCTACATATTTAGATTGTTCGTGAAATTTCCTTTCCATTGGTACCAGTCTAATTTTTTTTTTTTTTTTAAAGCAAAACATGCAAAAACAAGGAAAATAAACAAAAAATAATCACCCCTGTAATTGGTATTTGGTTTGGTTTTCGATCCCAGTTCTGCTCACTTGAAATCTTGCATGCACACCGCTACACCACGCTGTCTATGAGTGGATTGTATGTTTGTTTTATAACTTATATTTTGGTGTGTATAAAGAGGGGTAGTTGCTTTTTGTGATTTCAATTGGAAATCTGGGGAATTCAGATTTTAATGGTATATTTTGCATAGGGCACTTGCATTGCGATCAGGAACTACAATTTTTGTCAAAAATTGATCTAAAAAAGGCTGAAAATAATGAAATCTTGCACAAATTTTGCCAAAAAAAGATATTGAAGATATGGACAGTTACAATTCGACCAAAATTGGATGCATTGATGTCTTTGACAGTTTCTTCCGGGTTCCAGTTTTTGAGAAAAAATTGAAATTTGTCAGGCTTTTTTTTTAAATTTGACTCTTTACCTATTTTAAAGCGAGTTTTACTGGAAACTTCTCAATATAACCCACATCAAAAATTTGATTTATTAAAAGAACTAGAAGAGCTCTATCAAATGATACCAGGAATACTGCTGTTGGCCTATTTGATGTAGCAAAATAATTGTTTGAAAAGTGCATGTCCAATAGACCGTGCTGCGACTGTGTGGGTATTTAGGGTTAAGTCAAACTTGCTATGCCATTACATCCCTCCACCCTTTTCAATTGTATTAGTGTATTTTATTTAATGTGTGTGTGTGTGATACAGCCGTTTGATATGTCAGGAAAGAATACAAAAGAATCTAGCCAAGTAACTATGGTTTACCACCTGAAGAAATTTCAGACGAAAAATTCAATTAACGAAACATTTTCTTTAAAATACATTAACAGTTGTTAGGAAAGTGAAGATGAGGGCGCTTTCTCTCTACATTTGATAGACTTGTAGTGAATTTTCACATTCCAAAAATCTTTCTTAGTAGCTTTCTTTAACAACAAAAATTGTGGAGAGAATGAAAGAAACATTCCTGTGGATTTTCATGATAGTTGACTATAAAGAAGCATTTTGCTGGAAAAATCATGTTGGTATTTTTTTCCATTTAGGAGTTTTTGCATTTCAAAGATTGCAGGAGTGTGTTGAAAAATGACCTCACAGTGTACAGTGTGATGCCATAAAGGCAGATCCAAGACAATTTGTATATACTTTTATACTTTGAGCATAAGTTTAATGAGCAAATGGGCAAAGCACATTCTTATAAAGTATGTATGTTATACCCCATCTCAATGAATAAAGAAAAAATGCTTCCAACAATTAAGGAAGAGGCAATTAATTTTCAAAGAAATACTTTAAAAATTGTTTTGGATTTGTCTTTATAACATAACACTGTACACTGCGAGTTCACTTTTCAACACACTCAGGCAATCATTGAAACGCATTAGCTCCAAATTGTTTCTTTAGTAGTCCTCTATCATATTCATGAAAATTAACGGGAATATTCTTTTAAAAAAATAATGAATTACTATAGAAAAAAGACTTTCCTTCTGCAAAGCGCAAATTTGCAAAAATGATTTCCATATTGAGACCAAAGTTAAGGTGTAAATGAACAGTGAACATCAGTTACTGAGTTTTATGATAATTTACATGTTTTTTATACATGTTTGAGTAATTTAGCTACCTCTACCTGTTCATATATCTTCTGGCATGAATACAAAGGTGGAAGTTCATATATCTTCTGGCATGAATACAAAGGTGGAATAGAAACGTGACTTATTCAGGAAACCATCTGTAAATACAGCTCTTCCTGAATGATTCAACAAATTTTGTACTCTTTCGTCAGAAAATAAAATTGCCCAATAGGTTGAAATAGTTTGAAAGTTCCAAATGATTGTGAACTTCTTTAGTATGTACAGTAGTTAGACTGTACAGTAGCCAGACAGTTTTTGAGGAAGCTCAAGGTCATTGAAATTTTACTCGTGATCTAAACTGTTCTGATTTATTTCTGAATCGTGATTCTAAATTTTCGGGAGGCCTTTCTTAATTATGATTTGGAATTTTGATTGTCAATTTTCTGATTTGTCTCAACCATGATGAAATTTTTTAAAATTTTGTTGCTTACATATTTGAGATCATTTTTGTCTCAAATTGAACAAATACTTTTATTACAATTTCTAAGTGAAAATTGTGGCCTTCGGCCTGGGCCCTATCTCCCTCCCCTCATTAAGCTGTGCTACTCAACTTCCCCCCCCCCTTCCCCCTATCTATTGAATATGTTGACTGATATGCTTCACTTACTAGTCACCTATATGTTTTTGGATGAATTAGCAGTTTATATGCATTATGATGAGATCAGGCACACAGAATGTCACCATGACTTCCTGAACTTTATTCCAAAATGTTGATTTCTTGTTGTGACAGCCGCCAACAATTTTGTTTATGATAAACTCAACCATATAGTATCAACTTCTTTCTCAAGAAAATCGCTTTCATGAAAACAATCCTTTTAGGAAGAATATATTTTTGGGCTAAGTCACATGACCTGTTTGTAGAAGTTTGATAATGGATGCAATATTTGATTTCAAATGAACTTATTTTGAGGAACATAGAAACTGACTGGTGTAGACTCTACTGTAGATTGTTTTCACAAAGTTACCTCACCTCATGTAGTCTCCTCAGGCCTCCTGGCCCATAAGGCTGCAGTGCACTCTCTCCTCTGGACTCTGTTATTTGCATCTCGTCTGGCTTCTGTCCATAGCTTCATTCCATCACTTTCCTCTCCTTCTCGACTGTCCTTCTCCAGGTCGTTCTAGAACGACCAACTTTCCTTCTCCCCTCTGGTTTCCACATCATAGCTGTCACACAGTGCTTAATAGTGCTCATGTGCATCACATAACAAATCCACCTTCACCTTTGTACTTCAGTGCTGTTTTTGTCATGTTTAGTGATTCTCAGTATTTCATCGTTAGATATTACATATGGCCACCTAATCTTCAAAATTCTCCTGTAGCATTTGAACATAAATGTATTTAGCTTTTTATTACACAAACTTAGTCACAAACTTACTTTCTTAAAAACTTAATGTATTTTATTGAAAATTAATTATTTAATATATGTTACCTCACTAGAGTGTCTTGTACTAAGTTTTTGTTTATTTAATTTTTGCAATGGTTTTAAGAATTTATGGTGTCATTTTTTTGTTTATTTTATTCAATGGCTTTATGACAAGCCAACCTTTAAAAAGCCAACCTCGCAAAGAAGGTGGTCTGGGACCAATGAACATCCCTCTTCTTGCAGACAAAACGAAACAGGTTTCTAGAGATTATGGTGTTTTGCTGGAAGAAGAAGGAGTTTCATTCAGGTGAGCATTGTTTAAAATGATCCACCTTAATTGAGCAACAACCTCGTATTAGGCCAACAACCTTGTATTAGGCCAACAACCTCGTATTGAGCCAACAACGCCAGCTGGCAATGCCAGTTTCTGAATCTGGATGGGAAGTGGATGAGCGGGTTTTCACCCGGCTTTTTTGAGAAGTGTTCAGAGAATCATATGCTGGATGATGATGAACTTGACTTTCGAGACCACTATTTAACGTCAGCATCCAAATGACGGTGAGCGCTACCCTGCTATTAATCACTTTCTTAAAAGCTGGTCGGGGATTTGTGAACAATTTACAGCGTTTTGAAATCTCAAACCTCAATTTGCATATTTCATGCAAATTTTGTGATGTATTACAGTGAAATCTTTGTATTTTCTTTTGAAGAAAAGAAAATCCATTGTTTTTTAAATGTAAATCATAATTCTTCAGAATAGTGTAGTAAGCCTAAATAGTCTTTCCTTCATGTTCAGTGACTATAATTTAGGAAATAAATGAAAAGAATTACATCAAAATTTTGAGCTGTTGGCCTAGTCACACATCACAATTTTGCATTTATTTTTACTGATTAAAGTTTCATCAGCCATAGCCCAAAGACTAAAATTGCTCATTTAAAAACTGGTATGCACAGATATAATACTCTTTTAACCATTATATGATGTTCTACATCCCTTCAAATTAATATCCTTGCCGTCTCTGTCTACCATGTTGAAATTGAATTATCTGGGAACAGAATAATAACTTGATTTGCTCTGTGTAAATTCACCTTCATTAGTCCTGCTGTTTGCTCGTGATGCTATTTGCTCTCATGTGCTCTTGAGTTATCTCCCCTTCATAAAATATAAACAAACCAATTGGACAGTATTCAAAATTTATGACTCTTTTTGGTTTCTAAGACAACCAGTCAATTAATACTTCCCTCCCTCCCATTGGACTGTATTCTTAGCCTTCATCACAAGAGAAAGATTTACAACCTCTCATGAACTAAATCATTTTCACTGGCGCATTGGATGGTCCCTTTGACAGTGCACAGCGCTATTAATTCTACAGTACTGAATTCTCCCAATATTGCAAAAATAATGCTTAGTGTTGCTAAATTGTTGATACTTCTTTGGTGGATTTGGTTGATACTTAAGACAGGATTGAAGACTTGTTTCCCTTAAAAGTCTACAAAACATTTGATATTTTCTTAAAAGATAACTGTAAAATGATATAATTTTCCAATATTCTTGAGAGATCCTCAAGTCTCTCTTGTAGCACTTGAGATTTAAAATCCTTGAAATTGTTCAAAATATTTGGCCACCAACAGTTGTTTCAGGCATGATTATTAAACTCCACCTTTATTATTGTGTTCATTTGCATAAAGTTGCTACAGTATATGACCTGACCAGACTATTTTTTTTATTTAGTATGCCTAGTCAGGGAGTGTGACAGGATGTGATTGCATATGGACATAGGGAGGAATGCCATGTGGAACACAGATGGGGGCCATGAGGGAGGGGACATATGATATAATATTTACCATGTTGTATACACCAAGGGCTATATCAGGCATAATTATTTGACTCCACCTTTTTTTCTTATTCAACAACTCATTTGCATATAATTTATTATATGAACTGACACTTTCATACATAGTATGCTCAATCAGGGACTGTGATAGCTAGGATGAGACTTCTTATGGAGCCTATAGGACGTAATGTGAGACATAGGGTGGGATGCCATGTGGGACATGGGGTGGGATGCCATGTGGAACAGGGTGGAATGCCATGTAGGATATATGATGGAATGCCATGCAGGACATAGGGAGGAATGCCATGGGATGGAATGTCATGTAGGACATGGGATGAAATGTTATGTGGGACATGGGATGTCATGTGGGACATGGTGTCCCACCCCATTTCAACAAGTCATTTGCATATAAGTAATTATATGAACCGACACTTTTATACATAGTATGCTCAATCAGGGACTGTGATAGCTAGGATGAGACTTCTTATGGAGCCTATGGGATGTCATGTGGGACATGGGGTGGGATATCATGTGGGACATGGGGTGGGATGCCATGTGGGACATGGGGTGGGATGCCATGTGGAACAGGGTAGAATGCCATGTGGGACATGGTGGGATGCCATATGGGACATGGTGGGATGCCACGAGTAACACAGAGTGTGACATAGGTTGGGATGCCATGTGTGACATGAGGTAGGATGCCATGTGTGACATAAGGTAGGATGCCATGTGTGACATAGGGTAGGAGGCTATGTGGGACATAGGGTAGGAAGGCATGGGGACATGGGAATGTAATGCCATGTGGGACATAAATTAGGATGTCATTGTGACATTGGGAAGGGTACCATGTGGAACATATGGTGGGATGCCATGTGGGACATCAGGTGGGAAGCCACTGATGCAGGATACAGGGAGGGATGCCATGTGGGACATAGGGAGGGATGTTATATGGTACATATGGTTGGATCAATGTGGGACATACATGTAGGATGGGATCCATGTGGGTCATAGCGTGGGATGCCATGTGGGACATATGGTGGAATGCCATGTGGGACATATGGTGGAATGCCATGTGAGACACTGTATGGTGGAATGCCATGTGGGACAAGGCATGGGATGTCATATGGGACATGAGGTGGGATGTCATTTGGGACATGGGATGTGATCCATGTGGGACATAGGGTGGAATGCCATGTGGGTAATAGGATGGGATTCCCTGTGGGACATATGATGGAATGCCACGTGGGACATGGGATGTCACGTGGGACATTAGGTGGGATGCCATATGTTGGAATGCCATGTGGGACATGGGATGGGATGTCATGTGGGACATGGGGTGTGATGCCATGTGGGACATGGGGTGTGATGCCATGTGGGACATGGGATGCCATGTGGGACTTAGTGTGAAATGCCATTTTTATAATTGGCTGGGTCATATGATATGGGTGTTAATTTGCATGGGCATGCGAACCATGACGGTATTTACCGTTCTTGTTTGAAAATGCTCTGCTTTGTTTATACTAAACGTATAATATTTTCTCTTGACTATTCTTCTGCCTACCATATTCACATTTAGCAATTTTTTCATTGGTTTGAAAGAGAAAGTATGAGGAGATAATTTTTTAATTTTTGCAAATAGCTCGTTTGGTTTTTGATCAATTGTTCAATTGATCAAAGTTTGATAAATTGTTAATTTATGCTAAATTTGTGATGTATGACAGGGTGGGCAGCTCAAAATCTGTATGTATTTCTTAAAATTCCCATCCTAAATCTGTCGCTGAAAATGATGATAAAGTCTATTACTGCTAGAAATTGAAAGAATTATGATAGATGATAAAAAAGCAAAGGATTTGCATAAGAATATACCATAGTCACCTTGTAATAATATATCACAAATTTACATAACAATTGGAATGAAGGCAGACATATCACAACTCTGTAAAATGATCATTTGCTTCTAGGATGGTTTTCAGTGGATCTCAAACCAATTTGAACTAATGTTGCCTTTAACATTATCTCATCTCCTATTTTAAAATTAACATCTAGATTTCTTCATGTCTTTTTCTTCTTACACTATACAGAGGTCTATTTATCATCGACGATAAAGGCATCCTTAGACAAATCACAATTAACGACCTGCCAGTTGGACGCTCTGTGGATGAAACGTTACGCCTGGTGCAAGCGTTCCAGTTCACTGATAAGCATGGAGAAGGTAATGAATCAAGAAATAAGGATGTAATTTCTGTGTGCTTTTAGCTGAAGGAAATTGGGAGCTGAAATTCTGAGACTTTTCAAAGTCTACAGGAAACGATGCTTATGAATGATAATATTGTACAAAACTAATTGTTCTCCTTTTATTGAGTTTTAATATATAAAAAACAATTCAAATTGTCAACGCCATCAACAAAAAATGACAGTTATAAGAAATAAACTCCACAATGAGATGAAATAAAATATTTTAAAGTTTATGGGCGGGTTTTGAAGATTTTATATGCACCAGAAAGAGCGCTAAAGTCTGAAGAGCAAAGTCTTTAAATCAACTCTCGACAAT
The DNA here is from genome assembly GCA_020152595.1 of Chiridota heheva. Classification (NCBI taxonomy): domain Eukaryota; kingdom Metazoa; phylum Echinodermata; class Holothuroidea; order Apodida; family Chiridotidae; genus Chiridota; species Chiridota heheva. The sequence continues at coordinate 583,297 of JAIGNY010000335.1, read as the reverse complement.
TCCTGTCCCCATGGTGATGAAAACCTAAATCTTAGCTATTAAAATTTTAAAAAAAATTAAGATTTTTTTTTTTCTTTTCGCCAGAGAAATAGCACTTTATGTCTTACCTGCGACCAAAATTACAGTTTCTTTGAGTAAGAAATATACTGAAAATATTTTGGTAGTATGACAGTGATAAGAAATATAAATCCACAATGAGATGAAATCAAATACCTTTTATTCTTTACTGCCCCAAAATTAATGGCAATCCTAATTCTAAATTTTGACACCGTAACTTTGTCCCCATGATATCATAACACTGAGCAGCAGTATACATATGAACATGCATAGTCCAGTAAGCACATGTAATACATGCAGAAAGGCATGGCTGAAAAAATATGATCAGTTTTCATGATGGAAAATGGACATTATTTGCTTGGTCAATCAATCTCTGCGTTTGATATTTGTTTTGCATGTTTTTGAAATTAAAAAGAGATGCCATTAAAGTATGAAGATCAGTTATTCATGCAGGAAATTATCATCAGGAAATTATCATCAGGGAAGAAGGGGTTTTTATTCAAAATTATAATTAGAAACAGGTTTTTGTATACTGCGAGTAAGTTAAAAAAATTGGCGATCAAGCTTTTGGAAATAAAGGAATATGGTCACCAGTTTTTTCTGAGTTGGTGACCACAAAGCAAACGCAATTGTCAAGGGTTGCTTTAAATTATGTCAAAGGCGCCTGTGTTTGCTGAGTTATGCTGATCAAAGTTTGTACTTTGTAGAAATCACATACATCAAAAAATAATCCTGTGTGTTGGATATATGCACATCACATTAAAGAAAAAGCCTGGGAAACAACATGATAAAAATCTGTTGCAATGGATTTTCAGTCCAAAATTTTCAAAGCCCACAAGGTTGAATAAAAACATCACTTAAATCACTCATCAATAAACAGACAAACCTTTACTGTTAAATACCACCCTATTTGTAAATTATTACTTCCAAGCCAGACTCATTGACCACAGAGGAATACTTTTGTCCTTGTGTTCAGCTGAAAGTCAGTGCAGCTGCAGTGAATTTTAATTCCTATCAATGTCAGATTATGACCATGGAAAGTGAGGTAAAGTCTGTGGAAATCCCTGGTGTAATTGCTTGTGCTGGATTTTGGTTTCCGTTGTGAGCAATATAGACTCCCCCCCCCCCCCCTGACAGATTTTATATTTTTTTTTCAGGGCTTAAGACACAAAATGTATTGCGAGGTTTAGACTTCATGAAACTGTTCTTACTTTATTCCTACAATTATTCCTACAAGAAGTTATTCAAGTTTACAGCACTTAAAGAAGTGTACGCACAGCTGGTTATAGCAGAGAATGCAGTCTCCGTGACAAAATTTCATTGTCCAAGTACCTGTGACATTTAAAAAAATTTTGTGACAAATTAAGAACATAGAAAGATGTATTAGAATTTGTCTGACATTTTGTGACATGTTTTACCTCTTCACTCACACTCATTGGTAATTTGATGTTGCATTTTAGTGATGGATATTTTTCATGAAACAGACATAATCAAATGATCCTTTTGTGAGTATCATTGGTCAACTAGTCATGATGTGTGAATCTATGCCAATCAAATGTGACAATGGCAAAACTGATGTGACATTCTGTGCAAAAGGTGCCAAAAAATATTCGACATTTGAGACATTTATGTGACAGATTTGAAAGTTTGTGATATGACATTTTGTGACAAGCCATCTATCATCACTCCATTCTCTGTAATAAGGCTAAGAGTGACATCACACCTTCAAATTTTTGAGAAAAAAAAGCATGTATTCTATTCAAAGATATTTTGATTTTTGAAGAAAATCAATGATAGATAGGCATACATTAAAAAGTATAGATTATTCCCATCTCAAAAAGAAGAAGAGTTTCCATTCATTTTCAAACAATTGCAGAACATTTCACCATTTACAGTATTTAGACTTGCTATGACCAGTTACTTGTGAAAACCTTTGAGTTATTTTTAAACCAAACAGGATGACCATTATGGTTTTGCCCTCTTATCAGTAGTACATCTCTAAGCTCAGGAATATTCCATTAAAGACATATTGAAAGCTAACAACAACTTTGGTAAAAAAAACCTCGCTATGCATGTATGTATGCATTTAATTATTTGGCACGTTTGACTCTTGACTGTCGCGGTGCTGTTTGACTCTGATTGTCGCGGTGCCGTTAAACTTCATTAAACCGTAGAAATCTGCACCATTTTCAGAGCCGACACCATTTACTTCTATGTAAAAATTTATACACCTTAAAATTTAAAAACCCTATGTTCACAAGATAGCAATTCGGTGAGTGTGAAAAAACAACTACCTTATTCATTACAGTTTACAAAGCCAAACTCCTGAGGAAATGAGCCTTTTCCACACTTACTTTGCTATTCGGTTGTTCACGGCTTCAGAAATGTAATGGTAGTTAGGTATCAGTGCGTATTTTGAACATGCTTGAGCAAAATCCGTACGCTCTGTTGCATTAGCGTAAACGCTGAAATGTGCAAGCATTCTTTAGTTAAGTCACGAACAAGTGCCCAAAGAAGGACGCAGACCACACGTCTTACGCTTGCGTTTTAGGTTAGAAATAGGTTAAAATCTATTTAAATGACGCTCATCATTTATAGCTCATTTTCTAGTTTTTAGAGGGAAAATTTTATGACTTTAGCGGAAGACTTTTAATAATTTATTTTATGTGGAACACTAGTAGACAAGTTTAACTACTTTATCAATTTTTTAGATTAAATAAATAAAGTTTTGATTTTGGAAATAATTTTGCGACCCAAATTTTGTGGACGCGTGTTGAAGGTCATAGACTTTTTATTTATTGTGTGACACAAGATTTTCAAGGTGAATGCTCTTATGCCCTAATCCGGAGGATTACAGTAGGTCACTGCGTGATTTGGGCATGAAGATTCATGCTGCAACAACTTCAGCTTAATTTGAAGGAAAATGCTATAAACCTTTTAAAACTGCGAATGGTTTCATCAAAATCGTTTAAAATTGACCATTTCACATTATTTTGAATTTGAAGGCCTTATTATGAAAAATTTGTATTGAAATTTGGTGACATCACAACAAGAAACTATGTAACTTTCTGATGTTGGTTTTTTTTTTTTTTAATCTCCAAAGTGTTTTTTAATGGGAGCAGTTGCAGATTACTAAGAGGATTTGAATCTTCATCGTACCCCCAATCAAAATTTAACATTGATTTTCAGTGACTGAAATTTAGGACAGAAATTGAAAGAATTACATTGTGCTGTCCTCTTGTTTCATCAAAACTTTGTCATTCATCACAAATTCTACAGAATTTGATCAGCCAGAACTCGAAAAATACAGGTGTCTTTGACGTAATTTAAAGACGATGCGTCTTTGTGGGGGACATAAAATCTCTACCTTTCCATACACCTTGAAATAATTGATTTCATGCCATGTTGAGTTGACTTGTTATTGCAGTCATTTTTAGGAAACTATCAAAGAATTTGACTTTCAACTTTTATATGACATCACAGTCACACAAATATGACAGAAATAGGACAGAAATTCACAGAATTACATTGTGCTGTCCTCTTGTTTCATCTAAACTTTTTATAGTATATCTCTATGGTATATATCTATGATGTCAGAGAGGCAATTGCATTGCAAATGTTTATGTGTTTCTCACTATTTTTTCTATCATATAATCTGGCAGGGATTTATCGCAAGTCGTTCACGTGCAGATTTTGCAGTTGTTTATCATTAATCATGTCGTTTTTGAGTAGCACTAATAGACACACTTAGTTGAGATAAATGTTTGTGGGAGAAGATATGCAGTATCAACTGTTCTAGATCCTCATTTTGTCCATAAAATGTCAAGGCAAACTAAGGATTCACACATATTCATTCATCATAATTACTTTATATCTAAAACTATTGTAGAAGAGTTATTTCAGTAGTTAAAGAAATATTCCCATGATTTTTTGTAAAATTTTATTTGTAAGAGCATACCTTTAGAGCCAATGTGGTACAAAAATCAGGTTGATATCATATTCCATTCAGGAGATATGGATTTTAAAGATTTCCCAATTGCATTTTAAAGTTTTTGTACAGTATGATGAATTTGTGTTTGATGATGTCATAGGGGCAATTCCATTGCAAATGTTTATGTATTTATTTGAACGTTAATTGGTTGTGTCTGTATGATTAGAAACAATTTTCCAAAAGTTGTTAAAGTAGGGTATATATTTCATCAATTTATTTTTCTAGCAGGTTTTACTAATAAAAAAGGATGATATATTTTAATGAAATACATAAACTTTGTGGGAGAATGTGTCGCTGTGATGTCATACTGAGCCTTTTCCTATTTGTTTATTGCCATTTTTGTGAACCTTAACAAATTTGAATATCTCCTGGGAGGAATAACATATCCAAATGATTTTTGTATAAATTGTTTCTAAAAATTTTCTTTCTTATGAAAGATTACGAAAAAAACATGGGAATACTTCTTCAAGGTAAAATATCACACCAACGTAATTGTGGGGATTCTTAAGGTAGTACATAGGGGGTTCGTGAGTCGTCATTAATTGTCCTTTGTATGTCTCTATTTGTAGCTCATTTTGTTTTTTAGGAAGCGGCGCAAATATAAATTGAATAAAAACCAAGATCTTTCTCAAATAAATGACTTTCTTATCAGAATGGAAAGTATGAGGCATGAAAACCTGTATTTTCTGTCCTTGATGTAAAAAAAAAACCTTTTTTTGGCTTCATGACGTCCTAGACATGCATCAGGAAATACAACTTCTTTTAGTTAAAACTTGAAAAAAATTGTTAGAATGACAGGTATGTTGTGTCTGTATATAATCTATAAATATTTTCACCTAATGACTTAGCAAAAGCAGCTTTGACTTGTTAAATTTATTTTTGAATGAAAGTTGTTTGTTAACACAGTTTAGTTGTCAGTGCTAATTTTGAATTTCGAAAACGTGTTTCTTTTTATAATTTTTTATGAGTGTGATTTGAAAATGACATTAATCTGTTGGGTTATGTAGGAATTTTTAATAACAAAACCCTATATTTCCTGTCATTGATGTTCAACCCTTGGGTTCATATTTCCTTTTTGATTGGTTTTATGATGACCAAGACATTAAGCAGGAAATATCTTCTTCTTTATTTAGTGAAATTTAAAGAAAATTATAAATATAAATTCAATTTAGACTTCAAACTGCGTCGTTTAGCAGTAGACCTTACAGTTTTTGGTTCCGATGTGATAGCATTAGGAATCTATGCGGTCATGGTGACGTGTGTATGTATGTATGTGTGTATGTGACAGCCAGCTCATAAACATGATATCTCAAGAACGGTACAGTGGGCTCATGTCATATGTGGTATACATACAACCCATGGTCCGTAGATGTGCCCTATTGTTTTTGGTGGTGATGTCATGCATATTAATGAGTAGGCAGACTTGATGTAAAAATCTTGAAATGCTCGTATTTAACAACCGCATATCTGTTTTGTTTCATATTTGGTGCAGGTATGATGTTAGCTAGTGTGTACATGTACATGTTATGAAAATGTTGAATTTTATTAATATGCATAGTGGGCAGGGCTTAATATGATTTTGCTGAAAAGAGCTTGTAAACAATATTTAAAGAACGATAAGCTGGATTCAAGTCGTGGTACACAGATAGCTCATGGTCCATAGATAGGCCCTAATTATTTTTGGCGGCGATGTCATGCATATTAATTGGTAGGCGCGGCTTAATGTAAAATTCTTGACATGCCTATATTTTGACAACAGTATATATATGTTTTGTTGTATAGTTGGTACAATTATGTTTGCTAATGTGTACAGTACATGTTCATGGTATAAAAACTTGAATTTCATTAGTATGTGTAGTGGGTAGGGCTTAATATGATTTTGCTGAAAAAGCTTGTAATTACGGTATCTAAAGAATGATAAACTGCATTCAAGTCATATGTGATACACAGATAGCCCATAGTCTGTGGATGTGCCTTATTGGTTTTGTTGGTGATATTATGCATATTAATGAGTAGGCGGGGCTTAATCTAAAATTCTTTAAATATGATACATGAGCATCCCTATGTCTCGTTTACATCATACTTGCTATGATAATAATGTTGATTATTGTACACATGCTAGTGTTGTCAATCAGTATGTCTATTTTATTGATCTGCATCATGCATGGTGGTCGTGACTTATGAATAAATATCCTGAAACAAATATTTCATGATATGCAATCATTGCAATGACATGACAGTTTATACGAATCTTGCAAATCAATCAGCATATATAAAAAAAAGCATCGAAACCACAAAACCGTTTGGTTCTGGGTTTTTTTTCTTTCATGCCATGCCATGATTCCAAATTTTTGATTTATTATTTTTGAGTCTGGGCCTAATTCTGCAATATATTTTCGGGGATGTTATCCTCATGTTCTTTAATTAATTTACATAATAAATCCATCTAGATCATGGATCATAAATTTTATTTCAATCCGGAGTTTATCATGGTCATATAGCCTAATCCTTTTCACTAAGTGTAGGATAGGCGCATAAGTTAGGCCAGCTAAGCTTGCAACAGTCAGTGGTATGTGTGGTCCATTATTGGCATATCAATCTTGGTGGTGTTGTTGTCGTCAGGTGATATGTATGCACCAAGAGCAGTAGCACATTTGCCGTAATTACACTGGCCTAGGAATTGGTCTGTATTTGCCGTGCTCCTGACTGGTTTGGCCTGTTTTACGATTAAATGTTATTTGGAAGCCATGTAAAAAGAAATTCTACATCACACAGTGATCACCCACATCGCAGGGGAGAAATTCATAGTGTAAATTTGTCAATTTTGTAATATTCTATTGGTCTGCGAATTTCACCCTTTTTTTAATCAATGATAAATTTAAAACACCAATGAACATACTTATACAACCTTTAAATAAAAGTTTTGCAAAAGTGACCATCATTTATACATTCCTTGACCATGTAATCATGGTCGGCAAATGGCACGTTTAAACTCATTATATAAATCCAAGTGGGTGTGAATACGTACAGAAGAAAAGGAACGACTTTTCAGAGTTTGCTTATTGACTGTTAGTGAAGACATCTTACATGCTGACCTCTTTCGCAATTTAATGTACTTTACATTGCACAATTACACATTTTTAGAGCACATATACATACTGTTGTTTACTCGAGAAATCTAAAAAAAAATGTTTTTCTTTTTTATGATTTTTTTTTCTTCCCGCGAATTCCCAATTTTCCCGCGGTTATAATCGCGGGAACCGTAGATTCTTTCCAGCTCTGGTTTGGATAACATCAGATAATACTTTGGTTCTCGGTCATTAAGTATCTTCTTCCTCTTAAAACAAGTGACTTAGTGAACTTAGTAAAATACTTATCTTCCCTCTCGGCTTTATTCCTCATGGGAATAAATATCCCTTTAAGGTAAAATATGCACCAAAGTAATTGTGGGGATTCTTAAGGTAGTACATAAGGGATTCGTGAGTCGTCATTAATTATCCTTTGTAAGGAAATTCTACATCACACAGTGATTACCTACATCGCATGGGCGAAATTCATAGTGTAAATTTGTCAGTTTTGTAACATTCTTTTGGTCTGCAAATTTTATCCTTTTTTCAATCAATAAAAAATTTAAAACACCAATGAATATAATTATACAACCTTTAACTAAAAGTTTTGCAAAAGTGACCATCATTTATACATTCCTTGACCATGAAATCATCGTCGGCAAATGGCACGTTTAAACTCATTATATATTCATAAATCCAAGTGGGTGTGAATACGTACAGAAGAAAAGGAACGACTTTTCAGAGTTTGGTTATTGACTGTTAGTGAAGACATCTTACATGCTGACCCTTTCGCAATTTAATGTACTTTTCATTGCACAATTACACATTTTAGAGCACATATACATACATACTGTTGTTTATTCGAGAAATCTAAAAAAAAAAATGTTTTCTTTTATGATTTTTTTTTCTTCCCGCGAATTCCCAATTTTCCCGCGGTTATAATCGCGGGAACCGTAGATTCTTTTCAGCTCTGGTTTGGGTAACATCAGATAATTGGATGACATCAGATTGGTTTTGGTCATTAGATAATTGGATTCTTCCTCTTAAAACAAGTAACTTAGTGAACTTAGTAAAATACTTATCTTCCCTCTTAAGACAAGTGACTTAGTGAACTTAGTAAAAGACTTATCTTTCCATTCGGCTTTATGGGCGATTTTCTTAATTTTGCTTTTTGTTTGTTTCATTTTCTATAGTTTGCCCAGCGGGATGGAAACCAGGTGCAGACACAATCACCCCTGATGTAAAGAAGAGTAAAAAGTATTTTGAAAAGCAATAATAAGAAGAAGACTGCAGGAACAGCAGATAAATCTTTTATCCTTGTACATGTTATTGAATCATAAACATGAGAATCTTTCAGTATGAGTGAATCAGTTCATGGGAGTATATTTTAGATAGGTTCTAAAACATTTAGTGGAATTTTAGAAAATAAGTAAATAGGATACTACAGACATCTTTGCCTTGTTCAATATCGTTTAATCATTCTTACTGTGGTACTTATGATAGAATTATCTGATGATTGTCAATAAAAGTCATCTTTGAAGTTGATTCAAGATATGTGATATACGTTTTTTTTTTTACTTGCCTATAAAGTTAAATGAATTAGTCAAACCTTGATTGATTGCAAACGTAAGAAGGAACCAAATTTTGAATAATATTTAATATCTTGCTTCCATTCAGGTTTGTAAGACGACGTTTCCATTCAGGAGATAATTAAGTTTTAAAGGTGCCACCGTATTTTGCTAGAGGGTCTACACAAATATGTCTTGATGTGTTTCTCTTTTGTTTTGCAAGATATAGAAAAGCAATTAGCTCTTGTTGAAACATTTCAAAATGGTTATGGACAGTAGGCCTATTCACCAAGAATGTTTTGTTTATTTATTTACTCACGTTCTTAGTGGTTTGCATAGTGTGGATCAGTGATGTCAACTTTTACACAAAATCAGTCAGGATTTTAAATTGAATATCTCGTTAGAGGATATAAGTTTTGTAAACCATTGTCATTTTGCCTCTTTATTGTTCACTCGGAGATGTCATGTGATCCTGTAAGACTGTTGTCGGTAAAAGGCATCTTTCTTATTCAAGTAGAAGCCATTTATGTACTGTAATAGAACCTCAACCTTCCCAGCGAAAGCTGTTCTTGATTGCATCATTTAACTATTTTTGTAGTCGTTTCAAATATGTTCCTCAAAAGTTATAGCGTATGAAGCTTGCATCAAGTAGCTTGTCATAAGCCTGATTTACCCCTTTAGTTTGAAAAATAGAATGAGGAATATACTTAGTTGAAAATAGATGACAGATATTGTGTAAATTTAGGCCCAAATAATAAGATAGGTGCTCCACAAAATGTATTTTGCATTAGACATGCTGTGTAAATACCGTTACTACAATTTATCAAAATATCCGCTGTACAGTGGTCCGCAGTACAACAGTCCCCAGTACAGCGGTCTGCCGTACAGCGGATTTAGAAAGCTTAATCTTACTGCATGTCAAAAACCACCACTTCTGTGATACTAGCCCTGTCTGAACTTTCCGCTTTGCTGATTCAATGAAAGGATCTATTGTTAACCAGCTTCATCACACAAGTGCATTGTATTTGCTTGCCATATAGTTCTGGATAGTGGAGCAGAAAGTTTACTGAGCAACAATAGTTGGCTGTTTAAAGCATTTAGAGCTGATTTTTCTGGAGAGAGCATGCATGACTAACTTTAGTCGTACTTGATGCAGTTTTCTTGTATAAATATTTTCAGCACAAAGCCTAACGGCCTTTACTCCAAATGAAGTCAATAAGGATGTGAAATAGAACTATTCATGTACATTTTTTAGCTCTTATTTGAAAAATATTGTTTTTGGTTCTTCCAAACTGGAAAAAAAACAGGTGTTTGTAAAAGCCTACATGAGATAAGGCCCACATACATCTTTGAGGAACATTGGTTGATCATAAGGAAGTAACCATCTCTAGGAGGAATGGTCCAATCATTTATGGGTTTTACACAAAGTCCTTCCAAGCATATTTAGGCTCAGCCAGGACTAATCTAATTTGCTTCACTGAATAGCAGTTATGTGGCTTGAGCCACAGATGAATGACCTGTTGTGTACAGTGTAACAGTAGCTTGTTGCTAACAAGTGAACTATGAAGATGCTGTCAGTTAAGAAGGTATAGATTACTCCTGTGTTGTGTATGGTGTAACAATAGCTGGTTGCTAGTCAATGAATTGTAAAGTCTCTGGGTTGAATGGTGTGGATTACCCCTGATTTTCAGAAAATCGAGTGGGTCAGTTGGAGGCTAAGGCCCAAAAATAAATGTATATTATTATCAACAAGATCGCGATTATGATCATCTCTTATTCTTTATTTATGAAACCATTTTTTACTTGACATAGTCGTGTTATTATCTTTGCTTGCATTGACAATACTGTATAAGGAGAATCATTCTACCGGCGACTGAAGATGCCTTCATAAAAAAAAATTCTTCTTTGAATTTTAAACCTTTTGTCTTGGATATTTCTCTCCAGCTTTTACATTTGCAACTGGAAACATTCTGAAGTAAGTGTGTGTGTGTGAATTTTCAGTGACATGAAGGTTGATTTTGATATCGAAATTTCATTTGACCTGAAATGTTTTAGAGAACCTTTTGTTCGGGATACATTTTAGATCCCATTGACTTTAGTGTGTGAAACAGTGCTCTGTACTCCTAATCTAATGGGTAGACTTGGAGATGTGCGATAAGACTATGAGAACTCCTGCTTCGTCTGAACATGCCTTCATAATACCTACCGGTCTTCAATTCAAGATCCTGTAACTACTCTGTTTAATGATGAGGCTTTTAGTATGGAAGTGACACTGACAACACTTCCCTTTGTTTGTAAGCTTTGTTAGTTTGATACCATGTCATCTTTTTAAAGTTTCGCTGTCATTTGTTTTTTTTCCGTTTTTCATATTTAGATGTTAAATTGATTTTATGTTTCTTATTGAAATGTCTTCTGGTATTCTTAATTGATTTTGTTTCTTCTGACATCTAATCAACTGTTTGTTCACAGAGTCCATACCATATTTGAATATAGTTTGTTCTCTGGGAGCAACAGATTGATTATGAGTGTGAAGCATGTGATAGACCCCATAATCATCATTGCACTCAACAGGTGCTAAAAGGATTAGTTCAGTGGTTTAGCGTGTTTAGCTTATATGAAAGAAGACTTCAAAAGAAACAAAATGGTGAAAAAAGCATTCAACAATCTTGTTCCATTAGGAGATATTTAACTTTAAAGTTTGGTATCATTTCTGTAGAAACGACTGAAATCAGCCTAGTTGTGTTGTCATAGCCTCAGATTCCTCAGTCTTTATGTCTTCTAATATATTTTGTGGCTTAAAAACCATGGAATATGTTCACAAAAAAAAAGAGTTAAAGTGAATCTAGGAAGAGTATTTAAAATACACCACCTGAAGAAAGTTAAAGGATAAGTAATTTAAATAGTGAAAAAATTAGAAAAAAACTTTCTTTAAAATACATAAAGACTGAGGAATATGAGGCTGTGATATCACAACTTGTCTGATTTCAGACACAAATGTTTCTACACAAATGATATTAAATATCTCCTTAATAGAATAGGTTTTTGCAATGTTTTATTCACCATTTTGTTTTGTTTTGAAGTCCTTTTTATTTGACAATTTAAAAAAAGAAATACCTCAAATTATAAATGTCAGTAAAACTGGGAAAATGCGGTAATGTTTATGATGAAAAGTGCTGATTGCTATTGGACATACTTTCTATAAAGTCAAATTAATCCAGTGATTATGATTTTGTTTTAACTTCACTTTCAGATCAAAAATACTTGTACTTCACTTTTTAATTGTAGTTGAAAATATTTGCAGAAAGGGTGAAAACTTGTAGAATAAATCACTGATGAGTTGAATAACAAAATTACTGACAAATATTAAAAAGAACCTAAGAAATAGAATGTTACTAGTTATATTTTTGACAGTCGTACAGATTTTTGAAAAAGTGTCTTGTATTAGAAATAAGAGCATTTAGAACTGATATATTGGGTAATGTTCTTTGCATTAATGAATTATTGTAGAAAAACAACATCTGAATAATTATTGATTTTTGAAGGTCAGTAGCATTTTGCCTAGTTTTATGTTCAGTGTGTATATATCTTTGTATAATTATTGGTTAAAAGTCTTGACAAATCACACACCAGCTGACTATGGAGAATTACAAATTTATATGGGAAAGTACTTCAAGCTTCCTTTCCCCTTTAAACTTCAAATTGGATGTAGGTCGGAAATGTTGGTGCCTGAGACTGAGGGTACCACAAAATGTACAATTTTTGAAACCTTGTTGAAATTAAGTTTTTGAGATAAAATTTGATTAAACCACCTGGATGGCCATTTCATATAAGTTCTTTTGACTGATCACTTTCAAGAATATCCATACTTTCTCTGACTCACTATTTTTTTTCTTCCTACCTCTGGAATGATTTAACCTCTCGGGCACAATTTGACTCTCGCTGTCGTGGTGCCATTAAGCCATCATCAAACAAACCCGAATCTCTTGAATTTTACCATGTGGCATTATCATTTTCTCATAGAGGGCGCAGTTTTTCTCATCCATGGAGAGTTTCTTCCAATGCAGAATATTTTTTCTTGCGCAGTTTTTCTCATCAATGGAGTTTCTTCCACTGCGGAATGTTTTGTCTTGCGCAGTTTAATGAAATTCAAAATTGATATCCAGACTTGTTTTAGTTCAGAAGTGTGATATGTTATAGTACCTTATATCGTACTGTCAATCCCATATCATTGTAAATAGTGTCTTTCAGGCTAGCATTTGCGCATCTATATTTGGTAGCAAGTGATGATGGCTTTATCATGAGCAGTAAAACTTTACCATCGTATTATTTATGCATAATCTATGTTCTGAAAATGCTTGAACTCTGATGTAGCTTGAATATGTGGATATTTAGAAATGGGAAAAAAAGAAAGAGATTTTTGTACAACGCTTCTAGATTGTACTCTTCAGAAGTTGTATCATCAAAAAGGTTGTAATTAATTGTTAGAGAATCTTTCATTGATGGGTATATCTCTATTTGATAACGGTTTTCTCATTCGTTTGAAGAAGTCTGGGAAAAATGTGTAAATCAGGATATTTTCATTACTTAATAATATTTTCATTACTTAATATTGCTTTGGCAGACATGTTACACATTCCCATTATCATCCTAAATAACCAGAGTTGAAGGTGTTAATTTTAAGGATAACAAGATTATTAAATGTTCTAGGATTCTTACCGGGAAACAAGTCAATTGTTTACACTAATATTATTTAAGTTGAAAGTTCTTAAAGAAGCACAGTAGTGGCTAAAATAATTTTACAATAAGAGTAAATAATGAAATGGTTATGGTAGAGAATTTGGGAAAATTTCACTGCAACTAGGGCCCTCTACAATGAGCCAAACATAATGAAAAACACCAAGCAACCAGTACAACAAGTTCCGTTGGGTCGGCCCTGGTGAACCATCTCGTGCTATGTTATATATGAAAACAAAATTTACTTTTGTATTTAGGATGCTAAACATTGCATGTGCAATCTACCATAACCTTGATATTAGAGACCTAAGTGTTATCTCAGGTAAACATCAAAGGAATCATTTTTTAGGATAATAGCAGCTGATTTTGCCAACTTTTAGCAGCTATCTATTTTAACCTTTTGGGGGGAAATTAGCAATAAGAAAGCAGTTTAATTTCATAAAGCCTTTTCCTTATGGGTCAAAATCTGCCAGAATTGTGTGACATTGATTAAGCTGCAGCATCACCATCCTTTCTTTTCGACCTGCTCTATGATTTTATAGTCAGGTCAGGCATTCTGCTACTGGTAATCATGTACACCAATACTACCTATTCATGGTTGGGCCGTCAGCGACTAAACCGGCACCCCCGCCAGGCTTGCTTGGTGAGGAGGGTGTGGCTAAGCACCCAGTAGGGCGGATGAGCTTCTTGAAGAGTCAACAGCCACTTAACTAAACCTGAGGTGCCCCGTGGTATCTCCTTAAAGAGTTTATTATGTACTGCAAAACTCCCCGGCCAACCACTGCAGTAGTCATCAGTCCACCCTGTTGTGACAAACTCCCACTGGAAGGATCATCGCATGATCTACCAAGAGAGTACGCCTAGTAATGGCAAAGCTTGGATGTACTTTAAACCAAATTTCCAGCAGTCCAGAAGGAATGCGTTATGACAGCTATGTGCTCCTATAAATACTGAGGATGATAACGACCTTGAAGGACAGTCTTCGTTGAGAATCGACTGACTGCATGATAATGATTTACCATTTTTGGGCTACTTTGGTGCAAAGGATGGTAATGTTAACCCATGTTTACAGGTAAGGGGGCTGGAAAAGTGACTAAAAATTGAAGAGCATGATTTTGAATCGGTTAATGCCAGCAACAAAAAATGACATCACTTAAATTTTTCTTCTGAAATTATTTCATTTTGATGCCGTCTGGACAAACCGTAATCTTTGTTCCAAAAAAAGACAAATTGTAAAGTTTTTGAAATGTTTTCTGCCAATTCCTTGTGAAGGTGTCTGCATAATTATGCAATATTCATCTGAGAAAACCCTCACAAACCGTTTGTCAACACAGGTAATGAGTTAGATCCTGGTGAATCGTGTTACACCTTAGCACATACCTATTGTCTGCACTCAAAAGAAGCTTCGTTTTTATCTGCTGTGGGCTGTTTTATGTAGATTCATTATGCAATAAGCATAAGAATTTCAATTTCCCAGTGCTAAATGTTTACGAGGGATTTCTCTTAATATGGTGAAAAGAGGCTCGAGAAAATAAAAGCGTCGCTTGCAGAAGGTGCCAGGTTCGTTTTCTAGCCAAGTACCATGCCATAATTCTTAGTAGGATATTAATTTTATTTTAGTTTACACATGTATGTAAATTAGCGTTTGTATCTGCTGGCCTAGTTGCTTATTTATATTTCTATCGTGTGGACATTGCTCACAAACGCTGCAAGAGTAACGCTGCAAGAGCAGAGGGTATTTGTAACTTTCAAGGGAATGTAAGAGCACTTGCCTTCCTATTATGTGGAAGTCCTGCTCATTGCTCTGCACCACCTAATAGACAATTTATATGGACCAATCATATCAGCTGTAATATAATACCAAAAATGATTGAATGCGATTCAACCTGTTGATGTGTATAGTCTTGTGCCAGAATTTTGTAGAAGTGTTTCTATTTCTACTTTTCCATGTTGAGTAATACAGAAATGCTTTCACCAAACGGAATTGTTGCATTTTTCTTTCTGATTTCTCTCCAAATTTATTAACATGTCAACTGCGGCAGAAATTTTCCAAAAGTCATGGAGATAGATGGTGATTGGAGATGATCCCTGCCCTCCGGCCTGCCATTTGATGCCGACACTCCCCTAAAAATGCCTACTTTCCCCAAAAAAATGCCTACTTTCCCCCCAAAAAAAAAAAACCTACTTCCCCAAGAAAATGCCTACCTCCCCCAACCCATTGCTTACTTTCCTCCCTCCCTAGGTGAAAAGAACAAGTTCTGTTTTTTGTATTATTATGAAACATTGCATTTTGTTCAATAACCCATGTTCAACTAGTCGTGGTTCTACTCGTGTTCATGATTCAGCAAAAATTAAAAAAATTACCGATCTTTCTTCTAGGCAAGCTTTATTAAGAAAAGTTTAAAATATCACTATGCAATAAATACTATTTCTAAAATAATTGTTGAGCAAAGTTAGCTCATCTGCATAATTTTTGACATCACACTTGGAATGGAAATAGTAATAACAGATTTTCTTAAGAAATCTAATGTATAAACTTTCAAAAATAATTACAATTTTTACATTTAGCAAAGAGGCATATCAAGGTGGTCTGTAACGATTGCTAGAATCTGCAGCACTGGTGGAATGTATTTTACATAATGAATACAACTACACTGCAATAAAATTAAATCAATGAAAAAAATCGAATTTTGACCTTACAACGTATGTATCATAGCAGTGCTAAAAGCTGAACCATTAGGTTCATAAGGCCAGTGCTTTTTCATGGCGCAAGTGGATGAGAGTACAAGACTCCTAAACGGGATGCCAGTCCATCGCAGGTTAACTCCCCAGCAGTGCTGGTACTTGTTTACAGCTGAGTGGACTGAAGCAGGTAAAGTGTCTTGCACAATGCAGCACACACGACGGGAACCACACCTGGTACCTTTCCCATACAAGCTAACCACTGCACCTCGGCAGTGAATTCAACTTAATTGCTCAATACACTGAACATTCAAATGTCAATGTTTGACTGCCTTTGAGCAAAAAGTATGTAAAGCAATGAATAGTTTAGATCTAAATATGTGTGTTTGATAAGGGTTTAATGGCACCTCGGCAATGAGGGTCAAATTGTGCCTGAGAGGTTAGATCATTCTAGGAAGAAAACAAAATAAGGAGAGATTGAGAGAAACACCGGAATAAAAAGCCAGAAAGCTGGGATCGAGAGAGGAGGTGCATGGGTGAAAAAAAAGGAGGGAGAGGACTAAATATGGTTGTAGAGGGAAGGAAGGAGATAATTTTATCTGGAGGATTTTTCTGGAAGAGCTCGGCTATCGGGTACAGCCCTCCCATGGATCATTCTCAAAACACTCTCATTCATAACCAGTACTTCTATTCTTTTGAATTTCTCTCAAGTGATCCAAGTCTCCTTGAACCTCCTCCTGAGTTTGTCGTAAATCCGATTTGATTTTTGCTCTGAGCTCTTGAAGTCCCATTTGTTCACCATCACTCGCATCCCCGTTTGCATCCCCTCCTGTCACCACTTTGTCTGGTCCACTGATATTATCTCTAGCTTGTATGTCCTCCTCAGCATCAGAAGGCATTCCAACTGACCCCCGTGGAGTAGACTCTGGTGTTGTTGTTGGTGCGGTCAGATGCACCAAATCTTCTTGAAATGTTACAGACCTTTTACCAGCTGACCTTTGACCACTCTGGTGACTGTTAGTGACATTTTTTTCAGCTGTCAATCCATCCTCTGGATTAATAATCATAGTTTCAGCTGCCTCTTTCTCAGTCAATGATGCCCCATCCTCTTCATCACTCAACTCTTCTAGGTCATCGTCAAGCTCTGCTAAATCTCTCTCTGAAAAGTCATCTTCATCATCTTCCTCTGGCAAGGAAGGCTGGAAAGACAGACGAGAACCTGAATGAGGGTGTTCAAACTCGGATAGAGTTCTCGCATCTGAGTCTCCAGCCAAGCTCAGCCTGGCTGTTGGAATGTTGATTATCTGCGTGTGTTCTGTAGCAGGATGTGAAAGACTTGAGAGGGCAGCAGACAATGCTCGTTTGGCCTCGGTGGTGCACCCACAATGTTCACCATGCTCATGTATGTTCAGGTGTTCTTGGTCCCCACGAAGAACGTTAAGACTTGATATGGAGACCCTGCTTCCTTTGCTGTTCGTTGGGGATTCGGGTCTGGATAGTTTGGCAAGATCATCAACTGTGTCATCTATAGTAACTTTAGTATGAGCTGATGTAGAAGCTTGTCGTCTTTGAGGGGAAGGAATCTGCCGAGAAATCTTGATGTACTCCTGCTCTCCTTCAGGTGGTCCGGTACTGATGCTGGAGACCCTTGCTCTGTTCAGGTGACCTGGTTTTGCTAAGGCTGACCTGGGGGTCTGAACAGTCCGAGGGGTTACAGGTTCATCAAACAAGTACTTCCTGTGACTTGTACTTGATCTGGCCCTTCTTGACCCGGAAGAATTCCGAGACGTCTCAGATCTCCTAGTCAACTCTGATCTTGGCCTTGAAACTGATTTTGAAGAAGTAGGAACAGGGCTAGAATGCCTTTGTAGAGGAATAACAGTCTTGGATTTATTTCTTTGAACTGACGTGTCAGAAATGTTGGACTGAATATCAAGTTTATCATGATCTGGCGTCGGACCACGGTCTCTCCCTGTTGTACACGGAGAAGGTGGTTTATCAACTGTCACTCCAGATGATACACTGTCGCGACTAAAGCTGGCAAACAAATGCGACTTTGATGTTTCCCGTTTCTCCCCAGAAAGTTTCTGCATTAGGTCTGGATGATCAGTTTCTTCCGTTAAAGCGTCATTTTCCGGCGACAATCCAAGCTTCTGGTGTAGTAAAGTTTGGTAGTCGTCCATTGTCATGGCATCAATGTCATCATTATCCTTGGATGCTTGGTCGACTGTAATCATTGTGATACGCTGATTTAGGCTCTCTGTCCCATCGATGTTCTTTTTCGGCTTGGTTTTGTGTCTAACACAAAATTTATCCAGCTTGATGTGAACTTTTGGTTTGGAATCATTTTTGATCAGCTTGGTATAGATGACTGGATGCCTTTCACTTAGATCCTGTTTAAAAAAGAAGAAAAGTAAAAGAATAGTAATTTACAAAATTCTGTTCTCAAAATGGCACAGATCGTGAGGTGTTATTTTGAAGTTAAGTATGTGGCAATCTGATCTTACCTCTTTTGGAGGAGGAACCACAGGCTCTCTAGGACTGAGCACCTTGGCATTGGGAGAAGACACCTGCTCCTCCCAGTTGAGAGGGATTAGGCTCGCAGGGCGGTTCTTACTTTTGTCCCAGCTAAAATCACTCATATGGTACTCCCTTAACTGCTCTTCCACAGTTTCTCCTCTGAAGATAAAAAGATTGAAATACTAATTGGTGATAAGTTTACCCCTTGGAAAATTATACGAATGGTATGAAAGGGTTAACTTATAATGCGCCATGTAATTTGTGGCACAGGATAATGCATAGAGAAGCCGGGCAGAGATTTAGCAATGCACGAGGGCGAAGCCTGGGTGCACCCAGCGTCATCTATGCAACCAGCTTCTATGCATTATCCTGTGCTAAAAGCATAGCACACTATGAATTGACCATGTTCAACTATCTTTTTTTATTATTAAAAATTAACAAATTCAGGAAAAACATTTGAAAAAAATACATAACACCTTTGGAATAATTTGTATAAGGTCATGACAATATGAGCATGAGCAGTATTATAGTGCATTGTTTATAGGCACATTGTACATCGCGCAAGAACAATGGAAACTTTAGACACACTGCCAAAACATTGGTGTGCGTGCATGGTTTGATGCGCTTATGTATTCAGCACAGGATAATGCATGATCACCCGCAATACATTCTGTATACTGAGTATATATGAAGAGGAGATATGCAATAGAATATAATAGATAATATAGCAGATATAAAATAGAATATGTGGAAGTGACACACATGAGCCCTAGGGCAAGTTTAGGTTCATAATTAAATTGTTATTAATATTACCTTTAAGCGATCTATGCATAAACTACGCTTATTGATTTTATTGAACCCAGAAACATATCTGAAATAATCAAAACTGCCTGAGAAAAGAATTACAATTTTTCATACACAAATAAACCAGAAATGAATGATTTTCATTTTTGCAATGTTTATTTTTGATACATTTATGTTTCACAATGTGATCCAGGGATCAGCAAAGCAGCTTGCCCGCCAGGAGGGAGCATCTGAATTTGTGATTGTCCTGATTGTCCTGAAAGTACCTAAGGTTGCCTGTGGATTTGTTTTTTTGTATAGATGCAATGCAGATTTTGTAAATGTCATAGTTGCCCGGATACAATTTTTGGTTGTCCCGGGCAACCAAACATATGATTTGTCGAACACTGATTCGCTCATTGTTTGCTTACTCTTCCTTGACTTAAGATTGGATGATAATACAGCTTTACCAGAATCATCCACTTATTTCTAAGCATGTGAAATAGAGGTTCGTGCATTACTAGCACAGTCCCTATAAATCATTAAATGGCCAACCAACGTGAAATGTAAGCTATCCTAACAAAACTTGGACAAAATACCACCAACTTCCTTTGCATGGGTCTATGAATTATTATTTGTACATCATATCACTGATACGTGCGTTAAGAACAGCAGGTCAAATCATACTGGATAACAGATAGGAAATATAAAGAAATACATCATTGTGTTCTAAATAGGA
This sequence comes from Chiridota heheva, assembly GCA_020152595.1. Classification (NCBI taxonomy): domain Eukaryota; kingdom Metazoa; phylum Echinodermata; class Holothuroidea; order Apodida; family Chiridotidae; genus Chiridota; species Chiridota heheva. The sequence continues at coordinate 563,155 of JAIGNY010000335.1, read as the reverse complement.
CAAATGATGACATTATTGGTAGTATTTCAATACAAAATGGCAGCCCTAATAATACAACTTTAAACATGGATAACTTAAGAATGGAATAAGCTTTTAAGATATGGTTTTTAACTCAAGGTTTCTTTTTGAATTTTATATCAAAAATATATAAAAATATATTAAATTTCTGATTTTATATCTCTTTTAATTAAAGAGGGAAACTCATCTCAAGAAAATTGCTTATCATGTGACAAGTGAATCTAATATGTACTAGTCATGTCACTTCTGTGTCAGTTATTGATTGGCTTGTCAGTTATTGATTGGCTTGTCAGTTATTGATTGGCTTGTCAGTTCTTGATCGGCTTGTCAGTTATTGATTGGCTTGTCAGTTATTGATCGGCTTGTCAGTTATTGATCGGCTTGTCAGTTATTGGTCGGCTTGTCAGTTATTGATTGGCTTGTCAGTTATTGATCGGCTTGTCAGTTCTTGATCGGCTTGTCAGTTATTGGTCGGCTTGTCAGTTAATGATCGGCTTGTCAGTTATTGATCGGCTTGTCAGTTCTTGATCGGCTTGTCAGTTATTGATTGGCTTGTCAGTTATTGATCGGCTTGTCAGTTATTGATCGGCTTGTCAGTTATTGGTCGGCTTGTCAGTTATTGATTGGCTTGTCAGTTATTGATTGGCTTGTCAGTTATTGATCGGCTTGTCAGTTATTGATCGGCTTGTCAGTTCTTGATCGGCTTGTCAGTTATTGGTCGGCTTGTCAGTTATTGGTCGGCTTGTCAGTTATTGATCGGCTTGTCAGTTATTGATCGGCTTGTCAGTTCTTGATCGGCTTGTCAGTTCTTGATCGGCTTGTCAGTTATTGATCGGCTTGTCAGTTATTGATCGCTTGTCACTTATTGATCGGCTTGTCAGTTATTGATCGCTTGCCAGTTATTGATCGGCTTGTCAGTTATTGATCGCTTGTCAGTTATTGATCGGGTTTGTCAGTTAATGATCGCTTGTCAGTTAATGATCGCTTGTCAGGTAATGATCGCTTGTCAGTTATTGATCGGGCTTGTCGTTCTTGATCGCTTGTCAGTTATTGATCGGCTTGTCGTTATTGATCGCTTGTCAGTTATTGATCGCTTGTCAGTTATTGATCGCTTGTCAGTTATTGATCGGCTTGTCAGTTATTGATCGGCTTGTCAGTTAATGATCGGCTTGTCACTTATTGATCGGCTTGTCACTTATTGATCGCTTGCAGTTATTGATCGCTTGTCAGTTATTGATCGCTTGTCAGTTAATGATCGCTTGTCACTTATTGATCGGGCTTGTCAGTTCTTGATCGGCTTGTCAGTTATTGATCGGCTTGTCAGTTATTGATCGCTTGTCAGTTATTGATCGCTTGTCAGTTATTGGTCGGCTTGTCAGTTATTGATCGCTTGTCAGTTATTGATCGGCTTGTCAGTTATTGGTCGGCTTGTCAGTTATTGATCGCTTGTCAGTTATTGATCGCTTGTCAGTTATTGATCGCTTGTCAGTTATTGATCGCTTGTCAGTTATTGATCGCTTGTCAGTTATTGATCGGGCTTGTCAGTTATTGATCGCTTGCCAGTTCTTGATCGCTTGTCAGTTATTGGTCGGCTTGTCAGTTATTGGTCGGCTTGCCGTTATTGATCGGCTTGTCAGTTATTGATCGGGCTTGTCAGTTCTTGATCGGGCTTGCCGTTCTTGATCGCTTGTCAGTTATTGATCGGCTTGTCAGTTATTGATCGCTTGTCAGTTATTGATCGCTTGTCAGTTATTGATCGGCTTGTCACTTATTGATCGGGCTTGTCACTTATTGATCGGGCTTGTCAGTTATTGATCGGCTTTGTCAGTTATTGATCGCTTGTCAGTTATTGATCGGCTTGTCAGTTAATGATCGGCTTGTCAGTTAATGATCGGCTTGTCAGGTAATGATCGGCTTGTCAGTTATTGATCGGCTTGTCAGTTCTTGATCGGCTTGTCAGTTATTGATCGGCTTGTCAGTTATTGATCGGCTTGTCAGTTATTGATCGGCTTGTCAGTTATTGATCGGCTTGTCAGTTATTGATCGGCTTGTCAGTTATTGATCGGCTTGTCAGTTAATGATCGGCTTGTCACTTATTGATCGGCTTGTCACTTATTGATCGGCTTGTCAGTTATTGATCGGCTTGTCAGTTATTGATCGGCTTGTCAGTTAATGATCGGCTTGTCACTTATTGATCGGCTTGTCAGTTATTGATCGGCTTGTCAGTTATTGATCGGCTTGTCAGTTAATGATCGGCTTGTCAGTTAATGATCGGCTTGTCAGTTAATGATCGGTTTGTCAGGTAATGATCGGCTTGTCAGTTAATGATTGGCTTGTCAGTTAATGATTGGCTTGTCAGTTAATGATCGGCTTGTCAGTTATTGATCGGCTTGTCAGTTATTGATCGGCTTGTCAGTTATTGATCGGCTTGTCAGTTATTGATCGGCTTGTCAGTTAATGATTGGCTTGTCAGTTAATGATCGGTTTGTCAGTTAATGATTGGCTTGTCAGTTATTGATCGGCTTGTCAGTTATTGATCGGCTTGTCGTTATTGATCGCTTGTCAGTTAATGATCGCTTGTCAGTTAATGATCGGTTTGTCAGTTAATGATCGGCTTGTCAGTTATTGATTGGCTTGTCAGTTATTGATTGGCTTGTCAGTTATTGATTGGCTTGTCAGTTATTGATTGGCTTGTCAGTTATTGATTGGCTTGTCAGTTAATGATTGGCTTGTCAGTTAATGATTGGCCTGTCAGTTATTGATTGGCCTGTCAGTTATTGATTGGCTTGTCAGTTATTGATTGGCTTGTCAGTTATTGATTGGCTTGTCAGTTATTGATTGGCTTGTCAGTTAATGATTGGCTTGTCAATTATTGATTGGCTTGTCAGTTATTGATTGGCTTGTCAGTTATTGATCGGCTTGTCAGTTATTGATCGGCTTGTCACTTATTGATCGGCTTGTCACTTATTGATCGGCTTGTCAGTTATTGATCGGCTTGTCAGTTATTGATCGGCTTGTCAGTTATTGATCGGCTTGTCAGTTAATGATCGGCTTGTCAGTTAATGATCGGCTTGTCAGTTATTGATCGGCTTGTCAGTTCTTGATCGGCTTGTCAGTTATTGATCGGCTTGTCAGTTATTGATCGGCTTGTCAGTTATTGATCGGCTTGTCAGTTATTGATCGGCTTGTCAGTTATTGATCGGCTTGTCAGTTATTGATCGCTTGTCAGTTATTGATCGCTTGTCAGTTAATGATCGGCTTGTCACTTATTGATCGGCTTGTCACTTATTGATCGCTTGTCAGTTATTGATCGCTTGTCAGTTATTGATCGCTTGTCAGTTAATGATCGGGCTTGTCACTTATTGATCGGCTTGTCAGTTATTGATCGGCTTGTCAGTTATTGATCGCTTGTCAGTTAATGATCGCTTGTCAGTTAATGATCGGTTTGTCAGGTAATGATCGCTTGTCAGTTATTGATTGGCTTGTCAGTTAATGATTGGCTTGTCAGTTAATGATTGGCTTGTCAGTTAATGATCGGCTTGTCGTTATTGATCGCTTGTCAGTTATTGATCGCTTGTCGTTATTGATCGGCTTGTCAGTTATTGATCGGCTTGTCAGTTAATGATTGGCTTGTCAGTTAATGATCGGTTTGTCAGTTAATGATGGGCTTGTCAGTTATTGATCGGCTTGTCAGTTATTGATCGGCTTGTCAGTTATTGATCGGCTTGTCAGTTAATGATCGGCTTGTCAGTTAATGATCGGTTTGTCAGTTAATGATCGGCTTGTCAGTTATTGATTGGCTTGTCAGTTATTGATTGGCTTGTCAGTTATTGATTGGCTTGTCAGTTATTGATTGGCTTGTCAGTTATTGATTGGCTTGTCAGTTAATGATTGGCTTGTCAGTTAATGATTGGCCTGTCAGTTATTGATTGGCCTGTCAGTTATTGATTGGCTTGTCAGTTATTGATTGGCTTGTCAGTTATTGATTGGCTTGTCAGTTATTGATTGGCTTGTCAGTTAATGATTGGCTTGTCAATTATTGATTGGCTTGTCAGTTATTGATTGGCTTGTCAGTTATTGATTGGCTTGTCACTTAATGATTGGCTTGTCAATTAATGATTGGCTTGTCAGTTATTGATTGGCTTGTCAGTTATTGATTGGCTTGTCACTTAATGATTGGCTTGTCAGGTAATGATTGGCTTGTCAGTTAACGATTGGCTTGTCAATTATTGATTGGCATGTCAGTTATTGATTGGCATGTCAGTTATTGATTGGCTTGTCAGTTATTGATTGGCTTGTCAGTTATTGATTGGCATGTCAGTTATTGATTGGCATGTCAGTTATTGACTGGCTTGTCACTTATTGATTGGCTTGTCAGTTATTGTGTGAAAGTTTTGACCAATCAGAAACGTTGGATTGTAATGTTTATTTACTTCTCATTAATTCAATAACTGGCCTTTAAATACTTCAGTATAAAGAATTGCAACATCACTGTTCTAAAATAATATTCATTCACCAGTCATTTTCAAATAACATAATTGTGACATCATCAGTAACATCTTCACAGTTCTGTTGGTCCTCTTGGGCTCCAACATGGAAAAGTAATATATTGCCCAGCATACAGGGAGGTTATAAAGCCTAACCCAGACCTAAAGCTAACCCTAACCTGTTATGATTATAATAGTTCTGCTCCAAAACTGTCACAACCTCCCTGTGCGATGGGCAATATATCACTTCCCAACCAAATGCCAGGAGATATTGATAAACATGCCATGTCAAATGCAAATGCCAGGAAAATATTGAAAATCGCATCTCAGATCCTGAAATGTCACCGGATGTTTGTTTTTGTTTAGCTGACGAGGCCCAACATCCTGTTTGTATGGGTAACGTTAGAACTTTGCCGTCCGCCGAGTGATTTTGCAACAGAAAGTAATCAGCAGATAAAATACATCCAGTCAGACATAAAGATTGAGATGTGTATTGCAATTATAAAATGCCAGAACAGTTGAGAATATTTCTGAATATAAGGCACTTGGCAGTACAAGTGAAAGTAAAAGATAGGTCCGCTGACCAAGGATCCGGTAGGAGACAAAGCAAGATTTCAACTGACTAAACATTACCCAGTTTCACCAAAACACATGGTCTTGTCAGAACAAACTTGAAGAAGATAAGTGTTTTCAGAGGAGAGATGATAGAAAGTATTGTGTGTGTAAATAAATGTGAGTAATCAAACACTAAGGAGAATCTGAGATAACGATGAATGAGAGAAGAAACAGGATGTGACCTAATTACATACACTATAAAGTTACCACCCAGACTGTGAGAAAACCCACAAAAATACTCTGACACAGATGACTGCTGAACAAATCGTTCAAAGATTGCTCATAATTAGATTTTGAATTTCTGTTTGTACAGCCATCATATAGATCATACTTTATGGTGCCCACATGTAATCATACTTGGCAGAGGATTCTAGAACATACTTCTCATTTGCATTGCTCCAACTTTTGACACGCAGACTATCGGACTGGAGGTTGCCGTTAATACCAATATGAATCTTGCTTCCGGTGGACAGCTGACCAACCACTGCTGATCCGACACGTCCATCAATGTTATAAAAATCTTCAGGTCTTGCCCCTTGCCCTGTATAATGGAAAAAAGAACAAAGTAACTTGTCGTGTGAAACAGCAGTATCCTCATCCCAAAAGTTTTTAGTTTTACACAATGGCGATGCAAAATTAACAAATATCTGCACTTTTTGGAATTCGTTTTGACATGGTGACAAATGTGCAATTAGCAAATTTTGATGCAAGTTACTCAGATTTACAAATATCTGTTTTTTCTGCTGGACAGTTGGATGTCAGCCAGCATTATTGATTTAACCACCATCTGACCATACAGTTTAAATAATGTATTAGTAATACAAAATAGGATAAAGAAAAAAAACAAAAAATTATAGTAAAACAAGACAACGTATGCATTTAAAGACATTCATCAGAATGCACATGGAAATACAAATAAAAGCTTTTTCAGTCAACCCTACATTCGTCACTAGGTCAAAACAGAGACAAATTGTTATTAACATGTCTATAAACTTATTTGAAATAAAAATGAAATGGATATCATCTTGCAACAGGTAGGGTGATGCTATAATGAATTAAAAATTCCACCGTAACGATTCTCAATGAAGGTTACCAGCATTCTCATATCACACCAGTTTATACAATCTACGGTGGCTTTGTATACTCATCTGAGAGCATTCAAAATTCTTGTTTTGACTTTTCTTATTCAATTAATCAACTCATTTTGCTCGTACCATATCATCCACTGCCAAAATGTACTCTTTCCCAAAGAGTATGACTATGTGTATTGTCAATTAGGCATGGGAACCTACAGTAAGTTTCAGGGGTCCAATTTCCCACTGCTCCGCTATTTCGAGAACAGTGCTTTTTATGCAGGAACAGAGAATCTCCAAACAAGTCTTCGTATTGCAAGAAAGTGGCATCATTGATCTATGACTTGGTTTCTGATCAAAAACAAATGCATGTTGTCAAAAATCTTACAAATAACTTTTTCTCTCACAAAGTTTCAGTAAGGAAGAGCTTTCCTCCACTTTGCCTATAATTGTCAGCACAAGTAATCATGAATACATACACATATGCCATGCTGAGTGCATGTGTATGACTACACAACTGGATCATGTAAATACTAATAACTGACACATCGTTACATGTTTCCAAACTCCACATATCATTAACCAATAAAGTTGCTTTATTAAAAGTAGTTGCAAATTAATCCCATTTTGAAGAAAGAAATTTGTACCGTTATCAGCAAAAAGTACTATTCTATGGAATAGTGGCAAAAAACTTAAATTTTGACCCTGAGTTTTGTTAAAGGAATATTCCCATGGATTTTTTTTTTTATATATGATAGAGAAAATTTATAGAAACAAAGTGGTGAAAAAACTATGTTAATATCTTATTCCGTTTAGAATTTGTAACAATTAAAGGAATATTCCCATGGATTTTAATTTTTTTTCATATATGATAGAAAAAATTTATAGAAACAAAGTGGTGAAAAAACTATGTTAATATCTTATTTTGTTTAGAAGTTGTAACAATTTAAAGGAAAATTTCCATTCATTTTCATTTTTTCATATATGATAGAGAAAATTGATAGAAATAAAGTGGTGAAAAAACTATGTTAATATCTTATAACATTTAGGAGTTATAACAATTAAAGAGTACAAAAATATTCTTAAAAATCACCTCGTACAGTATGTCCTTCAGCTTAGTGATGTCATCAAGGCAATTCCAGCACAGTTCTTATGTATTTCTTATTCATTTAATCACACCTTTATTACATTATCGAACAGCATTTTTGGTTCAGTATAGAGATAGGGTGGAATATACAATTTATAAGAAAACATTTTGTTTTTTCTTGGTGAACATCACATTTTCAATAAGAAAACAAATTCAAATCATTTTTAAAGAAATGCAGAAGACGTTATGTTGAAATTTTCTTATGACATCACAGATGTTGCCAATCAGTCACTTTTGTCCAAATTCAAAAATTCTTTTAAGATTTTGTAACTTCTAAACGGAATAAGATATTAATATAGCTTTTTCATCACTTTGTTTCTTACATTTGTCTCTATCTTGTATAAAAAATTAAATTCCATGGGAATATTCCTTTAAATTGTTACAACTTCTTAACAGAATTATATATTAACAAGTTTTTCACCACTTTGTCTCTAAATCTTTAAAAAAATCGATGGAAATATTCCTTTAAATTGTTATTACTTCTAAACAGAATAACATAATAACAAAGTTTTTCACCACTTTGTTTCTTAAATATTCTCTATCATAAATATGAAAAAAATGAAAATCCATGAGCATATTTCTTTTAATTGTTTTAACTTCTAAACACAATAAGATACTAACATAGTTTTCTCACCACTTTATTTCTAAAATATTTCTCATTCATAAATATGAAAAAATGAAAATCCATGGGAATATTCCAATAAATTGTTATAACTTCTAAACAGAAAAAGATATTAACAAAGTTTTTTCACCACTTTGTTTCTAAAATTTTTGAAAATCCATGGGAATATTCCTTTAAATTGTTTTAACTTCTAAACAGAATAAGATATTAACATAGTTTTTTCACCACTTTGTTTCTAAAATTTTCTCTATCATATATGAAAAAATTAAAATCGATGGGAATATTCCTTTAAATTGTTATAGCTTCTAAACAGAATAAGATATTAACGTAGTTTTTCACCGCTTTGTTTCTAAAATATTTCTCTGTCATAAATATGAAAATCCATGGAAATATTCCTTTAAATTGTTATAACTTCTAAACAGAATAAGATATTAACATAGTTTTTTCACCACTTTGTTTCTAAAAATTTCTTTATCATATATGAAAAAATGAAAATCGATGGGGATATTCTTTTAAATTTTAAAACTTCTAAACAGAATAAGATATTAACATAGTTTTTTCACCACTTTGTTTCCAAAATATTTCTCTATCCTTAAAAAAAAAGCCATGGGAATATTCCTTTAAACAGCTACTCACTGGTGGATTAATTTGCTTGATCATGCTAACATCCCTAAAAGCTTGAAAGATATATACAGTATACAGGTGGGGTATTTTATATTCCCCCCAAAAACCTTTAAATTTAAAACAGAATAATCTTCAATCATGACAAAAGCACCTGTGATATCCAAATTCAAAATTTTGAAGAATTTTTAATGTATTTACAAAAGTTGTCATTCTTTACAATTCTGTCCTAAATTTGGTCACTGAAAAATCATCAAACTATTTTTCTCCTGCTAATTTTTGATTGAGGGTATACTGGATATTCATATTCAACTGCTCCAGTTCAAAGAATGTTGGTGAAGGTTTAAAGAAGAAAAAAAGTCAAGATCAAGAATTTCACAAAGCAGTTAAATAATTGATTACAATAAGGCCCAATAAATTCATAATTTGAGTAGTTTCCATGGTTTACAGCAAATTTTCTTCCAGTTAAGCTCAAGTCTACCTGTTCATAGACTACCTACATGAAGCAACATCTTTCCTTAGAACAAATGGTCCGTCAATCATTCACAGTTAATGCACATTATTATCTCAGGCATTGTGATACACAGCTATTTTTATCACCAGTTTGAAAACAAACTTCATCCACTAAGACACCTAACACAGATGAGTGATTTCAATCACAAAAGCGCCTTGCTTATTTAGCTCTGGCTTTGTGTAAACTTAATACACACAAATAGCCTTGGGCTACTTGACCGTGGTGTGCATGGGAATGGCATATAAACAATCATTGTTTGGAGTGAAAACACAATACACTGAACAGGAAGTCGGGTTGGTAATTGTCATACCTGAGTTTTCAGGATTAACTCAGGTGTCGGGTGTGGGTAGGCTTAAAGAGAAACTTTTCGGCATGTATATCAAATTTCAAAAGACTGAAATGAAAAAAAAACGTTGATCTGTCAATAAGCTGTCTTCTATGACCATTTCTCTTTTATACAACTTATCAGAACCTTGGGCTTGTTTGTTCTTTGTGATGTGCAGGACAAGAACCATGTAAGAAATTGTTGTTATTACTGTTTGGTAGGTTGGATGTTTGGGTTTAACGGCACCTTCAGTGGAATAGCCATATTGTATGTGTTATTGCTATGTGTCCATACAGTTCATGTTTTTTTTTTTAATATCAGACAATATTGATGTATCGGCAGAAATATAACGATATTATCAAGATATCAATACATAAATTGCATACTGTTATATTGAAATAATATTTATTATACCAGGTATCTTAGAACCATTCTAGACAATACACTAGGAACATTCAAGGCAGCCAATGAAAAAAAATGAAATGAACCGTTCAAGGCAGCAAATGAAACCATTCACAAAAATAAAATAAACCGTTCATGACAGCAAATGATACCATTCAAGAAAATGAAATAAACCGTTCAACGCAGCAAATAAAACCATTCAAGAAAATGAAATGAAGTGTTCAACACAGCAAATGAAACCATTCACAAAAATAAAATAAACCGTTCATGACAGCAAATGATACCATTCAAGAAAATGAAATAAACCGTTCAACGCAGCAAATAAAACCATTCAAGAAAATGAAATGAAGTGTTCAACACAGCAAATGAAACCATTCACAAAAATAAAATAAACCGTTCAAGACTGCAAATTAAATCATTCAAGAAAATAAAATGAAGCGTTCAAAACAGCAAATGAAATCATTCAAGAAGATGAAATGAACCGTTCAATGCAGCAAATGAAACCATTCAAGAAAATGAAATGAACCAATCAAGACAGCAAATGAAACCATTCAAGAGAATGAAATAAAGTGTTCAAGGCAGCAAATGATACCATTCAGGAAAATGAAATGAACCGTTCAAGACAGAAAATAATACCAATTAAGAAAATGAAATGAACCGTCTAAGGCAGCAAATGAAACCATTCAAGAAGATGAAATGGCCGTTCAATGCAGCAAATGAAACCATTCAACAAAATGGAATGAACCGTTTAATGCAGCAAATGAAACCATTTAAGGAAATGAAATGAACCGTTCAAGACAGCAAATGAAACCATAAAAAAAAAGGAAATGAACCATTCAACGCAGCAAATGAAACTATTCAAGAAAATAAAATGAACCATTTAAGGCAGCAAATGAAACCATTCAAGAAAATAAAATGAACCGTTTAAGCAAATTCCTGGGAGTATTCAAGACAATGAATCAAGTTTTTTTAAATGATTAAAGCTACCACACAATCAAGACAATGTATCACACCATGTAAGACAATTTAGAACGCACCAAGAAATTGGTTGATATTTGACAAACTTAAGTCTTCCTTTGCATGTCAGTAAACTATTTCATCATACCCATGCCAAATAATACCGCTAAACATCATGTCAAAAACTCATCACTTACTGTGAAATAGCATTTTTCTTTTCCCCTTTATAACAAAGGGAAGTACTAAGCTTTGTTTGGGAGGAAAAGTTTCTTTTTGAATAAGATCCTGCAATATCATTGGTCCAGTATGATGTTTCACACGAGATAAGTCAATTTCAGGCAGGGAATGGTTTTCCCCTGTATTCGATGGCGTCCTTTTTGAAGCAGATTTGAAGCTTACACTGCTATCATTTGATTTAACCTTTGCCTGACAATCACAGCATAATCCATATTTGTTAGCCATCTTTGACAAAAAATGTGCAATTTATTCTTTTATTCAATATGGTAGCTACTTTAAACTGTCACTCCACCAACCACCAGCTAAATCCATAGATATTCAGAATATGCATTGCCGTAATATTTGTGCATAGCTTTAAAGTCATCCATTATACCCAAATAACCTTTACACTATTACTTCTTCCAAACATAATCTGAAACCAACTTTTTTAAACAGCCATCGATTAAAACACTTTCTCATTCCTTCAGAGACTTGCATAAAACAGTCAAATCTTCAAACAGTAAAACAGTCAAATCTTTAAATGGTAAAAGTCTAATCTTCAAACAGTAAAACAGTTTAATCTTCAAACAGTAAAACAGTTCAATCTTCAAACAGTAAAACAGTTTAATCTTCAAACAGTAAAACAGTTTAATCTTCAAACAGTAAAACAGTTTAATCTTCAAACAGTAAAACAGTTCAATCTTCAAACAGTAAAACAGTTCAATCTTCAAACAGTAAAACAGTTCAATCTTCAAACAGTAAAACAGTTTAATCTTCAAACAGTAAAACAGTCTAATCTTCAAACAGTAAAACAGTCTAATCTTCAAACAGTAAAACAGTATAATCTTCAAACAGTAAAACAGTCTAATCTTCAAACAGTAAAACAGTTCAATCTTCAAACAGTAAAACAGTTCAATCTTCAAACAGTAAAACAGTCAAATCTTCAAACAGTAAAACAGTTCAATCTTCAAACAGTAAAACAGTTCAATCTTCAAACAGTAAAACAGTTCAATCTTCAAACAGTAAAACAGTTCAATCTTCAAACAGTAAAACAGTTCAATCTTCAAACAGTAAAACAGTTCAATCTTCAAACAGTAAAACAGTCTAATCTTCAAACAGTAAAACAGTTTAATCTTCAAACAGTAAAACAGTTCAATCTTCAAACAGTAAAACAGTTCAATCTTCAAACAGTAAAACAGTTTAATCTTCAAACAGTAAAACAGTTTAATCTTCAAACAGTAAAACAGTTTAATCTTCAAACAGTAAAACAGTTCAATCTTCAAACAGTAAAACAGTTCAATCTTCAAACAGTAAAACAGTTCAATCTTCAAACAGTAAAACAGTTCAATCTTCAAACAGTAAAACAGTTCAATCTTCAAACAGTAAAACAGTTTAATCTTCAAACAGTAAAACAGTTCAATCTTCAAACAGTAAAACAGTTTAATCTTCAAACAGTAAAACAGTTCAATCTTCAAACAGTAAAACAGTTCAATCTTCAAACAGTAAAACAGTTCAATCTTCAAACAGTAAAACAGTTTAATCTTCAAACAGTAAAACAGTTCAATCTTCAAACAGTAAAACAGTTCAATCTTCAAACAGTAAAACAGCCAATTCTTCAAACAGTAAAACGGTAAAAACAGTCAAATCTTCAAACAGTAAAACAGTCAAATCTTTGAACAGTAAAAGTTTCTGAATGAACAGTTGCTCCCAAAAAATTGCCTTAAATGATTACCCCTTTTAAGTCTTTCCATGAAACAATCTTTAAATGATCACCCTCTTTTAAAGTCTTTCCATGAACCAATCTTTAAATGATCACCCCCTTTTAAAGTCTTTTCATGAAATAATCTTTTGACACTCACACAGAGAACTCAACTCCATCTTTATCAAATATCTCAGATGTATCTAATGTCGCAAAGTTGTCTCTCATAATATATCATTTTCAACATTTTTTTCACAGAAAATAATTCTCAAATGGACTAGGCTGAAGGACATAGAATAATAAAATCATGTTTTCAGCAATTAAGCTCGCTATTGCTCTCAGTCTGAACAACAAATTGCCAACTTCAAAAGTCCACAGTAGTACCACTCTAAAGCACTATAAGTTAACTGTAACTAACATACATAAATCCATTGGTTAAATTCTTCATTATGAACGACATCACAAGAGTGAAACAAAATTCACTCAAAACTTCTACAACATATTTCACAACATTTTTTCCACAGTAACTTCAAGTTATCCAGTTACACTGTTAGAGTAAAATGCATCATCGAAACCTCAAATACTAATCAATGGCTTAAACCTAAAAGCTTTAACTTCCAAGGAAGCACAATTTCTGGTCACTACATGAAGTTGATTAAAATAGCTCTTAATTTGCAGAAAGGATAACTGAATTCCTTTCCGCCTTGTAATCCTGACAACATATTTGCAATCTGATTACTTAGTGCCTGCTAATAGCAAGATTTAATTATAAAGGATTAGTCCAGTGGTGTGTTTGATCAGAGATAAACAGACAGGTGAAGAACCTTTCTCGTCATTCTGTTCAGGAGATATCAAATTTTAAAAGTTATACCAAATTTGTGTGGAATTGACTGGTATAGAACGTGACATCACATCCTCACTTTCCTATCAAATTATTTACTTGAAATTTAATTTCTTATTTCTTTTACATCAAATTACTTTTTCAGAATTCCTTCTGGTGGTAAGTCACAATAACTTTGTTATACATCTTTTCAAACCGAGTTTAGCCAAACATGATTTCTTTAGTATTTCAACCAATCAAATGCTGGGGGAATTTTTCCTGTTTCCCAGCCAATCAGGTGCAGTTTTGATGAAAAAATTGTAAGCAGTAATATGCTCGCAAATTATCTTTATGTATAACGCACATATGATACGTGCACTTGAAAACATTTTGTTTCATATGCTTGGTCCCATACAGTGCGTGAATTGTGCAGACTGCCAAGATTCCTCCAGTATTTGATTGGTCAATAAGATTCCTCTAGTATACGATTGGTCCATTATGGACACATGAATTTCGGCCATCTTACATTATTTAAATTAGTATTCTGGAAATTACCGATTCAATCTTCTACATAATCTTCTAATACTTTCAATGGTTACGAGTAAAAACAATGCAGCAAATATATCAACACAATTCTGAGAACAAAGTGAGTATCTGATGTCACAGAGTCTGATTTCAGTCACTTCTACACAAATCTACAGAACTTTGATCTTAAATATTTCCAGGGCAGAATAAGATTTTTGAACATTTTCTTCACCAGTTCATTTATTTTGTTGTTCTCCATTCTACAAAATGAACTTGTCCTTTAGTTACCTTCGCCAACAAACTTAGACAGAGGTTATGTTTTCGCCTCTGTTTGTTTATCATCAAGATATCTCAATAACTGGAGAATGGATTTTGTTTAGATTTGGTGTGTGGTTTTGTTACTGTTTCAGAAAGCAGTGATTCAAATGTAGGACTTATTGGAACAAGGGAAGGCAGAAATTCATGGGTAAGGATATTTTAAGAAGAGATCTATGAAGACTTATATAGTTAAAACTTTTTAATGGATTTCAATGGAATGTCCTAATTAATGAATTCATGCAGTGAAAAGAATTCAAAACAATCAATTTTCTGGACTCTAAGTAAGAAAATCAGATGAGGTGATTTTTGGTATCAAAGAGAATCAAAACAATTGGCTTCTTGCATGAAAGTCAAAAGGATGGAATGTGAATCTTGGTTGAATTGAGCTCAAACAATGAGTGCTTGAATAAAACTGAAAAGAACGATCAGAGGGTAAATCCTCAAGTATCTAGAATGCGAATGGCAATACAGATCAACAGTGAGATAGAAATTGTTTAGGGTTATAACTTGGTGGGCCTAGGATTTCTGATGTAGATTGTATTCCGGATGGTGATGAACAGGGGGCGGAGGCATATGCTCTGCAGAGTACTATAATTCTAGTTAAAGCTGTGGTTAGATAGTTGATTTAGTAATATTTAGGTACATGCGATAAGTCTTATGATTGATTGATAAGATACGTCGCCAAAGGGTTTGTTGTGCTACAGAGGTGAAATTGTTTCAAGTTACAAAAGGTGCATTCAAAGAGAGGTTAAATGAAGTAGAGTAATACAGGTGAAGGGCTCCCCTGGGGTAGGGGGTCAGATGATTGGGTGTACTTAAGATGGCAAATAAAGGAGAGAAACTTTAAAGAGGAGGGGTTTATGGAAGAGCTTTTGATTGCTTTAGAGGGGTTACGGCGCTCTGTGGAGGGCAAAGAGAGGACAGTTTAGGAGCGTGATATGTATGACCGAGAGCTGCATAGAGGTGGTTTAGAGCCACGAAGCAGGTATAATTCCCCAAGTATAGGTATTAAATTTTTCTGACTCAAATTAAGCTAAAATGCTGAAAAATCTGATCTGACTGCTTCGTCATTACATCTTAGTACAAACCTGCAAAGGCTTCAATCATCCCACCGCTGCCACCATCGTTGTCAAGTTCCTCAAAAGCGCCACCAGAAAAGCTCAACCACTGGCCAGGAAAAGACTGATGCCGCTTTATGTTCTCACTTTTTGCCCGGCGTTTCCTTTCTCGATCCTTTTTATCCTCCTTTTCCCAGTAGTCATGAATTTCATCAGTAATTTTTCGGAAGCTGATGTCTTTAACCATGGCGCCATCTTTTTTCATCTTCACCCACATGAAACCAGAGGGCTGAGGGGGTTTTCTTGATGGTGTTCTAAAACCCCCTGGTTGAAAGGAAAGGATTTACATATGTCGTTAAAAGGGCACAAGACTGAAAAGTTGGGACATAATTTGTTGCCAATTTGGAAAAATTTGCCTAAATGTTATCATATTTTGATGATTGTTATAAACAAAAAAGGTGTTTCCACTAGGAGATATAAATATTCATCTTTAAAATTAAGCTACTAATTATACAAATTAAAGTACAAAATACTAGCAGCATGAAAGCAGCTGATATTTGATCTCAAAGTTGATTCTTGTAGTACAGATGTCCATTATTCAAGAGCAGTAATCAATTATTTTAGGGACACCGACAAATACACCTCTACTTTCAGCAGAGAGGTCACTTTGTCAAATCATTGGTCAGCAAAAATCAGGGTTTGACAAATCAACATGAAGGCATTTTGTCCACCGGGCATTGACTTTTGCACTTCTTTTTGTCCAGAAAGAATATTAGGCTGCCCTGAAAATTCTTTGTGCATGTATGTTTAATACAAACTGTGCTCAAAATTTGGTTGTCCGACATGCAGACCCAGCAAAAATGATGGTTGCTCTGATCTGATATTTGGTTGCCCCATGCAGCCGGCTGAGTGATTTGTAGACCCCTGCCAAAACGCAGTACATTATCAAACACACTGTAACTATATTCTCTAATGTGATATTCAAAGTGCAAACAAAAATCAATCTTTGTTTTTCATGCTAATGTAAGTGATGTACTTTTTTATCTTTCTCTGCATTATATGTACAGATTCCCCTCCCCCCCCTCCAGCTTACCTCACTTACAAAATACACAGCTTGGGTCAAAATTATGTATGAAAATTGCCTCCAATGTTACCAACTTCCATGCTTTAGGCTCTATAAGAGTATAAGTAGCATAACTCACTTTGGGCAAGAAATAGGTGGTCTTTATGTACTAATGTTCACACAATGATACCTAGCCTGATCTGCTTATAATGCAAGCAGAGTTGGCCTTGAAATAACTAACACTTGTAAAGTAGTAATTTTAAAAAGCTAAACCCATCCAAGCCATTAGGCTCATTGAGCCGTTGCTTATCCCCGGTTTCCATGGCGTAAGCGGGTGAGAGTACATTGCTCCCCCTGGACGGAAAGCCAGTCCATCGCAGATTTACTCCCCAGCAGTGCTGGTACTCATTTTACAGCTAAATGGACTAAAGCAAGTGGAGTAAAGTGTCTTGCTCAAGGACACAATGCAGCGCTCATGACGGGAATCGAACTCGGTACCTCTCGAATACGAGCATGACTCCTTACCCACTGAGCCACAGCACCTCTTAAGTAGTATTTCTACTCAATCCTAAATTCATGGAGTTAGCTACAACAACATGAACACTGAAAGATTATTGACCGGGTAAGACATGATTTTAAAAGTGACACTTTTTCTTTTACCTGTGGTGTATGGCCTTGGTGGAAGATTTTTTCCTTGCCCAGTCAGTCTTTCTTCAATAGCAGTTTTAGGTCGTTCTATGATATAAAATGCAAATTAATATTTACATATTAATTACAATAACTATGTACCAGGTTCAAAAGAATTCAATGAAGGTGTATCATGAGCTTGCCTACTGAAAGTGGGTGTATGTGTGGGGGGAGGGGGAAAGACAAAGTGACAAATTTGCCTACCAAAAGTGGGGTGATTAATCACGCTAAGATACACAAAATGACTAAAGATTTCAATCAGGGAAAAGTTTGGGTTGTGGCTCACTAGTGGAGGATGAAAGGAGGGAAGGGGGGGGGGGGAGAATTCCCTACAGAAATCCTGCCTAATGTTTGAGCTGTATCAAATCCAGCCAATGACTCAAAAAGAGGATGAACTTTGATAATCCTTGGGCAAATTGGAAAACTTTCAAATCTTCCATTAATTCATAAACTACAATTTCAACCAAGATCAGTTTCAACAATGGAATAAATTATCAATCTTTTGGTTTACATCATAACTAGAGCAATTTGAGCTTCAAAACTAGGAATTTTTGGGGAATCTTAAGTATTTATAACCAGAGAATGTTAATCAGAACATGATGAAGTGGAGGCATATAAGGTAGGGCATGGCATAAAAGGGTGGGCATGGCATATAGGGGTGGGCATGGCATATAAGGGTGGGCATGGCATATAGGGGTGGGCATGGCATATAGGGGTGGGCATGGCATATAGGGGTGGGCATGGCATATAGGGGTGGGCATGGCATATAGGGGTGGGCATGGCATATAGGGGTGGGCATGGCATATAGGGGTGGGCATGGCATATAGGGGTGGGCATGGCCAATGGGGTGGGCATGGCGAATGGGGTGGGCATGGCGAATGGGGTGGGCATGGCGAATGGGGTGGGCATGGCGAATGGGGTGGGCATTGCGAATGGGGTGGGCATGGCGAATGGGGTGGGCATGGTAGATGGGGTGAAGCATGGGATAATGGGGTGGGCATGGTAAATGGGATAATGGGGTGGGCATGGTAGATGGGGTGGGCATGGATGGGGTGGGCATGATGGGGTGGGCATGGTAGATGGGGTGGGCATGGTAGATGTGGTGGGCATGGTAGATGGGGTGTAGCATGGTAGATGGGGTGAAGCATGGTAAATGGGGTGAAGCATGGTAAATGGGGTGGGGCATGGTAAATGGGGTGAGGCATGGTAAATGGGATTAGGTATGGTAATTGGAATAGGTTGTGGTAAATAGAATAAGGCATTTTTGGGACCTACACTACGAAACTGAAAAGACAAAAAAAGACACCCGCACTATAAGAATGATGCAAAAAAGACATCTGCTTGGGTGGCACAGATATAGTTTTTAGCAATACCTCATTTAAGTGTAACCCCTCCCGGGGTAAATGGGGCTAGGTATTGTAATTGACCTCTCTGAGTTGGTGGATTGACAGCTTTTTCAACCAATCACCAAAAGAATTTGCAAGAACCAATCACCGCAACAATAATTGCGTAACTAAGTGGAGCAAAAATCCTACACGGTACAGGTACAGTCAAGATAGCTTGCGGCGCAACTCATGCAGTCAATGCAATACACTGCACAAAACAAATTTTTGCACACACAAACTGAGTGACAGACAAGATGGTGAACAAAACTTGTTTTTATTCCTTTTGCTAAAAAACTAGGAGATCTGGAGAAGTGCCATAGATGGATCAAAGCTTGTGGCAGGCCACATGCATGATTGATTAGAGTACGGATTTGAGATTTGTTTGCCCCTCCTGTAGTTACCGTGTTGCTATGGTGGACTAGTCTATTTCCTTACTCAGAGAGGTATATTGGGGTAGGGCAACTTGGTAAAATTGGGTGAGACCTTGTTAATGGGATAAAGCATCACAAATGGGGTGAGGCATTGTATATGGATGTGGCATGGTAAATGGGGTGGAGTATGGTACATGGGATGGGTTTGTATGATGAGGACTCAACGGCACCACAACAACGAGGGTCAAATTGTGCCTGAGAGGTTAAATGGATGATTCTAGAGGTAGGAAGGAAAGAAAACAAGGGGAGATTGAAAGAAACACGAGAACTAAAAGTCAGAAAGCTGTGATAGAGAAAGGAGGTTAAAAAAAACAAAGTAGAGAGACGAGGGTGGGAGAGGAGGACTAAATATGGTTAAAGAGGGAAGCACAATGAAGGAAGGAGATAATTTTGTCTGCAGGGTTTTTCTGGAAGTACTTGACTGTTGAGTTGTGGGGAGAGAGGGAAGCTCTGGGAAGGTTGTACAGGGGGCAAGCAAGGAGAATGTGATGGACTGTGAGGGTGCAATGGCAACTATTGCAGAGGGGTTGGGGGGAGCCAATAAGAAGGTGAGAGTGAGTGAGGTGGGTGTGGCCTATTATACCTGTAAGACGGGTTTGATCGGAGTGGTGGACTAGATGAGGTGGAGTTTGTTATCAATTTGGGAGTCTCATGACGTTTTCCAGAGGTCACGAACAAGGGAAGCAATAAGTGGTTTGATGTCAGAAAGGGTTTTGGGAAATGGGGTAGGGGGAGGTTGAGGGCAAGTTTAGCTGCTGCATCAGCCCTGTCATTGCCAGGGATGTCAACATGGCTGAGTATCCAGAAGAAAAGAATACTTTTCCTGTAGAGGGCGGGCGAAAGGAGTTTACGGAGGAGTAGGTATAGTAAATGAGGATGGCATGGCAAATGGGGTGCAGCATGGTGAATGGGGAGAGATTTCAGAAGAAAAGCACACCTGGAGAAAATGGAGACGGCGATCTCTCTCTGAGCACCGTTGGTTGCTTCGCCCATTCTTCGAGTTGTGAAGCTCTGTGACATGAGAAATGAATAAACGGTTATTCATAACAGACTATCCATGCCTTCCGAAAACTTACTAAATTATGAATAAAACATGCAAGTTTTACAATAGCAAATTCAGTTTTGAATTTCAGAGTCGATTAAAGCTTGGGAAGTTCATAATAAATCCAGAACCATACTAAACTAGGTCTCTGAAAATGGAAATACCTATACCTTTGGAGAGGTGTAAAAATAGGTCAACAAAATTTCAAATTTAGTGTATATCCTATTAGTAAACTATAGACTGAAATTAATGTGTCAGAAAAGTTAAAGTATAAAAATATATTACAGGAGTGTATAGTTTTTAGCTTCCCCTTTCTTTCTGTTTAAGAGAGGGAAGAGGGGAGGGGGATGAGGGGGGAGGAGGGGGTTTGGAAATCGACCTCTAAGTTAGTGTGGGTGGGCTCTGGGCAATAAGCTCAGCATAATAACATTTCTTTACATGTGTAAAGAAATTTTTGTACCATATTTGGTATTTGTTTTGCTTTGGTACATTTCTTTCTGGATGTTACTTTTCTTTTTTCTTATTATAATGTGTCGTGTATATATTATCTGTCTGTATTACAAGAGGGGCTCTATTACAAGAGGAGCTCTATTACAAGAGGGGCTCTATTACAAGAGGAGTTCTATTACAATAGGAGCTCTATTACAAGAGGGGCTCTATTACAAGAGCTCTATTACAAGAGGGGCTCTATTACAAGAGGGGCTCTATTACAAGAAGGGCTCTATTACATAAGGGGCTCTATTACAAGAGGGGCTCTATTACAAGAGGGGTTCTATTACAAGAGGGGCTCTATTACAAGAAGGACTCTATTACAAGAGAGGCTCTATTACAAGAGGGGCTCTATTACAAGAGGGGCTCTATTACAAGAGGAGCTCTATTACAATAGGAGCTCTATTACAAGAGGAGCTCTATTACAAGAGGAGCTCTATTACAAGAGGGGCTCTATTACAAGAGGAGCTCTATTACAAGAAGGGCTCTCTTACAAGAGGAACTCTATTACAAGAGGGGCTCTATTACAAGAGGGGCTCTATTACAAGAGGGGCTCTATTACAAGAGGAGCTCTGTTACAAGAGGGGCTCTATTACAAGAGGGGCTTTATTACAAAAGGAGCTCTATTACAAGAGGGGCTCTATTACAAGAGGGGCTCTAGAGGGGCTCTATTACAAAAGGGGCTCTATTACAAGAGGAGCTTTATTTACTCCAAGTTTTGTTTTAACACTTTCCATAGTCTCCTCAATCATTTAAAAAAAAAAAATTGTATGCAAAATTGTCTGTGAATTGAATCAATAATATTAAAAAGTACAGAGCTATCATTAGTACTGGAAAATAAGTGTACATTACACTAAAAATGACAAGAAGAACATCAAAATTAGTTTTGAAACAAGACAATTACAACAGCAAACTCTTTCCAACAAACTCCCATTTTTGCATCAAGTCTGTTATCACTGGTCAAATTGGCTGGTCACTTCAAAGTTTTACCTTTGTGTCTTTTTAAAAGTGTGTCTGATTTGGCTACTCTGGTCATTTATAATGGCACTGGAGGTCTTCAGATGGTCAGCACGTGTCTCCGGAAAGTCCAGGCTGACCAGGGACCCGACAAGGCTTGAGGTTGAGGGGGGTTGTTGGCGGCGGTATCGACCACTCACATCTCCAAGGTATCTTTGCTGAGGATTTGTAAAATGAAATAAATTTTGATCACTTTTACATGCCCTAACTGTAAATTAAACAGACTTTGCAATTATGAAGCTTACATTACATTTTTTCTTGGTTGCTGCAACTCCAAATCACCACCAACAATTAAATCTGTGAACCAATTTTGTCTTGGTATTAAGTTTATATGATTGCATCATTGATCCACATTTTTTTTTAAATACTGTAAATTACAAAACAATGCAATGTGTCATATCAAAACACTTAGCATACACTGTACATTTCCTTCATCACACCAACCCAGTGTTCACTAGAAGTACAACCATGCCAACTCCCTGGTACAACCATGCCAACTCCCTGGTACAACCATGCCAACTCCCTGGTACAACCATGCCAACTCCCTGGTACAACCATGCCAACTCCCTGGTACAACCATGCCAACTCCCTGGTACAACCATGCCAACTCCCTGGTACAACCATGCCAACTCCCTGGTACAACCATGCCAACTCCCTGGTACAACCATGCCAACTCCCTGGTACAACCATGCCAACTCCCTGGTACAACCATGCCAACTCCCTGGTACAACCATGCCAACTCCCTGGTACAACCATGCCAACTCCTGGTACAACCATGCCAACTCCCTGGTACAACCATGCCAACTCCCTGGTACAACCATGCCAACTCCCTGGTACAACCATGCCAACTCCTGGTACAACCATGCCAACTCCCTGGTACAACCATGCCAACTCCTGGTACAACCATGCCAACTCCCTGGTACAACCATGCCAACTCCCTGGTACAACCATGCCAACTCCCTGGTACAACCATGCCAACTCCCTGGTACAACCATGCCAACTCCCTGGTACAACCATGCCAACTCCCTGGTACAACCATGCCAACTCCCTGGTACAACCATGCCAACTCCCTGGTACAACCATGCCAACTCCCTGGTACAACCATGCCAACTCCCTGGTACAACCATGCCAACTCCCTGGTACAACCATGCCAACTCCCTGGTACAACCATGCCAACTCCCTGGTACAACCATGCCAACTCCCTGGTACAACCATGCCAACTCCCTGGTACAACCATATCCAGGATGGCACAAGCAATCATTCAGTAGCAATTGGTCTCTAACTGCCCTCAAAGTAAACAAGCTCCCACATATACTCTTAAGCTCTTTACACAACCTCTTTGTAATCTTCCTTCAAATCCACCCTAAACAAACCCACAACAGAGGGTCATTGTAATTTGGGCTGAGTATTTGATTGTAGTATTTGATGGGCAAATAGACTCAGTCAATAAAAGCATCAATGCTCTTACAATGAATATGCAAGGTGTCTGGGCAATAGTAAATACTGTACATTTACATGTACCACACACTTGTGTATGTCCTAAAGCTAAGTACTGTACATGACATATTATACCTTCTGTAACTATAAATTCTTTATGATCTTCTTTAAGATCAATGGGCAGGAAAAGTGCTAGCAACAACTTGATCTTAATTGGAAGAAAGTATTTTATCTAAAATCAAAGCCTGCCTAGACCACGTTGGAACCTTGGGTACAATTTTATCAAAGGCTGTTCTGAATAAATGGTGTCCGTCCGTCAAAATCTTCAAGTTCCCATAAAAAATCGTACCAGAAATACACTTTATATGCTTTCCTCTTTCACAATTCAATACATTTTTCATTGCACAATTAGATGAGGGTGACGTTTTTAGATCACATATTTACCACAAATACTGCTGTTTACTCAAAAAATTGTATGTTTTTTTTCTTCCCGCGAATCACCCATTTTCTTGCCAGAACCGCATAAAAATAGCAAAATAATTCATCAAAATTGGTTATAAATTCACCATTTTACAGTATTTTGATTTTAAGGTTTATTATAATAAATTATGCAGAATTATTGAAATTTTGTGACACCACAACAAGAAAACCTTTTAATTTCCTAATTGTTTTTCAATCCTCCACCAAGTTATTTAAATAGGACCACTTGAAAATGATCATCCCATTCCAAATACCCTCAACCAAAATTTAATTTTTACTTGAGAAATAAGAGCTAAGAACATTTACTGATGATGTGAACCAAAGTTGCTCAAATATGATGCTAAATTAAAACAAATTGCGCAACAAGTACGGCAAAAATATCGGCTCCAATGCCCAAATAAATGCTGAAATTTTGCTTTGCAAATTGAGAATAATCATTTTTATGGAAAATCTGCATCAAAATTTGTTTAGAAAGAAGAGAACAGTTCTCTTCAATGTCATTTAAATCTCACCATTGCGTAACATTTTTGCCAAACTCGCTAGGGCTTTCAGTGAAAATCATGCATACTGTAATGCCGCCTCGCTGTACATAATTTCAAAACTGTGTGCCACCACCTGGAAGTATTGTTTATTCCTGTCCTCTGGAAAATGGCTGCAATGTTCATGAAGCATGCTGTATTTTAGCTCTGTTGAAAGCTTTTTTTGTTCGGTTAATTTGCAATATTGTTTTTCTTTCTTGCAAAATTTATTTGACTCCAACAGCCTCAGGTAATATTTACATGTAAATGTACTGAATGCCACTGATGAAAGCTATTTTGACTGTATTTTATGGTCAATTTGTGTAAATCGGGTCTTGATTGAGTGGGATATCAAAGCCTAACGTTATGTTATTGTTGGCTTACACTGTCAAGACTGTTTATTGCTGCACATTCACGGTGCATATCACAAGTTACTCTGATTTTGGCAAAATCAAAGTGCAAAATATACTAATTCATGAATCACAAGTGATTACTGCGCATTTATGATTCTCACATGTACAATGGATTATGCTAATCAATCAGCTTTAACGTCTGCAAAAGTCATTGATTGGAATTTTGTCAGCTAAATGTGTGAGTGTGGTTTGAATAATATTGATTTTTAATGGCAAGACTTGAGTATGAAAAACCATTAAAACTCAATAATTAGTAAACGTTGAGTGCATTTGGGAACATATAGTGTGTACATGCTAAATGGTCACAGCTCTATTGAGAAAACAAGTCCGTAAATTTTCAGAAACTTAAATTTTGGACAGAATTTTGAAGCATCAGATTACAAATTTCCCACAAGTCGTTTACACCTAACTAAAAAATATTTTATTATCTCATCTGTATGTTTACATGTACAAGACAAGTGTCTCATGCAGGCCTCCCAGTTATCAATGTCAATTTTTCAAGTTATATCTCTGGGTTTTAAAATTGCTGAACCAAAAAATGTTGTACTGTCTTACCCTTGAATGTTTTTTGTGATATTCCTTGTTTTTCAGATCCACATAGTTATAAGCATGAACTGCTTTCTCTTCCAACCTGCTTGCGAGGAATAATGATGGGTCAAAGGTCATCGGTTCTTGCATGGTAAAACAAATGCAACAATTCTGATCATTACCTGTGAACATAAAATAGAAGGCCATCTGTTCTTGAACTTCTTGGATGAAAATAAATACAGTAGATAGACATTATATCTAGGCCTGATATGGTGGCACCAAGCACTGCAAAATGAGGGGGACAAAAGCCACATTGACTTTCATAAGCGATAAAATACAAGTTCTGGGACACATAAGAAGGCTCCTGGACTGCACACTGTATTGCATGCACGGTGCTCTGACAGCTACATACAATTTGTACTTAGGAATGTCAGCAAAACTAACATCTAAAGCCCCCATTCAAAACATTTTACATGTAGGCCGACTACCAAAAACAATCATTTCTTTTAGCATTAGTTCTCCATTCACTGTAATTAATTAAAGGCAGTGTGGCCCAGAATATTTCTAAAAGTGGGGCCAAAACCTGAAATACTTAAAATTCCTGAAAAGTAAGATTTGTAAATATCACATGATTCTAACTTAACTTAAATTAGGCATAGGAGCCTACACTACAGTATGTACAAGAGTACTTGTTAAAGGCAATCTGTGTTATTTTCATATTTCCCCCTGTCTTTTATATGGGAACGTTCATAATAGCCAGAATCTGAGAGCATGAATTAAACTTGGTCCAAGATTCCTCCGTGGGTTGGGCATCCATTTTCATTCAATTTTTGACATTTAGCATTTTTTGTTATCAGGCCCTACCACACAGTCATATACACTTGCTGTAATGGTCAAGTGTACGGAAATTTGAGGTCAACATCAACCTGAGATGAGAGGCATTTTTCGAAAAACACTCACATTGGAAATTAACCTTTCCCGGTTTCCAAATAGGCCACGCCCACCATAGCAACGCTGTAACTTGTGGGGCAAACATACCTCAAATCCACAATCATGCATTACCAATGCATTGACATTTAGATATTCGTGAGACCTGCCGCAAGCTTTGATTAATTTATGGTACTTTTCCACATTTTTTGAGTTTTTAGCAAATAGGATAAACAAAATTCAGTTTGCTACCTGTTCTGGGTAACAGCAATCAGATTTACAAAGCCTGCAGCAAGTCTGTAAATGCAATTTTTGTTCACCATTTTGCCGTCACTCAGTCTGTGTGTGCAGAACTTTGTTTTGTACAGTAAGTTGCATTGACTACATGTACATAAGTTGCACACAGTTAGCTAGCTGTGCTGTACCAGTCACCGCATAAAATGTTTGCCCCCACTTAGTTACACAGATTGTGTTGCTAGGCAAATTCGTGCCGTGATTGGTTAAAACAAGCTGTCAATCAGTAAACCCAGAAAGTTTAATTCTCTATGCACATGGTAATCATATGAATTTGTTTAAAACCAGTTTATTTCCTATAGGCTAACTTCACACAAAAACAAATAAGATAAGTTGATTATCCAAAAAAAAAAAAAATTTGTCACCAATCCGCATCAAGTTCTCAGCAAAGTGTTTGTTTGTTTGTTTGATGAGGTCTTAATGGCACCACGACAACTAGGGTCAAATTGTGCCTGAGAGGTTAGATCATTCTAGAGGTAGGAAGTAAAGGAAACAGGGGGAGAATGAGAAAAAATTCAAGAACAAAAGTCAGAAAGCTGTGATCGAGAGAGGATGTGCATGGGTGAAACAAAAACAAAGCAGAGAGGGGGTGGAAGAGGAGAATTAGATATGGTTGTAGAGGGAAACATGATGAAGGAAGGAGAAAATTATATTTGGAGGATTTTTCTGGAAGAAATCAGCAATTGAGTTGTGGGGAGCGAAGGAAGCTCTGGGAAAGTTGTACAGGGGGCAAGCAAGGAGAACGTGATGAATTGTAAGGGTGCAGTGGCAATTGTTACAGAGGGGTTAAGGGGAACCAATAAGGAGGTGGGAGCGAGGTGGGTGTGACCAATTCTAAGACGGGTAATATGAACGTTGTTGATACGAGAGAGGTTGTTGATGGTGGATTTGATTAGAATTGTGGGCTGGATGACATGGAGTTTGTTATCAATTTGGGAGTTCCATGAGGTTTGCTAGCGGTCACAAACAAGGGAAGCGATAAGCGCTTTGATGTCAGAGAGGGTTTTGGGAAAAGGGGTAGGGAGAAGGTTGAGGGCAAGCTTAGCGGCTGCATCAGCCCTGTCATTGTCAGGGATGCCAACATGGCTGGGTATCCAGAAGAAAAGAACACTTTTCTTGCAGAGGGTGGGAGAAAGGAGTTTCCGGAGGAGGAGGTGGCATGTGAGGTTATCCTATTTAAGATTGAGTAAAGAAGTAAGAACAGCCTTTAAGTCGGAGAAAATGGCAAAGTGGCTGAGAGGAGAGTACTCAACAAAGTTGAGGGCGAGGAGAATGGCCTTAGCCTCGGCTGAAAAGATGGATGAGTAGTCAGGAAGTCTGCTACTTAGGGTGAGGTCTTGAATGACGGCAGCAGCAGCTGTCTTGTTGCCTTTTTGGAGCCATCAGTATAGATGGAGGTGTAATTTGAGAGTTGGTCTTTGATTTGGTTGTGAAAGTATTTGTAACTCATCGTACAGTTTGTCAACAGGTCAAACATGTAATATGACAATGACTAATCAGGAACTAGGAAAGTTACTAGTTTCTACAGCAACTTTTATTGCCATGTATTAGCTGTTGAAGATACATTCCTGTGAGTAATAGGAAATTGATTCAATAACAATGTGAGTCCATTTAGAGTTACCGTAATTTCTAAAAGATCTGCGTTTTGTTCAAATGAAGTCTATCTTAAAAATGGTCATCTTCATCGAACAAGTGGCTCACAGTTTGTCCTACATTTTTAATGGAAATTCCTTTTTAAGGTAAAATCGAGTTGAAATATGAATCTTTGTTATCAAAATGAATAAAAATAATAATTGTTTTTTTTTAATGAAAAAGTTAGCTAGCCTACTGTAGGCCAATTTAACTTAAGACTTGAGTGATATTCGCTGTAGGCTAGGCCCTAGTATGAATCTTCAAGCTCAAACTCATTTGCTCTGATTTAAAAGTATGAACGATTACATACGTAAAATATTTACACACTTAAGCAAAGTCAATGGGCTTCAACATATGTTTTCAAAAAATTTGCCCAGAAATTTTGGGCAACTTGATTTTCGATATAAAGACTTTCATATTGTAACCTGAAAATCAGCACACTGAAACTTGAATTTGTTTTACACGTTGTTAATATCTACACTTTTTTGTGCAAAAATAAAGTTGCAACACATTTTTGAGAGCGTCTTGACAAAAATGTAACACGCACGTATTAATTTTAATCAATAAGATATAACGCTTGCGTAAAGAAATCATTGACATATTTTGAGTGCGTATCTGCATCCTCTGTGCAACCTTGAGCGTAAGAACGCACCAGTGTGCGTGTTACTAATGTACGACGCCTACGATTTGTATGTATTAATATTAACAAAAGAACAAGGGCTTGAGTCAAATTCGAACAATTATACTAGTACGCAACAACGCAATTGTCGCACCTTGTAACGAGCGCACAGGGTGTCTTTTTTGTATCTGCGCCCATTTTGGCCCCTCCCTTTATCAAGTTGTACGTCGTATGCATTTGCAACACTAGTTGCAACGCTATCATCCTGTGCACAAGACACTTAATTTCTTCCAAATTGACCATTTTATACAAATAATTTGGGAAATCTACCAAAATGTAAGTGGAAATAAGTTTCTTAGATTGATGTCTGTATGGTATGGCAAAAATTGAGGGCGTCAGTGTTAATTTTCATGTTCTTTTGTGACCACTGTACTGTACCATTAGGAGAGCTTATGACATGTGACTAGGCCTAACGTTAGTACTTCCTGTAGTACCATCGGAGTGATGCCAGCCGTGTTAAAATGGCTGACGTTAGTGATGGCTGGTCGTCCAAGGGTACTACAAAAAACCTATACCCTGCTGTACCGTTTAAGCCTTGTGATAAAACATAGGAAAATCTGTTTTGAGATCTTTGTGAAAACGAAAACTTTTTTTTCCGGCCACATTGCTCATTCATGTTTGAACGTTGAAGCCCATCCATGTCTGCAAAACTGTTTTTACAGTGATTTTACTTACTTTTATTGAAGTATTTACTGGGCTACTTTTCTTTCCGTAAAAATCATCTAAAGAGCTCTCCAAAGTACGATCAAAGTTCAAAACACTGCTATTGCCATTGGGGGTATTACATTTTAGCGGGGGTAATATATTTAAGATTATTCGAGGAAATAAAATCAAAATAATACCTATAAAGTACAATTGTAAAATCTAAATATTTCTTGGTGTTTTATCTATTTTACAACTACTGTATTTAATAACATTATATGAACAAAAAACTGTTGTAAGAGAAAAATCAACATGCAATTTAGTGGAACATCCTTAAACTTATTTGCGGACTTTTAAATAGTTAATCACAAATGTACTGACAAGGAAAGATGGCAACAAAACATCAATTCGGAGAAATTTATCCCATTGTAGTGCTAAATAGGTAAATATTTAGGAAAAGTTTTCTTGAAAAGAGTATTATAATAGACAAAGTTGGGCCTAGGCCTAATTCTTGAAATTGTCTACATGTGAATTTAAAAAAAAAATAGGAATTGTTTTACAATCTTAGTATAACAACCCTCATAATCATACGCATACGGCAATTCCAATGTCAACTGTACCAAGTGAGGGACTAACGTTAGGTCCTTGCTGTTAATGGTGATTGGTGTCACTTCAATACAAAAGCAAATCTCTGTCTCAACGATGTATTAAATGATTGTCATTTGTATAAAACACCATCATTTATCAAAGCTAGAGCAATCTTGAGCTGGAGCTATAGCCTTATATATCCTTGCTAATGAAACTATAAAGTCATTCTCGAGGTCAGTCATCTGGGAATGTTGTGGTGCACGGCGACGTAATGGGAAAACAAAGTCAGTTATCATTGCAGTTAATGGGTAGTTTTCAACATATCTGATATAATTAGTGGCCTATTTTTGCTGACTGGCTGAGGCAACACAAGTATTCATAAAAAAAAATATCCGATTGACTGTAATGATAAAGTTTCCCTTCAAACTTGGCAAAACCGTACTGCGCTCGAAGGCAACACCGTTACGTCGGTTCGACTCCGACCATGCACTGAATGAGTAGAGGCTACGTACAGTTAGTGTAACGTTAGGCCCCTATTTGACTTTGAGTGCAGTGCATGCACGGTGAGTGTCAATGTTAGTGTAAGCGCGGCGTCCTTGGAAACGCTATAGGCTCACTGCACTGTCGATTCAGTGCTCTCTTTCTTCACAAATCATAACTCTAACAGACATGGCAAATTGACAAGAAACATACACAAAAAACGGATCAGGCCTACTACCTTTTAATTTCTTTTCCTTTATGATTAAATTCAGCCATGAAACATCATCTTATCTTTCTCTGCCGATCTGCTTGACGTGCCGAGCCCAACGGATCAGACGTTAGGCCTAGGCCTAGGCCTAGTATAGTAATAAATAAAACTGCGCTGCTAAGTCAGTTTATATCATATCTCGCCCAGCTGGCATTTAAACAATATTGCATGTATATTCCCGCGGTCTGATTAAGCTCGCAGCTGACAATACACGAATCATGTTTCCACTAAAATTGCGAAACTTTTCAGTCTAACGTCAATTTTATCTTTTAGGTGTCCCCAAATTATATCAGATAGGACACAATAACTTAAAGATAATGAGTCCATGCAAAGGCTTGACGACCACCACCTCAATCGATATCGATCAATTATATGATAGGCCCGACAAGCACCCACAAGCAACATCATCACCATATTAGTTTATCATCGATCTTTCATTGCTCTTTCTATATTTAAAAAAAAAAACGAATCAAACTAAACATTCTTCACATTTTGTGGATTACGATTGCAGCCTACAAATAGATATAGACCCAATCATTAGGCCTAATGATCATTATTTTTTTATTTTTGAAATACCTGTACAAGTAGCGATGGATCTAGGGGGGTCCATGTATAGTAAAAAATGTAAAATTTCCGCAAGCCAGAGCCCCAGCTGTTTGTTTTGTGCTTTGTTTCCTTTGCCCCAACAATTTTTTGTCAAAGCCATACAACTCAACTGAAATGATTCATGGAACATAGATGTCAATATGTTGGCACTTTTTGTTTGTATCGTCAATGTTCAACTTGTACACAATTCCTAACTTAAACCTTTTTCTAAGCGCAAACCTGCAAAATCTACGAGTAAGGACCAAAAATATTCCATTTTGGATCAACATCTGCAACATAGGGCCCATGTGGTGTAGGCAAAACTTTTTTTTTGCAGGGGGAGGCGGGAATTCTATTGAGGTATATGTATATGTGCCGCCCGAGCAGGTGCCTTTTTTGCACCATTTTCGTAGAGCAGATGTCTTGTTTACTGAAGAAAAAAAAAATATAAAAATGTACTAAAGTTGTTGTTGTTGTTGTTTTTGTGTTTTTTTAATGTGTCTTTTTTCATCATTTTCATAGTGCAGGTCCCAAAAAAATGAGGTTCAGTTACTGTGTTAATTTTGTACTGCTGGTCCATTTTTACAATATTTTTGTTGAATATTCATACTGCAGGTATCAAAATTGACTTCTTTCACACTGCGGATATCAAAATTGTATAATTTCATACTGCACTTACCAAAAAAACTATCATAATGCGGGTATGTTTTTCGGTTGGTGGGCTGCACACCCTTACCACTTTTATTATGAAGTGCCCCCGGGGGTGGGGGGAGGGAGCCATACCAAATAAAATCCAAGCAATGCACATGGAATTGCTTAGTATTCCCTTGCGAATATGTCCCCCCCCCCCCTCCCAAAAATCACGGTCGGACTCTGCAAGGCTTGTTCCCTGCGGCTCAGACCCTGCAAGGCTTGCTCACTGGCCAAGCTGTTTCCCCGGCGTCAGTCTGTACATACCGGATTTCGGTAACATGTAAATTATCATGAAATGGCGTCCATGCATGATTGGACCCACATGTCATTTTTTCGTACGAGCTTAACCTGCCGATGCAGCAACCAAAACAGATTTCCGTATTTGTGAGTCACACACATTGACACTTTGCATAGACTTTTAAACACTGCCATTTAAATGTTAAACATACAAATTAAAAAAACAAAAAAACAGTTGATGTTCTTTTTAGAGTATCACACAATTTTGAGAGTCATCTTAAAACATCATAGCTGGAAAACGTGATGTTGTAATCTTCGAATATTATATAGCTGGAAACTTCTTGCTAATAGGCCTATACAAAAATTCGCTCTAATCCATCAGAAATATAGCTCAATATCCTTGGAACTGAGGCAGTGCGCCGGATTTTGATACCGAGGGCAAGAGAGAGACAGCTTTTTCTCCAGAGGGCAAATGCCTGTATATAGATCGGACAATTACTGAATTATGTTGCCCGTACACAATTTTCTGAGGGGAGTGGGGACTCGCTCGAGTGGAACAAGGGAGGGGGCTAGCACCGCAACTGAACTGAGGGCTTTATCCATGGGGGTAAGCATCCCGTTGAAGGCTTTCCATCAACTTGCTGCAATAGTTCTCCAATATTGTCATTTTATAGACGGACTCGATCGAATCATCGCAATACGAGCTACTTGGATTTTAGATATTTTCGCATAAAAATTAACTTTTGCCAGTTTGCGTGAAAACTGCTTTTAAACAATCCACACTTCCAAAAGAACTCTTTCATTACTAATAAAAAATGAATAGAAGAAACAGTGCAATTAGCAGACATGGCTCGTGATATAGTCTGGTGGTTTATCTACCTTGCTGCGATATGATTGGTAAGTAGGACATGCTACGTTGTCTATATATTTTTACCAGGTCTGTTACTCTCTTCGCTAGGTAAGCTCCTCGTAAAGCTATAACCTACACCACATGCATTGAGATCTGACACACCTCCAACCAAAGTACTGTTTACGGACTGGAGCGTCATGGTGTAGTCTTCCCCTATGATCCTAGCCATAGGCATAAGAACCTTGACCGCGGGGGAACGTAACCCCTCCCCCAATTTTCCTTTAAAAATGACAAAAGTGCCTTTTTAAAGTGAAAAGTGCCTCTCTATTACTGCCAAAAGTGCAAGAACACACACACACACACACTCATATAT
>JAIGNY010000335.1:520000-525000 GCA_020152595.1 Chiridota heheva | reverse complement strand
TTAACTTGCGATGGACTGGAAATCTGCCCAGGGGGAGTCATGTGCTCTCATCTGTTTGCGCCGTGGTAACCAGGATAAGCACCGGCCCTGTGAACTGGGATCTTTTAATTAGTATGCCCTAAGTCCAAAAATCGACATACGTTTCTGAAAACAGACATATGTCAATCTCGCGAAATTTCATTGGTCAGAAATCGTCAAATCAATCAGAAATCAAGCATATGCTCGAATTCTGAGTGCTATGACAATTTCGAGCATTCTCATTGGCTAAAATCGATATCACTCAGAAATTAACATAAACCTATGTTTGATTTCTGATAGATATGACGATTTCAATATCACAACGTAATTACTTGAAGTCGTCACATTTTTGGTAAAATTTATTTCGGGACTTCTGAGACATAAGTGTCTGAAAATAAGACAAAATGCAACGCAGGCCTTTTGACCTACCAGTCACTTCATTTGACCCACCACTTTTTCAAAAGTTCTGGTATATATTGGGGACCAAAATTCAATTTGTCATTGTTCGTCCTAAGAAAGTTTGAAAATCAATTTTTTTTTATTAGCAGCTGAAGTTTTCATATGATTTAGAGGGAAAAGTTCAAATTGAGGATCTATCTCTCCCACGGCGGCGGGACACCGCAATCCATTTTTTCCATAACCAGTGAAAATTCCTTTCAAAAAGAAACCCGTCCTGATTCAACCTCTTATCATATCCGTGTAGAAATAACTGAGCAACTTAAATTCTCACCTGCCTGTCATTCTCAAACAAGTTTATTCTCCTTTTATTTCCAGTTTGCAATTGACTTTATAAATTGTGGTTGGTGGCATGGTGCGCTGCTATGCTCTGCACAGGGCGACGCCCGCTTAGCAAAGTACTTTAGGTCTCGAGACCGATCTAGGTTTTTTTTGGTATAGTTGGTATCTTTGTAAACGTTTCGTGGAGGCTGGAAAGCGTTATCGAACATCATTTTAATCATAAATTGCTCGCGAGTTTAAGTTGACACTTATGGATGTAACGTAACTTCACGGTGCGAAGGGGGGAAGGGCGGGGAAGGGGTCGATCACCTTTCTTTTATTTCAGAAATATATGAACAAAATTTAGACTACTGTCATTTTTTTGTTTTTTTGTGCTGCACAGATTGTCAGAGGAATAGCTATACGTTGTAAAACCTCAAGCCAAATTTCAGTAGGTCAAATGTACATACATACCCTTTCCAATAAATTGACCAGGTTTACCGTATTTTTACCTATAACCACCACGACACGACAACTATAATAATTTAGTAATATTTTCAGACACACACTGACAGATTGGCAATGTCTTCGCCATAGGGGATTAAAGGGGTGTCCAAACGCACCCACACAAACAGTGACCCCCTCATGTGATCCCCAAAACAGAATTTGAGGACGCTAGCAACGCCACTTCCGTCTGGTATCTTAAAATCAACCATTCCGTATGACTGTATGAAAACGAGTTGAGACGAAATGTTATTTCATTCATCAGATCATTTCGTCAGAATTGTTTTTGCCAAAATGCCAAATACAAAAAGAACACGTATGCAAATAATTTCATTTTGTATTTTATTTCAGCCTGAAGCTGTTAATAAATAAATAATTCTACGAGTAATATAAGATCAATAAAACAATTTTTGTACAAACTAATCAATGGATGTATTTGATGCTACAAATGCCATCATCATCATCATTATCATCACCATCATCATCATTATAATCATTATCATCATCATCATCATCACACCATCACCATCATCATCGTCATCATCATCATCATCATCACAATAGATGAGGGAATGCAAAAAAAAAGAATACATTTAAAAGTAAGAAATGAAATCTCATTATAAGGCAAATTTAACTTATCATTACTATGCCGTAAATGACCAGTGCATGCATATTCCATAGGTGTATAGGAACCGGGAGGCCTGGGGCACGTGGGGAGTCTGAGTACACACTTTTCCGAAAAATGTCTTAAGTTCCCCTTTTGAAAATGAAATGTACCCTCAATTACTGTCAAAGGTACAAGAACTGGTGGAATGTGCGTACAATGCTATATATACAGACTATATAACACTTGGGAAGTGCCCCCTAAGAGGTCGTGTCCGCCCACTTTTCGAAAGCTTCCTACACCCCTGCCAGTTGTCCTTCACAACTCACTGGTATGTGTACCATTTTGTCAGTGACGGGGAATGCTGTTCTATTATAAGCAGGAACTCAACAATGAAGCCGGGAGGGGGAGAGAAGTGGGAAAGTAGGGGGGGGGGGAAGAGGGGGGGGGGGGAGACATGACCCAACTTTTAAAACAGGTCTTATTTGTCTTCAACTGATGGGCAATTGCCAACATTATTCATATCGACCCGTGAGGTCGTAAGTGTGTGTTCAAATGTTAAGAAGCTGAAAACCAACAGCATTCCCTTTATGTGCTCTCCCATCCCTGATTCTTGGAGAAATGTTCCCTTCCCCGCCCTTTATTTATTATCATAAAATCTGAAATCGGATGAGAAACTTTGACAAATTAAAATATTATCATTTGGTCAAGCAGTCCAATGGCGTACGTCTAGCCGGCATCACAATTTTAGGGCCACATTCTCGCTAATCTCACCTAATATGCTATACAAATAGTGATGACCATTTAAAATATGCTGTATGAATTTGGGAGAAAAACTCATCAACTATTCCCCCCCCCCCCCCATCACCCCTCCCACCCCACATTCCATGTACCTCCTCCCGTATGTTCCTACGTTACTGTTTGGCCGAGTCGTTTTGTAGCCCGTGTGCTTAGCCTAGTTAACTGGACACATTTATTCAAAAATTATCTCCGATTGAATTCATCTTAATAGCTTTATCTCATGCTACATGATAGCAGATCAATGTTTCGTGTAAAATAATAACAAATCAATAGAACTCAAAAGAAAGACAGCTACTTAGTACGTCATTCTTCAATAATGTGGTCTTAACGTTCTAAAGTTAACTGATTAAAAAAGAATGCGAGTAATAGTTTTTGGACATAGCTCATTTTCTCTTCCGTCCTTAACAGATTAAGATAAATTTAAACAGAAAGAAGCTCCCAATTGCCTGGGAAGTCAACTGTACCAAAAATGGATAATATATTTTACAAAACCAAAAATATACAACCCAATCAACTGTTTCATCTGCCTGAATTACTACTGACTCGAATTTCTTAATTATATTTTTAATTTTAGCACTTTAAAACACCTGCCCATTTCTAAATATACATCGTCCTTTTAAATGTCTTTACGTCAGTGTGCAACCAGGGAGGCGCCATCTTTGCTTATACTCTATAAAAAAACACTTCAACGATTAATACAGAGCTTGAATGTCAAATTTGGATATTTTGGGGTAAATTTGACAATTAAAAGAGATAGATTTCGCTCACAAAACTGGGATGAATAACAAAAATGGAACCAACGCACTGGGATATAATGAAGTTACATATTCAGAAATTGGGGAGAAAAAATATAGGTTAATGATGTGTGCCATTTTCTTTTTCAAAAACCTTATCATTGATTGACAGTTAGTAGGTTTGAGAAATCGAAATGCTGTAGACAGCACTGTTTAGCAGTTTAGTTTCAAGAGTGTGCGTCCCCAAGGGTCGACCTGGCCAGAGTGACCGTTCCTAAAGGTTGACTTAGTCACGTAGGTTGTACCGAAAGGGGACTCATACGAAAATAAAGGTACGAATGGGAGCGGGCTCGTGAAGTAGTTCCACTCTTAAAGGCCAGTTCTGGTCTTAATGTGGATAAAATTATGCATTGCATTTCAACGTTTCGGATTGGCAGAAATATTCATACAAATACTGACAAGCCAATCAATACCTGCTGCGGAAGTGATGTCTCTGGTATGTATTAGATCAGGGAGTTCTAATGCCAACTCCCTGATCAGATTTACTGGTGACGTGTCACGCAATTTCATTGTGACGAACTTTCCTCTAAGCACCGGTATAAATTCAATCCCACCATTGATAAGATTTAATCAGTATTTAATTTGAATCAGGATCTTACGAAAAACAATTGTTGCAAACATAAATCAATAAGTTCAAGAGATAGGATTATGTTAACAAAGTCATATTCACATAACGCAAGCGTGTTTCTCATATGTTGTATCCACAACCTTATTGCCCAAAAGTTATACAATTTTAAAATTAAGTGTTGTTTTATTCTACTACAAATCTATATATATAAAGAATGGGAAAATGTTTTGCATCCGCTGGAAAAAAAGTATGGCATGTCTAATTCGTTTCTAGCTATTCATACAATCCTGTTTCATTGCATTTTATACAAACAAACAAAATGATTACAATTAAAATACAAGTATCAATAATCATAGAAGATTATACAAATTATTAAATAAGTACAGGTTGGGTCTGTCGAAGCTATAGCTTGTAAGTATTATTACTTTAATTAAATTAGTAAAGATGAATATGTGAAAAGTTTTCAAATATTTAAAACAAAAATTCTATGTCACAAAACTGTTTTAAAATCAACATGAAATGTAAGTTTATATTTAAGAAGTAACAATGGGTACGTCCTAGGCTATGTCAGTCTTAGGTAAACAGAAAATATCCCCATAAAAATGAAAACCTATAGCTAATCAAACTATACCTTCGTTTTCCTTCTTAACTTCTTCACGCACGCAAAATTTCAACCCTGAAATTGTCTATATACTAATATATCACCAATGCTATGTGATTAAGACAGAAGAATACTGTTTAAGACATTGAACAATGGTTAAAGCAACTCATCTATGTAGTATTATACTGTATAGGGTAACTCAAACTAAACATAAATTCAAAATCTCATGTACACTTTTTAATGGAACATATTTAAACCAATGATGTGTGTTCGTACGTCCTTGCTGAAACCTGCGTGCATAATTATGCAACCCTTTCAATTTTTTTTTTCTTTTTGGGGGGTGGGGGGACTCATAAATCGGGAGAAGAACCATTGTATGCCACAAAACCAAGT
>JAIGNY010000335.1:475000-517500 GCA_020152595.1 Chiridota heheva | reverse complement strand
GACGCGTTATTAGAAATGCGACCTAAAATATTCTTCAAAAATTTACATGCACAAAATCGGATTCCTGTGAGTAGCTTCAAGGCAAGAATCACTACGATCATGACCAGCTCATCGGCACACCATACATCAAAATGGCGGCTGTCATTTTCACCTCATCATTTCTCACATGATTGAACACTTTCCCTTCAGTTTCTCTTTACGCTTTTGCGATTTCGTTTTCTTAGTTTCTAAGTGCAAACTCATTGTTCTCCGTTTCTCAAGTTGAAGGAGATCCTGGAATAGTTCTTTAACGTTGTAGTTTGTTTTTGCAGACGTCTCCAGAAAGGCGCAATTCCATGCTTTCGCCTGTTCCATCCCTTGCTGTATGCTCACCTCCCGATTAGGATCATCACACTTATTCCCCACAAGCATGACAGGTATACCATCAACATCTCCTTTGATCTCGCAGATAACATCGAAGATAGGTTTGAGCTCTTCCAGAGATTGTCGACTTGTGATAGAGTATACCAAAATAAACGCATGACCCTTGCTGATAGACAAACGCTGCATTGCGGGAAACTGATGCGACCCGGTGGTGTCTGTGATCTGCAGAGTACAAACGTTCTTATTGCAACTGATGACTTGTCTGTACGTATCCTCTATTGTAGGGATGTATGTCTCCCTGAATGTTCCTCTCACGAAGCGAAGCACAAGAGAACTTTTACCGACGCCACCTGCACCGAACACCACCACCCGGTAGTCGTTGCTTTGTTCAGGCATCACGCGAAGTCGAATGCTTCTGTCACGTGGTAACTGCAAGAAAAATAACGAAACAAATATATGAATAATTTTGGTTCTTTCGGGAAATCTTTTAGAACTACAACAAGTCAGAATAGTTCGATTTTCATCCATATGATAGAGGAGTATTAAAGAAACAAATTAATGATAAAACCATGCTGATATTTTACTCCGTTTAGGACTTTTTGCATGTCAAATATTTCAGAAGTGTGTTTAAAAATAAGTTTGCCGTGAAAAGTGGACCAGTACGAAAACGCGAAAAATTTCAAACTTGTATATTTATTGCTAGGAGAGTGTAACACTTATTTTAAAGTAAATCCCGACATCGGATATATTTTTTAAAGCTGTACAAGACAGGTTAAAAGAAATTTCCGCGCTTTTCGTTTTGCCTATACATGCATGTATACATAATACACATTAACATTTATACGTAACATGAAAACACGGAAACGCGGAAAATCTTGGAACTTTGAAGAAGAAAGAAAGTGTGTGGAACGTATATGATATATAATTTAAAGTTCTCTAGTATATGTCGTTCAGATTTTTAAAAGAGGTTCAGGGGAGAGAAAATAGTTGTAAGGATATTATAATATTCACTTTCGTATAAAAATCCAACATTCATACAGTCAGACAGTCATATAGGTTTTTGGAATTTTTAAAACTTGCAAATTGACTGTTTGAACATATAAACATTCATTTTAAACTAAATCCCGACATCGGATATACTTTTAAAGCTATACGAGATACGTTAAAAGAAATTTCCGCGCTTTCGGTTTGCTTATACATTTATGTATACATGATACACACTAACATTTCTACGTTAAACGAAAGCGTGGAAAACGCGGAAATTTTCAAACTTGTTTATTTATTGCTTGGAGAGTATATATAACAATAATTTTAAACCAAATCAGGAGAGAAAAATCATTGTAACAGAGTCAGAAATCAGATTGATTTTATACTGATTCAAAAACGGTTTCGAAATTCGGTCAAAACAGCGAAGTCAATGCCCGGTGCTAATCAGCTAATTGTGACAGTGATCATATTCCTGTCAAATATAAAATCCAAGTAAAACTTAGATCACTTAAGAAACTAAAAACGAACCTAAATTACAGATCAACCTGTTAAAAACTGATCCAGACATACAAGAGCGATTCTCAGTTTCAGTGAAGAACAAATTTCAAGTTCTGGAAAGCATCACTGAGGCTGATGAAATGTGGCAAAAAGTGAAAGATTCAGCTACAGAAGCAAGGAGTGAAGAGATTTAAAACAGGCAAAGAAGGATCACAAAAAGTGGATGACCAAAGAAATCCTGGACTTAATGGAAACAAGAAGGTTAGCAAAAATGATGATGAAGGATATCATGAAATAAACAGAGTAGTAAAGAAAACAAATGCAAAGAAGCCAAAGCAACCTGGATCAATCGACAGTGGAAAGAAATAATGCATGGTAAATACATGCATGAACAAGTCAGAGAACAGGAAAACGTACCTGTACACAGACAGGATGCATGAAATCAAAAGGTGGTAGCATCCTCAAGGACAAAGAGGACATTCTACACCGATGGTCAGAATACATCGAAGAACTCTTTGATGATAACAGAGGAGAAAAACTTACCATAAAAAAGAATATGGAGGGCCCACCAATATTAAGGAGGTAGTGCAAAGAGCCATCATGAACATGAAACATAACAAAGCATCAGGACCTGGCAAAATGCCAGTTGAAGTTTTTGTGGCTCTTGATGATGTAGGCATTGAAACTATAACTAGGTTTTTAACATGATATATGATGCAGGAGAGATACCACTAGATATGAGCAAATCTATCTTCATAACCTTACCCAAGCAACCAGGCGCAACAGAATGCGAACTACACAGGACCATTAACTTAATGAGCCATATCACCAAGGTCTTGCTTCGTGTTCTAATATCCAGGATGAGAAATAATATCCAGCCAGAAATTTCATAAACACAATTTGATTGTGTTGTAGACAAAGGTTCTAGGAATACGATATTTACACTATCAATGGTCATGGAAAGGTGCATAGAAGTACATTTATATTTATGTTTCATTGATTACTCCAAACCGTTGACAAGGTCAAACGTGAAGATCTCTTTGAAATACTCAGTAATTTGAACATTGGTGGAAAAGACCTAAGAGTTATCAGAAACCTGTACAGGGACCAGGAAGCAGCATTAAGACTTGAAGAAGATTACGTGAATTTCAGGTAATCCGTCAGGCAGGTGTGTATTTTGTCACCAGATCTTTTCAACATTTACAGTAAAACAATATTTTGTAACATCGACAGTCTTGAGGGGCTGAAAGTTAGAGGCTATAATATGAATAACCTACGCTATGCAGATGACACTGTGCGTATAGCAGAGTCAGAAAGAAAACGGCAGTTTCTTCTGGATAAAGTTGTAGAAGAAAGTGAAAAGAGTGGGTTGTCTCTAAATGTAAAGAAAACAAAATGTATCGTGGTTTAAAAAAAGCCATAAACCCATTATGTAGTATACGAAGCCAAGGAGAAATAATAAAAAGAAGTACGCCAGTTTAAGTACTTGGGCTACACATTAACATCAGATAGTCGGTGCATTAACGAAGTTAGAAAACGCATTGCAATTGCCTAAGACATGTTTACAAAAATGAATATAATTCTGAAGAATATGAATATTGGAATGGACACTTAAGTCCGTGTCTTGAAGGCATATGTATTGTCTACTCTTCTCTATGGCTGTGAATGCTGGACAATTACCAGTGACATCAAGAAAAGATTAGAAGCTACGGAAATGTGGTTCATTAGGAGAATGTTGAAAATATCTTGGACAGAAAGGAAAACAATTGATGATGTCCTGATAGCTTTTATGCTTTACGTTCTGGCCTTTAAATGCGAAGGTTAGGGTAAAGGTGAGTTTATAATTGCAGATCCAATATAATTCTGTATGTATTTCTATGAAATGAAAATTCATGGTCAGTTTAATTACGAGCAGACGGCCAACGCATGTTCTTGCAAAGTTCATGCTATACCTTATCATTTAAAAGGAGGCAATTAATTTAATTTTCAAAGAGATACCTAAACATTGCCTTGGGTCTGCATTCATGACATCACACCATCCATTGCAAGGCCACTTTTCAACATCTTTGAATGCAAGAACTCCTGAACGGAATAAGATATCAACATAAATGTTTTTCCAATTTGTTTCCTTAAAAGTCTTCATACATGTCATATAGTGACATATATGGAAATGAAAATTCACGAGAATATTTGTTTAAACCACAATTCTCTGCCACATTAATTGCAAAAATGTTCTTGATAGTTGCGTGATGTCAAGTGACTGTCTTTCAAATGAGGTCAAGTAATGGGAGCACTCAAGTTAAACCAATAAGCGAGGGCACTGTGTTTATTTGTGAATTTCAGCAAAGAGTAGCCTCTTCTCACACTTCGTTTGCTACTGATGCTGAGCGTGATTCCATAAATGATCAAACACACGCAAAGGCCGTAACACATCGAAAGCAACGCGGTGAGCGATTTTTAAACAAAATTGAATAAAACAAAAAGGAAAAGAAACATTTTGTCCTCTTGTTTTCAGAGAAGAATCGTCATTGCATGGCTATTCAGATAATAACTAAAATTGATTGAAAGGGCGTTTCTACGCCCTTTAAAGCAAAATTCGCGTCGCAACAGAAACTCGCGCTCCAGTAAAGCAAATTTCTCCACAGTTTGAACAAAAAAGCATATCTAGCAAATTTTCCAGTATCATCAGAAAGCCTCAATTGTAAGCTTTATCGTGTGTAAGCAAAAAGTCAAAGCATCATGAAGATGTAGTATGACGGATAAGCGACAGTTAGCAGTTTAGTATGTACAATCCTTGATTAAAGTATTTGACCCTTTTCCTCACCCATTCCATCCCACTTCAATGTTGGAAGTAAAGGTCAAAAGTTGCAGGTCCACGTCATGTCCCACGGGGTATAGATAGGGAAAGGGTCAAGACTTTTGTCCAAAATCTGCTCCAAAATTTGGATATTAAATCAGATATTATTATGAAAAGGCCTATTATTTTGCTTAAAGTAATAAAATGCATTTTAAGTTTCTTTTGGAGCGTTATTCCACGGCGTGCCAGGTTACATTAGGAAGTGGTAAACAACGATTTAAGCTAGATCTTGATCAACCCTGACGGCAAAGCAACTACGTTCCTTACAACATACTCGCCATGTTTGCCATTTACCGTGACTGGCTTTTGCAAAGCTTGTAAATTTCACGTACTGTATGAAAAGTTTCGATTCTCTTTATAAATGTTAATGTTGATAAAAGGCATTTTTCAAATATGAGCAAATCACCAAAATGACTAGGCTTAATTGTTCATCTGAAACAGTTATTTTAAATAACCGAAATGTTCGCAAGTTCAAACATTTTGAGTTTGAGATTGCTGCTTTATCCTCTGAAATGTACATCTTTCTGTTTTATTCAATATAAGGTCCATTGCTAGTTCTTTGACATAAATTTATAGTAAAATTCGTTTAAATATAGGGTTGTTAAGGATCCTTGATTTTTGGACTCTTGGGTATGAAATAAAGCAAACAAAAAAGGAACAAGTAAGAAACCAAAGCTCGTACCAAAAACGAAAAACAAAAACATCCCTCCAACGATAAAAAAAAAACCAAAATCAACAAAAGTGACTTAGCATACGCCTAACAGCGTGGTGAACATATTTTCTCCTAAGAGAACTAACCTTTATAAGAATCAGCAAGTTGCTTTTTGTTCAGACTATAAAACTTCAATTTGACGGCAAATTTATATCTTTGTTTAACCTTAATGTCCCAGAGGTAATACCCAGACAAATCAAATCAAATAAATGTTCTGTGTCACGCTATTAAATGTTCCAATTTATCAGCATTCCTGACCGCAATATATACAAATTAAATGTCACGAAATGATCCGACTCTCTAGAACAAACAATTGCAGGGAAATATGAAGTCCAGAACAAATGATTGAACGAAATATGGGAAGGCTGTTAAATGCCAGAGGTATCATGTATGATTTAATATCAATATAACCTGTTTTGAAAGGAAATGTTAGGAGAACTTGCAGACTAATGGAAAATAGAGAGCTCGGGAAGAAGAACGAATACTGAACAAAGAATCATCATGGTTTTAAAAAAAAGGTTTTGGAATTACTCAACGAAGCAAAGTTAAAAAACAATTATGCGATGAAATCATAAGTAGACCTACAATGGGCATCAGAATCATAGTAAGATCCCGATACCAAATGTTTCAAATTCCTTTTTCTTCAAGTGTTTGGCCTAAATATTGTTTGCTAACACATACATCATTTGCTTTGAAATTAGTGACGCAATTTATCCAAATACATTTGACATATAAAGCTACGGAACAATTTCTAGAAATGTGCTAGGAAATGTTTTCCACATTGTGAAAATTTGACTGACATACGGTGTTCAAGTCGTATCTAGACAAGATATGTACTTGTTTTTTT
This sequence comes from Chiridota heheva, assembly GCA_020152595.1. Taxonomy (NCBI): domain Eukaryota; kingdom Metazoa; phylum Echinodermata; class Holothuroidea; order Apodida; family Chiridotidae; genus Chiridota; species Chiridota heheva. The sequence goes on along the minus strand of JAIGNY010000335.1, from coordinate 511,236 downwards.
CTGAGAGAACTCGTTTTCATATAATCAGTCGGAAGAGATCAGCGTACAGCACATAAGAGAGGCCATGCAGCCGGCTGTTCAATTTTGTCCAAGCAATGAGAGTAAGATGACCTGGCAAGTGTAGAAATTGCAAACCATTACCAAATGTATCTTTGGTATATTTTCTTCTACATGACTGTTCCGGGTCAAAAAGCCTAGATTTGTGCACGATGTTTTTCATATTTCAAAATGGGGGAGAGGACAACGAAGAATGTACGTTGTCCCCATTTATTTCAAATTTATCTGTTTATAGTACCTCAGGCAGTTGTCCCGGGATAACTATATGAATAACGAGAAATATCACAAACAAAATGGCGGCCTACACTTCATAAAAAGAACGTTTGTTTGGATTCCCTCTTTAGACCCTCTATTTTACTATTTGTGCGGTGTTGCATACATAATACATGTCTGCAATGTGCTAAATAAGTTCTTAATAGTACTTCGTTTTTTCGCTATTTCGCAGGCATGTGCTTATACTACACCTCGTGCAGTATTCTATTATATGTTCTTATTAACATCGATTTGCACGTGCTCTTCTACAAGGCCTATCGATTCAGAACCACTTCACACCACCAGGGAATTCTTCTGCTGTAATGTAAGTTCTGATACAAACGAATTGATTTGCACTGTGATATTTGCCTGATGAGTTGATTATTATCGGCCGAATTTTAAAAGCTAGTCGATAGCGGGAAAAATGATCGCGTGGATTTTAGAATGTAAGACATATGTCGTGAGATAAGAGTTTAAACAAGAAATAAACATTCATCTCTTGAATAGTGAATAGCTGTGATTAGAATTTATTTAGCTGTTAATAATGTTTTAAATCGAGGTGCATTAAACTTCACTATCTTGTAAAGCTATATGTAAAGACGAATTTATGGTTGAACGATAAATCACGGAGGTGACACTTCCCTTATCTGAATACCAAAATACTATACCTTTAATTGGATTCGAGATATTCTTCGCATGTTTATGTAAATATAGACGCAACAGAGATAAGGAAACTATGTTGTTGACAAAAACTTGGAAATTTGGATATAAATAGGTTCCTTCCTTACGCAAATAAGATCAGTGACAAGAATGGTGATTCCCAGAGGATATTAGTGATGAAAACGGTACAAAACCAAGATAAAATTCATGAAAAAACTCATCAAAAATATCAAATAATCATCATTAACATAAGAAAGAGTATCACCTCCAGTTTCATCTTAAAATTTCTAAGCCGTCGTCGGTCGCTTAAATGTCATTCCCTGAACAGTTGAGAACAGAAACAGTATTTTCTAATCCAAAAATTAATTGTAATTATGAGCTTTCTTGTGCCTTCATTAATATGAAACATTTTCTCATGGATAATTGAAGGCCTACGCAATCTCCCAAAAGATGCCATCTCCCTAAAGATCCAATCAAATTAATTTGACGATCTACTTTGAATCAGCTGACATTGCAACGGTTGAGAGAATCTTATTATGCTTTTTGATGAATATTGACAAATTGATGCTTGAATTCATCCTCAATTATCATGTCGACTGCTTTCTTTTTCCCACTCAATGGCTAATTCTCTTGGTTGGTGCCATGTCACATCCGGGAGGTGACGTCATTTACTGGAGTGAAAACAAACCTTTGCGCGATACACGTGGGCAAGTCCGTATGCGTTTACTGTGCGGCTTGTAAACAAACACCGGTGATCGCTTTCTTTTTACTCCAATGCGGGATGAATACGCGCGGTTGCTATGCGGTCTGATGACGTCAGGTCACATTTCCAACCAAGTGAATAGAAACAGCTCACAAAAGAAAAAGTTATCGCCATTGTATAGAGTAATTTAGTTACAGTACGGGTAAAATCATTTAGCAGTTACATTTTGTATTGTCTCAGCCAAGAATAGAGTACAGGCCTACATGCTTATACCAAGTAGGTGGAGAAGATTAATTGTATCTAATCATCCTTTTACCTTATTTTTGTTAATTGCATTCTTTCTTCAAGAACATTAAAAAGTATTCATAAATAAATTTAAAATGAAAGCTTTATTTGATTGATTGGGTACCAAATTCAAGCAAGCAATCTCAAGTGTGTTGCTAAAGTCTACCTTTGCACCCCTCATGAGACGGTTTTCACAGCAATTTGTGGAAATTCATTAATGCAGTTGGAGACACACTCCATAACATTTTTGATCATTTAAATAAAAAAACGTCCGTATAGTTGCAAATTCAATCTCCAACTACAAAGCTACAGTAATGGATGCCTTTCGGATACCATTCTAGCAGTCTAGTTCCAGCTATCCTTCACCCACCCGTTTACAATATATTTCACTGATTTCAAATAACATGCAAAAAACCGTTATAACAATTCTGGTTCAGGAATTCGTCATTTCCGCTGGCAATAAATGCATTGAAGAGACTGCATGCTTACAAGTTATATCCATTTCCATTAAAATAATTAAAGAGTTTACCATTTCTCAGGTGTAACGGATTGATGGATTTGGTGATTTGAACGACAAGTTCATTCGATCTCATGCGGTTTCCGTGAATCAATATTTGACAATATTTAGTTGTGAGTCACAGAAAATAGCATCATCCTTGAATAGAGTAGTGAATATTTAATGAGCAAAAGACCGCTGTGAATCAATGAGCAATATCTGAAGCAACCTTTGGAATATATAACCTTTAGAATGAGGTATACTACCTTTGGGATTTTGTACTACCTTTATTCAACTACACATAATCCAAACAATTTAGACTATTGGCTGCAATTTCATGGAAAGCGTGAATGGTATTATTTATTGGCCTTGGCAATTTTATCTAAGTATATTAACCATAACAGAACCATTAGTCACTTAGAAGAAGATCATATGTAAACAGGATAGTGAAAACAGTGAATGACCGAACCACCACCGTGCATCAATGAGTAAGTTGAAATAGTGGTCACCTTTAGAAGTCTTAACAACATTTGGAAATTTTAGCAATTTACGTTTGGAATTTTGAACCATACAAATGCTATTTTAAGATCAATGGAATAAGAGTCCTTAGTTCAAAAGGACAAAAGGTTGTTAACAACTTTGATGGTTTCTTTAATATTCAAATTGTCGTTCACAACTGCAAGTGTTCTTCACAATAATCTAAAGGTACTTCACTAATCGAAAAGTATATGAACAAACTACAAAGGTGTGTTATGTACTGCACATTGAAATGTTTCGGTTAATATGACATTTTTGATTAAATCAATATGTCACAGTTATGATGTTAAAGAGCAAAAAATCCTTCGCGATTGACCAAACTTGTTGACTTGATCGAATTAAAAGAGTTTAACTGATTCAGCCGACGGAATAGTGAATACAATATGACACAATGACCTTATAATATTAATGAGTAGGATTAGAAAAGCTATCTTCTTTTTAGAATTCGATTATAAAATCCTAGCTTACCATGCAGGGTGAACATGACCCCATGGTTTTGCAATAACATTTGTATTTTAGATTGCATGTTTCAATCGAAAAGTTTATCAATTTATGTAACATAACGTCCATCACTTTAGTATGAATTTTTTCTGTCATTCTGTACACTTTATGAAACATTTGATCAAAACGGCTACAGCACGTTGATGATCGCAGGTGTTTTGGCGGTCCCTTAAAATAAAATCTCTCCATAACTGCCGATGGAAATCTAAAGGTATTTACTAAGAGTACACTGTTATTGTTTTGATACATATATGACATGGATCAGTTTCTTGTTAGACTAAATCAACACGTCACATTGTGTGAAAAAGCAATATATATGGATATAACATATCTAACTTGAGTTTTAAGTTTTTCAACATTAGCAGGTTGTTGCGTGTAAATGAACACATTGAAGTCGTACTTTATTACACGTAAGTACGTGATCTATTTTGTGTTTCATTCTAATAAACAAACTTTTAATAAAATGAATTACATTTTAACTACTTAACGAATGTTTACCAAAGATACGTCATTCGAACCGTTTAATTAAACACACACCACAGTGACGTGTTTCAATCTAATAAAAAAAAAAACTAACTACAGAGATATTATCACCATTTTAATGGAATTTTACGGATAGAATTATTCCATTTGATTGATTCTTTTACAGCCCTAAAATCTGTTTTTATCATCTTTTTGTGTCGGGAAAGAGAAAATCGATATCGTGCTGGTGTTGTAATTTATAGATGACTTATAAGCAGAACGTTGTCCCAAAATAAACAGTGTATTGATTTGATCTGTACACCATAGTTGTGTCTTGACTGGCACCTGTTATCAAATAAAAACTAACGAAGCATTATTTTGTAAATGTTTTTAAATAACCCTAGACCCGTTTAATCAATCCACCATGAATCGAACGGTTTATTAATGATATTATTGGTTGTTTATACGTCTAACGATGCAACTTTTTTTTAATGTAACTTTAACGGCTATGCACAATTTTAAATTTTGGAGAAAAAAACACTTTTAGTGTTTGAATTTATGCGATATTTGGGATGTATGACTGGGTATTCAAAATCTTAAAGGATTAGTTCAGGGGTCAAGCAAGTCTATCTTATATGAAAGAGGACCTAAAAAAATGGTTGAAATGCATTCAAAGTCTTATTCTGTTAGGGAGCTATCAAAGTTTAAAGTATGTTATCATTTGTGTAGAAACGATTGAAATCAGACTAGTTGTGATGTCATAGCCTCAGATTCCCCAGTCTTTATGGATTCTATTATAATTTGTCCTGCAATTTTGTGGCTTAAAATCCATGGGATATGTCAAAAAAGTAGTACAATTGAGTCTAGGAAGGGTATTTATAATACACCACCAGAAGAAAGTTCAAGGAAATATAATCTAAATAGTGAACAATTTAAATAAAGTTTTAAATACATTAACAATTGTTAAGAATGTGAGGATGAAGACGCCAGCTTTCCATAGTAGATTTACTACCCCAGTTATTTCTACACAGATAAGAAAGAGCTTTAAACTTGAATATCTCCTTTAAGGAAATAAGTTTTTTTGAACGCTTTTATCAACATTTTGTTTCTTTTAAAGCCCACTCTCATATAAGATGGACATGCTTCACCACTGAAGTAAACCTCTAAAATAATTCTTTCTTTCCTAAATGTCTTTTCTTTCCTAAAATTCATTCTTTCCTAAAACGTCACTGGAAATCATGAAAAAGCCTAAGCCTGCTAGAATTTGATTGAAGGTATGTTGCAAATTCAAACACTTTTGGACAGAATTTTCTGCACCAAGAATTATGATAGACATTTAAAAACAAATAAGCATTTACAAAAACTACCAAGGTCGCTTAAAAGACGCGAATCGATGCATGATAATTCCAAACGCTGTAAAATGGTCAATGTTTAAACGATTTTGATAAACTTCTTTGCCACTGTGATGGTTTTTAATGGAGTTTAGAGCAATTTAAACAAGTTGCCTCTACACGTTCATGTCTTTAACAATTTGATAATTTACATTATGTGAAACTTAACATTTATTTGAAAAAAATACGATATGAAAATTTCAGATTTCATTTCACAGTAACATGGTCATAAAGTCACAGTAAGACGGTCATAAAGTCACTGTAACACGGTCATAACGGTCATAAAGTCACCGTAACACGGTCATAAATTCATTGTAACACGGTCTTAAAGTCAGTATAACACGGTCTTAAAGTCACTGTAACACGGTCATAAAGTCACTGTAACACAGTCATAAAGTCACAGTAACACGGTTATAAAGTCACTGTAACATGGTCATAAAGTCACTGTAACACGGTCATATAGTCAAAGTAACACGGTCGTAAAGTTACAGTAACACGGTCATAAAGTCACTGTAACCCGGTCATAAAGTCACTGTAACACGGTCATAAAACCACAGTAACACGGCCATAAAGTCACTGTAATACCGTCATAAAGTCATTGTAACACGGTCATAAAGTCACGGTAACACGACCATAAAGTCACTGTGACCAGGTAACACGGCCATAAAGTCACTGTGCAAAAAGGTGGTCAAGCATGTTCATCTTGCATAGAGCATGTAGAGATGAAAGAAGCAACAAATGAAAGAAAGCTGTGAAAAATATTAAAAAATCCTACTTCAGTAACAATATATTGTAGATTAACTCTCCATCCGTTTTATGCAATTATAAAATTAGTGTCATCACATACCACAGTCATAGGTTTACTTGGGGACACTACAGTAGTAAGAAAAACTGTGATTTATCATCTAAAGAAATTCAATCATCTGATCATTGAAAAATTTGAAGGCCAGTTCTCGTGTTAATGTGGAGAAAAAATGGAATACAATTCAACTTTCCTGACTGGTTGATTATACTGACACCCCAATGAAATAAAACAAAACTGGAACGGAAGTGACGTCGTTGGTATGTGTCAGATTCACTGGTGCTGTGTCAAGCAATTTTCTTGTAACGAGATTCATTTTTTTCTCTCAATGTATTAGAGTCCAGCTTTTAATCATAAATGGGAAGATATGTGTGTGATTCTGGCACGAGTCATTTTCAAACAAACTGTGACATTTAAAAAAGTTATTCTCCAGAATAAAGTAAGAATTTAATTAGGTTTTTTTAATTTGGCTGTTTATTTCTTGTCATAATAATACCCTTTTCTCAAACAATAACTGGCTGTTAATTACTGCCGGATTGCGAAAACTACATCAAACAATTTTATGACAAAAATGCCTTAAACGTAACTTTATCCATCAACCATATGCATTATGATATTCTAGTAAAAATTCATTTACACGTAGTCCCGTGTTTATTTCTTTATTTGTAGAAGGACGACTTGAATAGCATGTGTAATCATTTTTGTAGTGAGTTAACGTAACACTCACTGTTTTATTCAAAAGAACAAAAAAGTGTCCTTTGCAACGATTGGTTTGTGGCGCCAATATGAAGGAAATACAATATATTGCTTATTTCTTTCAATTGCAGTATATTGACCTTTGAAAAAAGAGAGGTCGATAAAAATTGAATCTGTGGTATACCTCGTAGATACTCTTATGCAAGTTACAACTTTGGTGTTAGATTTCAAGGCACAAATTTGAAACCTTGCGTCTGCCACACCATGGCGGAAACCCGGCAAGAAGTCGATATCTGCATTCATTGCCTGAAGGTAGCTGAATTTAAGTACTCATTGACATTAGCGCTGTGTGCTCTTTACTCAATTAAAAACAAGATATATATATATTATATTAACAGACTATATGCGTTCACACAGCGTGTGTTTAATATAATTATTAGAAAATGGAGGGCAAATTGAAGTTATTGAATGCGTTTAAAAACGATTGACGCCATTTACAAATAGAAAATTATTAAGAATAAACGGTTATGGGTTTCACATATATTGCTTGAAGATGGAGATTGTCCCAGGCAAAACTGCTTGAAATGTTGTCACTCAATCTGTAACACACCGGTAGCATGCCTATTAATGGAAACATAAATGTTCCTAAAAATGGGAACATTTTGCTACATGGAAGCCGCCATTTTGTGATATTTCCCATGATTCTTTGCTATCCTAACGTTAAAACCTTATGCAATGTTACATATTCCAAATTTGAAATACGTTTGGGTCAAATATCATTGCTAGGGAAAACTTACAACTCATGAAAATAACTTAATTACTGTTATGGCTACAACTTTTCCACTCCCATTTGATATGTTCACCACGCCGTTTTCGAAATATCAGAAAAAATAAACAATAGAGCTAGGCTTTTAGGCGCGAAACGGCCATTTTGAAAATTCAAATAGTTTTCAACACAATATTTCTTATTATTTTAAGTACATAAGTTAGAAACTATGACATTTCATCGCAACATCTGAACAATATGGCTGCATGACTTCAATATTCTCGTGTCTTATAAAATGTTCCTATTAATAGGCATGCTTTTGGACTTACTGGTGACGTTGCTCTGACGGCGCACAATATCTAATTGGATTATTGATTGGTTTGTCAATATTAGTGTAAATTTTTCGACCAAGCAGAAAATATGGGTTGAATTCTATATTTTATCCACGTCAACATGATCACTGACCTTTAAACCTTTTTCTCTAAACTCGGTTCAACAGTCCAAGCTCCAGATCAGAATATCAAATATATCAAGATAGTGGGACATGCGCAGATATTGCTATTTAAACTATGTTTTACATAATAAATATCAAACATGCTAATATACAATGTTGTGAGTGATCAATGCCATTTCAAAACATTCTTAATCCAGAATTTTTACTGAGAACCATTCAAATGGTTTAGTTAATTTTATTTATTTTTGTGATTAAGAAAATGAGGACTGTACAAAAGTATTAAAAAGAATTTAATCCTATTCTAATTGATAATTGAAAAATTATCTGTTAAAATCATAACATGCGATTATTGAAAAGAACCTGCACCACTACCCAGCAAATACAAACGTTCTTTCTCAAGATTATGCAACAATTTTAATAAATCTTGAAATGTTTGTTTGTTTGTTTGTAGAAAGGTCGTCGCTATGTTTGTACAAAAATCAGTTTTAAAAATCATCACATTTATATCATAAATATTTTCTTCTCATCCTGAAATATGTAATGGGTAATATGGTAATCTTATTGTATACAGTCATTCATTTTAATATTGTAAATATTTAATAGCAGCAGACAATGTTGGGAAAATGTTTTGTGTTGTAAGATTTGAAAAATTCTTAGTGAAGTATATTACTTAAAACAATTAAAAGTTTTTAATAATTAGGTCTTTAACTGCAGAGGTAAAGCATCAAGCATCATCATATATGAAAGTGGACTTTAAAAGAAACAAAATGGTGAAGAAAATATTTCAATATCTTATTCCGTTAAAAAGCTATTTAAGTTTAAAGCTCTGTCTTATCTATGTAGAAATGACTGGTTTAGTAAGTCTACTACGGCAAAGGTTGGTACCCACATCCTCACATTCTTAACAATTGTTAATATATTTTAAAGAAAATTTATTTAGCTTTTTTACTATTTTTTTTTTTAACTCAAACATTCTTCAGGTAGAAATTTATGATTACCCTTAAAAGGTGTGTTTTAGTACTGTCCTGACAATTCCATGGCTTTTAAGCCAAAAATCACAGGACAAAATATGATAGAATACAGAAAGATTTTGAGAAATCTGAGGCTGTGATGTCACAACTAGTCTGATTTCAGTCGTTTCTATACAAAAAACTTAAATATCTCCTTAACAGAATAAGATTTTTGAATGCTTTCTTTACAATTTCGTTTCTTTTGAAATCCTCTTTCATATAAGATGGACTTGCTTGACCACTGAAGTAATCCTTTCAAATGAGAAATTTTAATATATAAACATTGAAATGTCAGATTATGGGACTTCACTAACAAATACATCAATTTGTTCTCCAATTGAGAGCAAAAACTAGTATGATAATTATGAGCATTAAAAGTCGATCTTCCAACCACTTAACGTGATAAAAAGTACAACATTTTGGCAAAAGTATTTTCAGGTTAAACCTTGTTTGTGATGAATTTTAAATGTACGATGCAAAACATGACATTATTTTTCTTTCAAATCATTGTCTCACTTTGAATGATAGTGAAAAATATAAAAGTCAGCAGAGGGAACGTGTATATTTGAGTGTATACATTACAAAAAAATCACTTTATTAAGCACACTTGTCCCGTTTAAGAGTTTAATCTAAGTTAGGATACATATTCTCAGCAATGCTCTGTAATTAAAGAATATATTTTTTCATCGCAAGAGCCTAATGAAACTCTAGTAGTCATTAACAGTTAAGTCATTGGGACTACTTTCTACATCAAATATTGTGGTATGTCATCAACACTCCACTAACAGTCTCATATACACTGCTTACCTAATGGATTCATTTATCCGATTACGCTGAGTTTTACGATTGGTAAATAGTACTTTGGTACTATACGTCAACTTGTCCATTGAAAGTATCAATTTACTTTTTCAATTTACCAAATGTGCGTGTCTGGTTGTTATGATCTTTCCTGAGTGGGAGTTCGATATTTTGAAAAGGAATTACGTCAAAGTCATTATTAAACATGACACTTTATCCGGTTCAGCAAAAACTGCAAAACTAAGGTAAACAAAGATTTCAATTATTTAGGGATGAATTGAAATATTTGGGCATTAAGTTTGTTAAATATTTGCCATTCAGTTCCGTTAATATCTCATACTATTATGCTAGGCCAATATATTGAATAAGGACTTTAAAACAAAGATGAAAATCGTATCGGTTATCAAATTGTGCTGGAATGAAAATTGAAGTAAAACTGATGACAAACTCATATATATATATATATAAATATATATGTATATATATATATATATATATATATATATATATATATATATATATATATATATATATATATATATATATATATATATATATATATATATATATATATATATATATATATATATATATATATATATATATATATATATATATATATATATATATATATATATATATATATATATATATATATATATATATATATATATATAAATATATATATATATATATATATATATATATATATATATATATATATATATATATATATATATATATATATATATACATTTATATATATATATGTATAGGTATATATATAATATATATATATATATATATATATATATATATATATATATATATATATATATATATATATATATGTATATATATATATATATATATATATATATATATAAATATATATATATATATATATATATATATATATATATATATATATATATATATATTATATATATATATATATATATATGTATAGGTATATGTATATATATATATATATATATATATATATATATATATATATATATATATATATATATATATATATATTTATATATATATACATATATATACACATATATATGTATATATACATATATACAAAAATCTCTCTCTATATATATATATATATATGAATGTATATAAATATATCTATCTATCTATCTATCTATCTATATATATATACATATATATATATATATAGTTATAAATAAATATATATATATATATATATATATATATATATATATATATATATATATATATATATATATAAATATATATATATATATATATATATATATATATATATATATATATATATATGTATATATATATATATATGTATATATATATATATATAGTTATGTATATAGTTATATATACATATATATATTGTATATATATATATATATATATATATATAGTTATATATATTATATATATATATATATATATATATATATATATTATATATATATATATATATATATATATATATTATAGTTATATTATATTATATATATAGTTATAGTTATAGTTATGAGATACAAAAAAACGAGGAAGACGTAACTTAATATTACTACGTTTTTGTTCAAGCTTTCATCCTTAGGCCTTCATCAGGTGCTGTAAAAAATACAAAATGAAACAAGAATTGTCCTAGATAAGCTATGTACAAGAGAATATTGTAATAAAATAGAGTGTTAAGAAACAATTACACAAAAAGCAGCTATGGCAAAGCTTCGTTATTGAATAGACTTGTATTGCGTATGTCCCGATCTTTCGAACGGGTGCACTCTGAGATCCTCCGATCGGGAGCACGAGTCGGACTGACTAGTGTCTGACATGACTTATGAATGCAAATGAAGCAAAAAAAATGGGTTGGTTTAAGATGAAGGAAAAAATTGCCTGGGACTAAGGAGGTATATCCCCGTAATGAAAGTATTAAAACGAAAACCCGTGTATACAACCAAGCTATTTCTTGTTAAAAAACAACTTTTTTAAATAAACGTTTCAACAAAAAGGGGTATAACAGCTAGCTGAAAAGACATCTTTTGGAAAGGAAAATGACCTATATTAGTTGAAACAGATTTTGTTCCATCAAGAAAGCTGAAAAGTGTAACAATTTAGTTAAATGGTTAAAGGACGTCATTAAACTCCGCCTTGTAAAATCCTTTGTTTTATGTTACCACCTTAATTCACGCCAACTGCAATATACAATTTAATGATCTGACACCAGGCGGCAATAAGCGCTTTGATTTAGAAAACATAATGAATAAATAATTTCTTTTTTACAAACTTGTCAAATGTTTTGGTTAAAAGTGGATATTTTGAAACAATACAATATGCTCTGGATATTCAACCAACGATTGTTTTTAATTTTTATATACAATATTAAATATATAACTGTCATTAATTTCATTCAAAAAACCTGAGCAATTGTAGCGACTCGACCCATTTCACGAAATTGAACTATAAACAAATAAAAGGTGAATGCACTCATTTATACTGTGACTTTATACATATATTTAAACGAAAGGAATTAAAGAATACTTACAATAAAATATTAGGTAGTTTTGGTTATATTATCCAAATTCTTCCGCATACGATGCATACGATAACTTTATATAAAACAAATTCTCCAAATAGCTATAAATACACAATTAATTCCAACAGAAGTACATTCCTGTTTGCTCATTAAAACAAAAAATATCCTGACTTTATACACCATGTAGTAGCTTAACTCTGCAGGGAAATGTGAGTCGTAAAATGATTATATACACTTCATGCCATACAGTTAGTGATGATGATATCACAACGGTTGTTAGGCGACTAATACCATACACAAAGCAAAGCTTTTAGATGATGTAAAAAATCATCACTTCCGTAAAAGCAGCCTTGGGCAATGAATGACGTTCTACAGTTCCAAGAAAAATTAACAAACGAGATGAAACGAGCGTTTTGGAGCAATACTGGGGTTTCCTTCTCATATATGGTTTGGAAGCTCGAAACAAATGATGAATAGTTCTTTGTACGCAATCGACATAATGGTCTCTTGGGTCTTGGTTCACTGTAACAAGAGAATTACCTCATCTGCTATTCATGAATTCATCCGATGTGCATGGACACTAATAAGCGATCCGAATACAAATTAATTAGATCGACTTTGCCTTTTCCTATACTTGGAATTTTGATTATATAACAGCCATCTGTTTAATGAGTTCAATACGATGTTTCAAATGTCTGTGGGAACTAGGAAGAAAGAGTTCTAAATTACTTTTATTATAACGGTCTTGGAATAATAAGTTTCTGACTTATCGACGTTTTACAGAAGTTTCAATGTGCAAATTTATATGCTGAATTTGTGAGGTATAAAAGGTACGACAACCCCCCGTTTTTTTGTTGAAATTCTTTTAAGGTTTCATTCCTATATGTTAATGACTGAAAATAATGAGAAAGTTTATCATGCTATAGGTTTTTTTGGGGGTATGGTAAAGACTCTAAAGCTGAAAAACTGCTGCACTCCTCGAAGAATTGCGATAGTCAATTACAAAACAATAAACAAACCAATTTTTGCCACCGAGAGACGCCTGATACCTCTGAAGCGAGGACAATTCGGTAGCATAACATTTATGTTCCCATTAATAGGAGCATTTTGCTACATAAAAGCCGCCATTTTGTGATATTTCCCATGATCCTTTGCTATTCTAACGTTAAAGCCTTATGCAATGTTACATATTTCAAATTTGAAATACGTCTGGGAAAAATATCGTTGCTAGAGGAAACTTAAAACTCATAAAAATACCTTCAATACTGTCATGGCTACAACTTTTCCACTCCCATTTAATATGTTCACCGCGCCGTTTTCGAAATATTAGATCAAATAGACAATAGAGCTAGACATTAAGGCGCGAAACAGCCATTTCAACACAATGATTTTCAATCTTTCAAGCACATCAATTAGAAACTATGACATTTTATCACAACATCTGAAAAATATGGCTGCATGACTTTAATATTCTCGTGTGTTATATAAATGTTCCTATTAATAGACATGCTCCCGGACTAAACAATATGGCTGCATGACTTCAATATTCTCGTGTGTTATAAATGTTCCTATTAATAGGCATGGTTCCGGACTGGAGGAGAGGGAACGTAAATTACGGTACTTATTCTCTCCTCGAGATCAAAATACTGAAGCTGATCACTTGTGTAATTCATGTAAATACATAGCGAAGTGTGATGGTGAGGTACAAACGCACATTAGCTTGATTAGTTTGGTTCGTACCGCCGATCAGGGGACTCAATAAGTCCCCCGATCGAGAGACCCAATCATGCGCATTGAGCTTACAGTGATATATGGAAGCCGCCATTTTTATTATAAAGTTTCAGTCATCGACGCTTCTCAGTCGTTTCATTGAAGGTTTGTAACAAAGTTTGCTTTGTTCATGTTCAATTTTGCGAAAGTAAAACAACTTCGTTACTATCACGCAGTTACAGCTAAATAATTTTCACAAATCCCCAAGTTATTTCTCAGAATTTCAGAAAATCTTGTTAAAGCGCGACTGCCTAATGGTAACACATAACAAGAATTCATCACTTTCCTTCAAATTTCTCAAAATCCGCACAGTGAATTTTGAAAGCGTACGGTGAAAAGATATTTCATATGCCATTATTTCAATTCGTAAAGTGAAATTGGAACCCTTTGCAGTGGTTGACTTCCCCGCGCTCAAAATGTGTCTGATTCTTAGGTTATTCCTATACAACCTTATAATTTGGATGAATGCTTTGTGGGATACTTCTGTAAAGGATTTTTTGATCGGGAGAACAAAACTTTTCTCCTGATCGGGGGTAAGAACCGGACTGTAGATGAAATTTAATGTTTGATTGTACAGCAAAAGTTAATGCTGAGTGCAAACAGTAGATACTGTCGGCCTTTAAGAGAAAGATAATGCTGCGTAATTAACGAAAATCAGATTCCAATGCTACGTCTTGACTATAAATTTGAACAATGTATTGTTTTTTATTCGTTGTGATCAGATTCGGAATTGCAATGGTTACTATAGCCAAATTTTACATTCTTCGTTGCAAATTTTTGGTGATAAGGTCGATCTACGTAGTGCACAATCTGTAATACAAAGGATTACAAATTACATTAATTCTTTAAAAAGCAAGTTTAATGATGATTGGAGGGTATGAAAAGTCCTCTTTAATTAATTTCTTGAAATCGTAAAATGATTAATAATGATTTTATAGGGATTTAATGAACTGCATTGTATTTGCAATGATGTGCATTATCCTATTACAATTTACAGATTATTGTGAAAGAATGTCAATCGATTTGCAAATATGAAAGAGAACAATAAATATTGAAAACAAGATTCGAATGTTTGTCTTTGTGATGTTAATGGACATATGATATACAATACAATCGTATTTTGAAGGTTGAGGATAACATTTTCAATATTCATTGATTCACTTTTAGCATCAGTCACTTCCCATACAGGCACTATGCTGCTATAGACACACAGAAAGCTGAAAATAATTACCCGGGGTATTCTACCTATAACATTAAGATATCCTCTTGGAGAGTATGCGTCTGAAATATTCAGATAACACAGCCGACGAAAGTAATTCATTATTAGTGTACAACTTTTGATATAATCATTGGTGTTGTAAAGTAGAATAATGCACTTTGTTGTGTCTGCTCCACTGCTACAACCCCATTGACACTGCATTTCCCCATTGTCTATACAGAACGTTTGCATTTGTAGTAGACTGACAGTATTTATTGTGTAATTATCTCTACATATGGTGTGGTAAGCATAACATGTGGTGCGGTTTATGTGGAAAGAAGTAAGAAGTTATGGCTAATTACGTGATCCACCAGAAGGTGCTTCACGCCGAGAGCAGCCGACTATGTCCGCTCGACCGATTTTTAAGCATAGTTATTGCTAAGTTGGAGGAAAACCGGAACACCTGGAGAAAACCCCACGATGCCAGGTAGGTATCGACACGCACACATGTAAATACATATAGTGGTGCACATCCAGTCTGAGCCAGAGCTTTAACAACTCGGCTACCTGACGATCCGATTAATGTGAAGTGATTATAATGTGTCTTACATACAGTGTGGTAATTCGCCTTTGATGGTGTGGCTAATGCCCCAGTAATGTGGTGCGTATGACAAGATGTAGTAAAGATAGAGCATGATTTATTTTGTGATTAGTAAAACGTGGTTTGAAAACAATGTTTATCATTATAAGAATACCTTATAGGTATACCTCACAGTTCGTGTTGAATCCACTTTCGGCCCGAGACATGTTAATCGTCCTCATCACAATTTAAGATCAGGTATTTCGATAAGACGATTGTAACGCTGTCAAGAGATCGGGTGTCAGCAAACGTTACCTCTTTCAGTTTCACCAAAGCAAAGACGTACTGCTTTGTAGGCCCTATATACAGATATAGGCCTATTAATAATCCTCCCGCAAACGAGAACTCGACAATAACCTGACAACCCAATTAAAGTTATCAAAAGGCTCACGAACAGATATGGTTTAACATCTATGTTTAGTAGGAAATTTGTCCCTAACCTAGACGACAAAGTTGATATTAGAGCAAAGACTTGAACCCACGACTTCATGGAAGACGCTTTACCAGTCACTTGCTCCTGATATACTGAACTATGTACTGTACACATCGTGAGCCCTATGAAAATGGTACGTCTGCGAAGCACAATGTAATTGTCAAATATCTTATTTTCATAATTGCCAACTGACTGTTCACTGCCTGCCAACTGACAGTTAACACATGCATACTGGTCGTTCGGTGCATGCCAAGTGGTTGTTTGATGTATACCAACTAGCCGTTCAATATATGCCCACTGGTCATTCAATGTATACCACTTGTCCGTTAATACATACCAATTGATCGTTCAATGTATACCAACTGGCAGTTCATAAATGCTTATACTGGCCGTTCAATGCATGCCATGTGATCGGTGATGTAATACCAACTGGCTGTTTAATGTATGCCTACTGGCCACTCATTGTATACCAACTGTCCGTTAATAACATGCTAATTGGTTGTTCAATGTATACCAATTGGCAGTTCACAAATGCCTGTACTGGCCGTTCAATGCATGCCAAGTGGTCGTTTGATGTATACCAACTGACGTTTAATGTATGTCTACTGGCCATTCAATGTATACCAACTGTCCATTAATACATCAATTTGTCGTTCATTGTATACCAACTGGCAGTTCAGTGAATGCCAGCTGGACGTTGAATGCATATCCGCTCATTGCCTACCAACTTTCAGTTCAATGCACATCAATGACCGTTCAATACATGCGAAACTGTACTGAAATGCATGCCAACTAAACGTTCAATGCATGCCAAATGGTTGTGCAATGCATGCAAACATGAACATATCGTGACTAATATAACGTTTCTAACGTTGTATGAATCCCACGCAACACAACAAAAACAAACTTCTCATCACATTGTGACGTTAAAAATGACATCTTCAGTTAATCACCTGGATATGCGACTTGCGCTTTCTCGTCACGTCAATATCATTTCATAGATCAAAGTGAAGCCCCGTAGGGATTCTATACGGAGAAATCATACTACAGACTTCTCAAGGAATTGTATCAAATAGCGCATGATGCTGTACTAAAATATTCCTTAAAGGAATATCCCCGTGATTTTTCATTTTCATATATACATATATATGATAGAAACTATTTAAAAAAACAAATTGGTAAAAAAACCATGTTGATTTCTTATTCTGTATAGAAGTTATTGTATTTCAAATATTCTACAAGTGTGTTGAAAAGTGATCTTGCAGAGTAGAGTGTGCTGTCACGACTGCAGATCAAAGAATATTCGTTAACGGAATATTCCGATGGATTTTCATTTTTCGTATATGATACAGAATGTGTTTAGAAACAAAGTGGTGAAAAAACTATGCTAATATCTTATTCCGTTTAGAAGTTATAGAGATTTAAAGGATTATTTCCATAGATTTTCATTTTTTTTTTCATATATGATACAAAACATTTGTAGAGACAAAGTGGTGAAAAAACTATGTTAATATCTTATTCCGTTTAGAAGTTATAACAATTTAAAGGAATATTCCCTAGATTTTCATTTTTCATATATGGTACAGAAAATTTGTATAAACAAAATAGTGGAAAAACTATGTTATTATCTTATTCCTTTCGGAAGTTATAACAATTTGAAGAGTAGAAAATGTTCTTAAAAACACCTCGTACAGTATATGTTCTTCAGCGTGGTGATATATAATTTACAAGATCACATTTTGTTTTTTTATTGGTGTACTTAACATTTTCAGTGAGAAAGAAATTCAAATCATTTTGAAGGAATTACAAAAGACGTTTTGTTGAAATTGTCTCCAGGACATCACAGATTTGGCCAATCAGTCATTTTTGTCCAAATCCAAAAATGATTTTAAAATTTCGTAACTTCTAAACGGAATAAGATATTAACATAGTTTTTGCAACACTTTGTTTCTAACTTTTTTCTCTGTCATATATAAAAAAAATGAAAATCCATGGGAATATTCCTTTAATGTATTTCTTTAAAAACTAATTGCCTCTTTTTAAATTATTGGAACATATTTTGTTTAATTATGGAGATGGGGTATTAAATACATACACTCGAACATGCTCTGCCAAGAATCATAAATATTCATTTCATAGATATACATAATTATCTTGGATCTGCAATTATGAAATCACACTTTACACTGCAAGATCACTTTTCAACACCATTGTAAAATCTTGGAAATGCAATAACTTCTAAACGGAAATGATATATCAACTTGGCAACTTGGCTTTTACACCAATGTGTTTCGTTAACAGTCCTCAATCACACCCCACACATATATTCATATATATATATATATATATATATATATATATATATATATATATATATATATATATATATATATATATATATATATATATATATATATATATATATATATATATATATATATATATATATATGTGTGTATATATATATATATGTATATATATATATATATATATATATATATATATATATATATATATATATATATATATATATATATATATATATATATATATATATATATATATATATATATATATATATATATATATATATATATATATATATATATATATATATATATATATATATATATATATATATATATATATATATATATATATATATATATATATATATATATATATATATATATATATATATATATATATATATATATATATATATATATATATATATATATATATATATATATATATATATATATATATATACATGTATTCATATATATATATATATATATATATATATATATATATATATATATATATATATATATATATATATATATATATATATATATATATATATATATATATATATATATATATATATATATATAAAAAACACGGATTATCCCTTAAACTATGAGATTGTAACCTGATTACGGCAACAGTCTGAAAATCATGTGATGCCAACGATACATGTAGGTGAAAAGTCAAACAATGCACAGATTTTGTGATGACAAATGACGACGAGTTATCATTAACCTGTTTGTAAAGCTATACAGATTAAATCAGATCAGAAATTTGAAACTTTATTGCACGATCTTCTACTCTAAAAAGGAGAACGGCAGGCCACGAAGCGCTGAGAGGAAATAAAGGCAATTTGGTTGCCGTTGCCAACCCGCGGACCCAAGGTAAAGGCTGTTACCATTGGAATCATATATCATTCAAATATTAGCACGGTAACACAGAAAATTAAGGTATTAAAGTGTCATCGGTTAAAAAGTAAAATTTTAACTGAAGGAAATTAAAACTTATACACAGGTGACTTGTAAATTGCAGTTGTATTGCAGTTGGTTTTCGGAAGTTGATTTTTCTGACGATACGTTGATCAAACTCAACAAATTTCAGTGAATGTCACATGCCCGATAAAATACGTGTCCACAATTCATAAACCACGCACTGGGGGAGTCATATTCTATGGCATCACATATGAATTAATATTGAACTGCTCAAATGGTGGAAATAAAGCTCGTAATAAAGCTCGTATTCAAACCAACAAGCACAAAGGATCTGAACTGCTAAAAGCTTTGAGGTAGCAATTGCAGGAGATTTTCTGCTTAAATGAATTTTCCTTTTCTCCCAGTTATCCTGACATATAGACTTTCGACAAAAGCGATCTACAGTACAATCGACATACGTTCCGAGATTGATATTTAGTTTCAATTTGCACTGACAGAGATATATTGGATACACCCACAGTATTTTATGACTATGAAATAAAAGTAGTAAGATACTGAGAGAGATGTGAAACTCATTATCTCGAGTCGCAGACATTACGGTAAGATTATTTAATGAACATATTACGCTTAACGCATGGATGGTTTGAGCCTTGAATAATTTCATCATATAGGAAATGTAATCATCAATGTTTGTTGATAGAAAAAAAAACCAAGAGGGGAAGCTTTATAGATCGATTTATATTGATACGTCATTCAGGAAAAAGGCTCAAAAGAGGTTGCGGTACTCAAACATGTCAAAACGATGATCTTGAACAGTAAAACGTCCATTTTAGGCCTACTTCATTGTGCAAAGTACGAAACACAATAGAAGATATACCTGTTTACACTCTAAAAAAAGGAAAGGTCTAATTTGACCATGACACGATCAACTATGCACCGATTCTAACTATGGTCAAAATTTGACAATAATATGGTCAAAATTGACTATTCCTTTTTAAGAGTGTACGAGTCAGCAAATAAACAGCTCGAGAGAAACCAATAAGGATCAATCAGATCATTAAAAGGTTTAATTCAATGAAGGTCGCCATGTACCCATAATGCACCACGAGTCCATGTGACAAATTTCACAACGTTATACAAAATTTAAGACGCCTTGAAAATAAAATCAATGTGAATATTTTTTTAAAAGCCACGGGTTCAAGAAAAGTTTCTATCTTCATTTCAAAAAAAAAAAGGATTTAATGGCTTGATTCGTAAAGCAAACTTTCTCTCTTTTAGATCTGTAGATTTATTCATTTAAATGTCTACCAACACTTTGTAAGTCTATCTCAAAAGTCAGTAATTGTTTCTAACGTAGATATGTCAATTCGGGGGATTGATTGGTTGAAATACAATATGGTTCTTATAGTGGTAGGCCAATCAGTAATCGTTTTGGAATAAAATGTACGCTGCTACATTTTAATCACGATAGATGGCCTTTAAATAGATGTTGTTGTTTTGTTCTCTCCACTTTTATTGTTCTCGATCTTAAATTAAACACAAATAAACAGATGCATAACATTGCTATGATAAAAGTACAAAAACAAGCCTTGGTTCAAAAACAGAAGAGATTTTATCAATTAAGATAAAGTCGCTTTTGCATTGACTTAGATTGCAGTTTGTAATATAAATGATGAGTTAGGGTGCACTTAATACATCCGCAGTGCATCGCATAAAAAGGCCTTGAATTCACCATTGTAATTTCTCCTTTTCTTAATGATAGATATTTCAGCTTCGATGTCAATAGAAAAACTATACAAAAAATGGAACTTATGAGGGGTAGAATTTTGTGTTTTATAGTAATAAATATATCTCTTGGCATAGAAGATGAAAAAATTAATTGGATGATATATGTTTTATAGATTGCCAAAAAATATGATGTCTTTGGAGAAATAAAAATTAAAATCAGAGTCTGAGACTAAATGAAATGTATTTTGCCAGAAATCAGCAACAAAAGAACAATCCTAATATTAGTGTTCATAAGTTTCATCACTTGTCTCACAGAAAGTACAGAGAGCAGAATCGACAATGAAAATTTTATACAAGAAACTATTAATACCTAATAATCTGTGAAAAAAGCGAAACTGGAAGTCCTGAATTTTGGCGTTCCAAACAGCTTTTAAAGGGTAACACAAAAACATATTTCCATCCAAGTAAGTCATAACCAATGAAATGCCACTTAGCTGCTTAATAATTGCAGTCAGTGTTTTGAAAATATGTTTTAGTAAGATAGAATATATAATTTTGCAAGGTTTAACATGGTTTGTGAGATTCATTAAATAAATTTCATCAGAAGTTAACCCCACATATATTACGTTGACCCGCATATGATTATTCCAATGTATGGGGACTGCCTGTAGTGTGCCAAAGTATTATGTAAACAGAAAATTACGGATATTGATATTCAGTTCGGGTGAACCCCTGAAAAGAGTCTTTCATGCTAATCCCTGCTTCCACGGTTTGACCATCGCGCAGTTCAGCAACCAGTCGACAGTTCAAACATACGAATCGCACACACATCTCAACTGCTTACTAACTTCAATTTGGTCTATTTCAGGTATGCATTATGCGATCACCTACTGACTGACAGATCGTAAAGGAATAAACAGTGCAATTTGAGATTAACTAAACTAACTGCTTAAGTTTTATTCATGATTTGATTAGGCCCTAACGTCTGAACGCTACTCGCCAGTACAGACAATGGGTGAAAAAGAATAAAACGAATGACAATATATATTACACACAAGCCTGCAATGCAAACAGTCCAACGTACACTCTACGCACATGATGGCTGTAACTTAGCATTAGTTACGGTCAATAGGCCTACGTTAGAATACGTTCACTGTTCAGACAGAACATCACATACGAAAGTCACAAAGGAACTGATAATTCACTGCATTAAAATGATTTAATGGAACGCGTTCTCCAAGAGGCTACGTAAATAACAACACAACTTACGCGAAGAACAAATTTAATGTAAGAATGCATATAAAATAACCCTTTAATTTGTAATTTATTGAACACTGACAATCGCAGTCAAAGAAGAAAAGTCAATGCTTAGTCAACACAACGCAGATGTTAGCACAGTACAGATTATTCGCAACAAACCTAAGCATTTCAAACATGGGTCGTGCCATATATTGGCTCTTTTTTCAAATTCGGACTGGTGAACATATCAAAAGGTACTGGATAAAAGTTAGCTAACATGTTTCCCCATAATTCCATGTACCTCTCACACTTCAGCAAACGCCGTCGTAGTTCACAAAATGAATTTACTTGGTCACTCTGTACAAAGTGTATGGGCGAAGGAAATTGCATGATGGGTAATGGCTGCCTCCATGGTCTAAAAATACCCTCCTTCGAAGGGTTTTACCGAGGGCTAAAAGGAGGGGTTCACCCGAACTGATATTACAAACAAACTCACTGAAGATTTCAACTATCCCAATGAAAGAAATTCTTTAGAAGGAGGAATTCAATACCAGCATCTAAAATTGATTTATAACACAGTCTGAATATTAATCTTGATCAATGAGTTATTACAAACAATTTGATTTTCAAAGTTCTCAGTTATATCACAAAAATTAAAATCACACCATGCATGACAAACGTTTCTTATGAAATCATTATGAATGACTTTTACATCAATTATATGCATATTACACTTAAATAAAAAATGGCCACCGTAATCCAGGAGAGAAATGTCGAAAAAAACCTTCCAGCTACCATAATGTTCGCTACAATAATGATAAAGCTAAGAACATTTCATACTCTTTTTTATATAAATGTTTCGATATCAAGCATTTTAAGCCTCCATTTCTGACGTCATTAATCATGGTTAAGCGTTTTACTTCGTGATTTGGCCAAGAACCAAATGAAGTTAGAGGTGTTGGACCGAAAACGTTAAAACGTCATGTAGCAAGCAATATACTACATTATCTTCGGACATTGCTGATGCCACTCGAATTTCAATAGATATATGGCACAGGGGGAACATGCCCTCTAACGTTTTGGAAAGTTCTGTACCTTATATACTGTAATATTTAAGAGAACAACATATGGAAAAATGGTGACAATATGTGGAAAAATGATGAAAAAATTGTTTCCCCTCAAGCTGTCAAGGAAATATGATGTTAAAGTTCTGATTGATAATAATGACATTCCACTATATTACTAAGTTATTCTATAAGGAAGAAAAAGTTATACTAATTATGACAATACTTAAAAAAAATATCCCCATGGTTTTTTGTAAAATCTAATTTGAGATAAATATGAGCATACTTTTTAGAGCCAATTTAGGACAAAATCAGGTTTACATCATATTCCGTTTAGAAGATACGGATTTTTGAGAATTTCCCAATTAAATTTTACAGTTTTTGTACAGTATGGTGAATTTGTGTTTAATGATGTCATAGAGGCAATTCCATTGCAAATGTGTATGTATTTCTTTGGTTGTTTCTGTATGATTAGAAACAATTTCATCAATTTACTTTTCTAGCAGGTTTTACTAATAAAAACGGATGATCAATTTTCATGAACTACATAAACTTTGTGGGAACATGCGTTGCAGTGATGTCATACTGAGCCTTTTCCTATTTGTTTATTGGTATTTTTTGTGAACCTTCAAATTTGATATCTCCTGGTAGGCATAACATATCAACATAATTTTTGAACTAAATTGTTTCTAACATTTTTCTCTTTCTTATGAAAGGTTACGAAAAACATGGGAATATTTCTTTAAACCTTAAAGGAGATATAAAGTCTGATACAATTATCATTTTATATGACAAAGGATACAAATCTTAACGAATCGCCAAACACAGCAAGTCAAAATCTTATTCTTATCTCAAGTTATTCATGTTTGAAATTGACACATGGGGTTGCCATTTTGTTCAATTCTGTATTGCAATATTGTGCATGATGACATAATTTTCCCAATAGGGACATAAGGATTATAATGTATTTCTTTACAAATGTGATTAAAGTTTTTATTCCACAATGATGTAACACAAAGTTTTAACTGCATGTTTTGATAATTTCATAGGTACACAAACATTTCCTTCTTTTTTTTCAAAAAGAAAAACAATTTTTCATGAGCTACAAAACTTGAGCTAGATTATGAAGAAATACAAAGCATTCCAACATGCTGCTGGGCTGATGACATCATATTCTGCATATTTTGAAATCAAAATGGCAGCTCCCATGGTACTATTAAGTAATTGTATTAAAGTTTTTAATAATTACAAAAAATGTGTTAGAATGCTTTGGGCGTTATGAAACTTGATCAGTAAATTTGTTATATTCAATTATATGAAATAAGGATTATGCCAGACTTTATGTTTCCTTTAAAGTCCCAGCTTGATGTTGGAAGATTGAATTTTTGTTTTCAAGGTTTAAAAAAAAGATATTTTTCTTGAAATGTTATTGTTACATCCATAGATTGTTTGAAAGCTAAGACTCTGTTGTTTTCATTCATGTAAAAATCAATTGCATATTGTATGCAAATTTATGCAAATGAGGCTAGCTAAGTAGCATACTGCTATTACAAAATAACAGACTTAACACTCCTGTTGCATTGGTTGTTGGCTTAAAAAATCATTTCTGAAGGCATTTTTGGATTCCTCATAAAGTTAGCTTTAAATGATACCAAACATGAATTTTTAGAGCTAAGAATTTTTTGTGCTTGAATATTTGCCATTTTTGCTCATCGCGAATAACTTCCGCATTGGGTTTACTAGTTAACACTAGGCCTATCCTAATACAGTGAAGACATGGGCTCACGTTTACCATATAACTGAAGTGTGACAAACTGCCCATTTGTGTGCAAATTGTGATGAATTGGTGGGGCTTTGCAACAAACTATATGTTATTTGATAGAACAGCCTCTGTTCTTCCATTTATTATACTAACAAGGTAAATGCTACATTCTGACAAAATATTAAAATAGGGTAAAAATGTGTAAAAATGTGTCAAAAATTTGCATTTTTTAAACCTAATTTCAGTTTTTCAGGCTTTACTCAAAATCTATCAGAAGTAGAAAAACTAATCTTTCTCAAATTCTATAACACAATTTTGAAGTTGGTAGGTGATTTATAAGTATCTTTCTAATTATTTTCTTTTTTCATATGTTGCACATTTTTGAACAATTTTGGAAAATCTTCCATGTTTAGACAAAATTTACGAAAAATCTTAATATAGACCTACTAAATACATGTCACTTTGGAGAGAGCAAAGTGAGTTTTTTCGAATGATACTTAAATCATCCCTGTGAGAACTTAGAACATACCGAAACTATTTTGGGGAAAATGTCCAATCGAACTGCCAGTTCAGTTTGGGCCTTTAAGGGTTAAACAATGTTTAGAAGTTGCGGGTGTGACGTCAGACCAAAGTAGATTTCCGGCAACAACACCCATTCGAGCCTGTGACATCTTTCAAACTCAATATACCCTTAACAGAACAAGATATTAATGTACTTTCTCCACTCTTCTACTTTTGATTTGTCTTCTTTCTCAGATCATACAAAACTATTCAACTATCATTTACAGAATTGGAAAGGAAAGCGTAATGAAGTACCATTGATGTGAATGTTTAACGAAGGGTTCAAATCAATTGTGAAATTCGAAGGGCAAGGGCTTTGTTGGAAAGAGAATAAAAGAATAAACTAAATGAAACATTCGAATGATTATTTACAGGTAGATTTGTGGAAATTTATTTGACGCACTCAGTTTCCATGGTTGCAGAAGTTCTCAAAATACGTTTTGAATTTTGCAATTAAAACCAGTATATCATGATAATTTGTACGTTGGATTCTCAATGACAACATTTATATATCGCAACCATGGCTAAAGTCATATTGGCGGATGTCTGAAGCAGCACATGAATATTGGAGGAGCTTAGGCATATAGACGTAAGGGACTGACGATTTCTCAGGGGTCTACGAGGGGAGATATAGGTTCCGCCTCAAATATTTCTAGAAATAGCGTTATCAAGGTTGATTATTAACATCAAATTACGGGGTTGCACCCAATATGATATCATTTAATCATATATTGGAGAATGACTACGCCACTTGAATGGGAAGAACTAGTTTTGCTTGTATAATTTTTCTTTGTTTCCCGAAATTCTAATCGATTTCCTATCAATTTTGGTAAGAAATCTATCGGTTAATCATGATGAGGGTAAATTGATACCTTTGCGTTTTTGTTCATTTGTGTTCTTGCAAGCGTATCCATTTATTCTTCCCAAGAACATTAATTGATTTTGCTTGACTTATGCTAGAATTTTCATCATTTGATACCCCTTTCCCTCCTTCCTCCCCCTCCGTAGGTCCAATCTCGTACACATATGTTCTAGTGAAAACCCTGATTAACTCCCGCAAACACGTAAATTGATTAATCTACTGAATGTAGCCATCTTAGAAAACGTGTGTTGCTTTTTAGCATGGTACTGTACTCGGTGAAATGTATAAGAGATATGCAATAGCTAATTAGCAGTCCGGTTTGTACTCCCGATCGGGAGAACAGTTTTGGTCTCCCAATCGGGAGAAAAGATTTGATCTCCCAATCGG
Organism: Chiridota heheva; assembly: GCA_020152595.1. Classification (NCBI taxonomy): domain Eukaryota; kingdom Metazoa; phylum Echinodermata; class Holothuroidea; order Apodida; family Chiridotidae; genus Chiridota; species Chiridota heheva. The sequence goes on along the minus strand of JAIGNY010000335.1, from coordinate 483,935 downwards.
GAAAACAGTTTGGTCTTCCGATCAGGAGATACTTAATGGAAGTATCCCACAATGCATCTATCCAATTTCAACTTTTGTTTGTAATCATATAAGAATCGGACAAATTTTAGGTTCGGGGAACTCTACCACTGCATAAGGATTCAAATTTTTCTTTACGATATGAAATAATGACTTATGAATTATCTTTTCACCATGCGCTTTTGATATTTTCGAGAAATTTGAAGAAAAGTGGTGACTTCTTATTATGTGTTACTAACGGTAGTCGCGCTATTCCCGAACAAAACTTCAAAATGTTTTTTTTTTTCTTTTCCAGAAAATCTTCTTATATATAAGAAGAGTCAAATCAAACTTTTGTATCATCATTTTATTTCAATAAAACAGAGTGTTAAGAAGTATTACACGTATAAAGCGACTACACCAAAGACTATGGCGAGGCTTCGTTATTGAATAGACTCGTACTGCGCATGTTTCAATCTCCGGAAGGGGCGAACTCTGAGATCTCCCGATTAGGAATACGAATCGAACTGATTGGGGCGAGGAGAGCTGGAGACTTTCACTGGCCTACAACAATTGAGTGTATATAATTTTACAAAAATAGCACCAGACAAAAATAGCACTGTCCGTATCGTAGTACATACTCTTTAACTCAACAATCAGAAAAAGGGAAGACTCTTTACTGAACCTTAGAAAACTTGAGCGTGATAATCCAAGGCACGATGTCACGGTTGCATGTTGAGACCGGTAACCTCGACCCATCCCTGGTAAGGAGCGATACTAAAACCAAAGGTCTATTACAGTACATACATAGAGCTTATGCCAATGTATGCATCCACACAGGCCTCACGTATGGAATCGCATTGCTCAGTGTGTATACTTACAACGAATTTAACAGAAACCAAACATGCACCATCTTTAACGAGCAATACATAACTGTAGGTACGTATATATAGGCATACTATCGCATATATAGTAAGAATACATTCAAATGAATGCAGTCCACTTGACTGCATACAACAACGAACGCGTTGATAGCACTCTTGAAGATCAAACAAATGCAAATCAGCCGGTCGAATGGCAATATTGACTAAATCGAACACCTTTTACTAAGTTTACCAATGTCCATGATCCCGTACCTATGCAGAGAGTTCCTTTACAGCTACTCTCAATCACTTATAATATGATATATACGAAGTGAAGAGGGGGGGGGGCAGAGGTGAAGTCTCGGGGATCTGGGGACAGACCTTTAAGGGGTAGCTCGAGGTTAAGTCCCCAAAACTCCTATATCCAGCATTTCAAGACGCAAAATATTCAAACGCAGCATCACACAAACGATTCTAAAACAATAGAATACGAACGTATGACATTGTATATCTTTCGAGTTTCAGAGGTAACGGCCGTGTGTATTGAGTAAGTATACCATGTGTACGATTTCTCTTACATAATGCATTCGTAAGTAGCAATAATCAACATCAAATAAAAACTTTCTTCTTAAAAATCGTTTGTTTTTAAGTAGTTTTATTCCATATCAGTATAGCTTTTCAAGTAGTGGGAATGCCAAAACAATTCCCGCAATAAATGTGACGTTGTGGAGGTTCTATTATGCATATCATATTCATACATCCATATGTGTCAACCAACATCCTTGACATTAAGCGGGAGTAAAGGACAGCATTTTCGAGAAAACAAAGTTTGTCCCCAAGCATCTCCGCCCGCCTCCCATTCTCACCATAGCTTTTTTAAAGGAATCTGGAGTGGGGAGCGGGGGTGGGGGCAATACATGCAAAAGGGAAATACCATCCCCACACAAAGTCAGCGGCGTAGAACGATATTTGACACGGGGAGGGAGCGAAATTTTATTTTCGTCTTAACAAACCTTGAAAATAATTTACGAGTCTCTTATGTCCAAGATCTATTTCTCAAGTGAAAATTATTGGAAATTTTGACAACATTTCCATAAAATAAAAAAATCCCAAAATGAAGACAATTCCCCGAAATTGAATAAAATTTCCCGAATATTTAAGAAAACTTCGCGAAAATTTCCAGAAAATTTTATGAAAATGAACAAACTTCGAGATACTTGAAGAAAATTTCCAGAAACTGAAACAAATTTTCCAAAAATGAAAACAAATTTCTCTAAAAACATGAAAAAGGAATGAAATTTCCCAAAAATTGAAGAAAACTGCTAGAAAATATAAAAAAGTTTTCCAAAAATTGAAGAAAACTGCTAAATAATATAAAAAAATTCCCAAAAATTAAAGAAAACTGCTAGAAAATGAAGTAATCTTCCCGAAATTGAAAAACATTCCCAGAAATTAAAGAAAATTTCCACAAAATGAAACAAATTTTTCAAAAATAAAAGCAAATTTCTCCAAAAACATGAAAAAGGAATGAAATTTCCCAAAAATTGAAGAAAACTGCTAGAAAATATAAGAAAGTTTCCCCAAAAATTAAAGAAAACTGCTAGAAAAGAAAGTTTCCCAAAAATTGAAGAAAACTGCTAGAAAATGAAGTAATCTTCACGAAATTGAAAAACATTCCCAGAAATTAAAGAAAATTTTCACAAAATGAAGAAAATTTCCCGAAAATTAAAGCAAAGTTCACGAAATGAAGAAAAGTTAAAGAAATTTGAAGGAAATGTCCCAAAAAAGTAGGAAAGTTCCCGAAAATGAATTTTTTTTTAGAAAATTGAAGGAGATTTCCTGAGTCTGCTACTCAATGTTAAGTATTGAAATGACGAACTTAATTTATTATTGATAATCTTTTTATACCAGTATTTATTTCATAGGAATATATTTCTAGGGTCAAAAACCCACCACTAGAAGGGGGTGGGGGATAAAAAAGAATGGGGAAAGGGGGAACCCCTACGGTAGTATGTTTAAAAGGTTATGATCCTCATACTCCCTTTCAATAATATGAGTTATATCTATACGTACCTGTAACAACCACAAATACTACAAAAACTTCCAAATATACATATTAAAATGTACGACTTAAATGAAACACGTTTTTATTGAAAGCGGTGAGCTTTGCCACCATGTGCCAAATATGGATACATTTTATAATCGTAATCCTTTTGATTTTTCGATAATTGACGTGACAAATCTGTATATATCATGCTATATATTATGTTATATGAACAATTCGTATATAATAATGTCCCAGTGTTGGGGAAGATAAATATAAAAAAAACATAAACGGCAGGTGTCCTATTGACTAAAATTTCATTCGTTTAGCTAAAAATCACTTAGAGAAAAACTCTTAAAACATATATATTTCAAAATTGTAAAAACCGCGTGGTGAATATGTATTGTATTTCAACTCTGATATTATAATGAAGGAAAGAGGTAATCAAGTGATTGGGGCACATAGAACGTTTGGACGTGTGAACATATTCATGTATGCATTTTATGAATAAATGTTATCGAGTTGAAAGGTGTCCTTAGAGATGGAAATCGTCATATCAAGTCTTAAAAACGTCCTCTTTTAAAGAAAATGACTGGAGGTTTACCTACGTCTGATCTTTTTGTTAAAGAAGCAATATCGCCGCAAGGCTTAAGCAAACAAAAGTCACACAATTTGTGCAAATGTTTCGAACAAATTGAATATCATCGAAGGCCCTTTATCCTATCATTGAGCTTCCACTTATAATTATACCCCTTTTCCCATATTCAAATTCAGTCAATCCAAATGTGGCCATTGTATACTCGGAATTCAAATATGTATATGGCCACAAGACCATCGTATACTACTTATCCATTTACACTTAAATGCATATAACCTAATAACTTGGGACAAAAGGTTCTATGCAACGTTTAGCGCCTTCAATTTCAAAAAAATATATATATATAGTAACTTGAATCTAAAGCAAATGATAAATCTCAAGGTAATCTCGATATTGCAAAGATTGAGAAAATTTATATTACTCAGGAAATTGCATACATATATAACTGTATAAGGTGATGTTATTAATGAAAGTGGCCCGACAGCTCATGCAAACAAGTTAAGGCTACGTTACGATAACACTGTTAAGATCAATCGTAGCGTCCAATGTATATGTTTACGAGAGAATGACGTAAGCTCCAAAGATTTGGACAATCAAATTAAGTAACTACGTGATTAATCATATGTGTTGGTTTTAGCATCCTCGTGAACACATCTGCGGCTTCGGTAGTGATTTAGAAGATGATGCCATATGGTCAAATGAACATAATAAAAGTGTATTTTCAATCCACCGACTCAGTTTAATAGTTTAACAAGAATCATTCCCATCATAATATTGTAAAAACATTCGAAAGAAAAAATATAATGAAAGGTTGAGAGAACGCTAAATCCTGATGCTGAGTTTCAGTTTATTTGTGACGCTCCACAAAACAATTGCAATACACTTCATCATCAGGATATAAAAGACTTAAATTTCTTTAAAACACGCCAGTGCACCACAACTGGTTATCAAAGGCCGTGGACATTGACTTGGTTGTCGATGTTATGTCTGTCCGTACGTCGTACCTGTGTTCTCGTCCGGGTCGTATTAAGCGTTTCGTGATAGCATTTGTACTATCATAACCGAATACGCAGGCGACGACCCCGTCATTGTAATTGTGTGTTCAACTATCTCTCTCTCTCTCTCTAAAATATGACCCCGTTTTCCCGTCAATTTTCATGTCTAGTTGTGTTGTCAAGCAAGTTCTTAATAAATTGCAAGGGAAAATATAAGAACTTGAAACAAATATAAGGATATTTAATAAAATATGATGCTGCCATTAATCAACATTATCTATCATGCCTATACTGCACTATTCATCCTGAATACTTTAAATACATAGAATAGTTTCCATCTTGAAGTTCTAGAATCGTCGAGCGAAATCCCTCATCTAGAAATGTCTGCACTAAAAGAACATTTTTCAATATATTCATATTATATGTGGATTTAAGGAGAGCTGAGAATTTCGTCCCAGGGATATTGTTTTACACATCACCGTTAAATCTGATGCAAACTAACGTTACTTCCGCGATGACTTCTGATTGGCTTGTCAGTATTTAAATATGTATTTCGACCAATCAGAGACGTTTAATCATATTGTCTATTTATCTCCATGTACTTAACCATGTACTTAAATAACCTTAAAAAACTATGTTAACTGGAAAAACATCAATATTGATCATTTCAAGAATGAAATGGGAAAAATTGTTGAAATGCTACCACAATTCTTACAGGCACAATATATGCAGATAAACAAAATCATAAGGTAAATATTTAGTGAAATGGGGCAATTATGAAACAACAAATACAAATAAAAGAAGCATTATCTGTTGCCGCAGTCTTGAAATTCATTATCAAACTATCACACCTGTACCTTTGAGACAAATTAAGTCCACGTCATTGGAAATACGAGACGAAAGTCATCACTAAAAAAGTCAGCGACTTGATATAACCGTTATTAAAACATAATTTGCATATGTTTTGTCGATAATATATCATAGGTGCCCAACGCGCGTTGAAGCAGGCGAAAATAGAACGTAGCCTGGATTGGAAGTCCCTATGCGATCACTTTCTGCAAATCTTTCCATCGGCTGTCATTTCTACATTGCATTACAACCATGAATAAGTGTACAGGAATGATTCTATAAGTTTGCCGTGTTATTAAAAATACGAAGTGTACATCTTCTTATTGGGTATGTAAACTACAGAGGTGTAGGGAGTGGGGGCAATAATTTCACCTGCCTGATTAGGAGGTACAATTTGGAAAATATTAAGGTAAAATTGCCAAATTTAGAATTTGGCAACATTTCCCTGAAATTTGGCAACATTGCCCTTGAAATTGAGAAACATTTGCCGGAAATTGAGAAATTTTCCCGAATATTTAAGAAATTTTGTGAAAATTTTTGGGAAATGAAAAATATTTCGGGAAAATGAGGGAAATTTCTGAAAATTGAAGGAAATTTCCTTGAAATAGAAAATGGAGACAAATTTCCTAAAAATTGAATAAAATTCCCAATTAGCAGCAAGGCTTCATGGAAGAAATTTACCACTTCAATTTTCGATTGTACCGGAAAGCTGTAAAATGAATAATTTTTCATATTTTACGCATATTTATCTTTTTTCTGGATTTGTAAACAATTTAGTTGTTGTAGTTTCTGCCTATCCGTGTATCTTTAGAACTAAAACCTTCTAAAATGATTGATTACACTTGCAGCAATACTCTTATGTATCTAAGCATTTCATGACAACATATACACGACATGATCTGTACAAATAAACAAATGCATTTTGACCGTTTCATAAACTTCGGTTTGTTTGAGTTGAAAAGTTAGCTAAATATCTTAAGTATCTGTTTGCAACAAGCTTCAAAGTGTTAATTCCTTTTACAAATATCTCACCCAATTACGTGCCTTTCAAAATGATACCAGCCAAAAGGATAAACATATCACTTGACAACCGATCAAACTCAAACTGGTTTCCACGTCAAACAATTTGTAGCATCATAAATCAGAGATAGTTTAAGAGATATGACAAAGTTTACAAGAGCGAAAACACGTCACTAAATTTTGTTTAGACAGCTTTGATCAATTTCCAAATCTGGAAAAAACACGAAGAACTAAAAACACAAATCTAATTTCCGGAATTATATTGTTCGACTAACTTTTTAATCATATTCATTTGCAGAACAAATTTCTGAACTTGCTACACCCCTGTTTCTAGGATGTAAGAACGAATCGAGTCGTCCCATGGAAATTGTTTGGCATGTCACCAGCTAATTTGATACATAGTAGTCACGTGTGTCTCTACCGCAACAGTGATTGGCTTGTCAGTATTTGTCCATTATCTCGACCAATGAGAAACGTTGGATTGCATTGCATACTTATCTTCACGTCAGCACGATATCTGGCCTTTAAAGATGTGAAACTATTCTTTATGACACAACGTTGGTGACGATATGAACTAATTTTACACAAAAAGATGATATAACTTATAATATTACAAAAATATACTATATTATGTTATAAATATTAAAGAATCCAGGCCAATGCAACCGTTCAACCTGTTAACCCTATCACCCTAACTTTTCTATATCTTCATATTTTCTACTTTTATGGTGTCACATATTTCAAACGATTAACTTTTATCGATTGGCATTAATAAGATGGTCACATGACCGTCACATGACCATGGTGGACGTATGTCTTGCCAAATAGGTCAATGTATTTTTAGCCATTTTAAGTATTTTGTAATGTTCATTCCATATAATTTAGCTACTGTTGCTTTTGTAGAGCTTTACATTATACATCCGCATATATGCAAAGTAAGAGGTGTCCCCTCTCAGCCAATCACAATTCAGAAACAAATCCAGGAGTGAACTGTACCAAAGCGTTTCCACACAGTCATCTTCATTGCAGTTAGCCATGTTTGTTTATATTCTACCATACATGTTGTTTACAGTCTCTGCTCTCAACAACTGATGCGTTTACAATTTCTCTAATTATATTCGTTGTATATTTCCATCTCAAGGTAATCTGAATTCAATATAAATTTCACGTGGGCATATCAATTATCTTGCACATAGGCACTGGACTCTTGATACAACCTGATAAAATCATGAAATATCATGTCTTCTGCGAAATTGGACAACAGCCATGATCAAATTGAAAACTTCTCCGCGAGCTATCATGATGAACCCGGATTTAAGTCCAATTTAGCTTAATCTGATTACATTTTTGTCAATTGCACGTGGCCTTCTTTCTATAAACGTAAATAAATAGGTTCATAGGAAGGGTAAATCAGGATATTTAAAAAAAATCTGAACGATCTGGTTTTCATAACCTACGTCGTAATCTGGTAATGTTGAGACCAATATTGATTAAGTATGCAAATTATGCGGAATTCTGAATGATTTGATATCGTTTACAATGTAGTTTTAGATTACATCTTTGCCTTTTGGAAATGTGTTGTCCGGTTGTAGGCCTATAAGTACCGTATCTTGTTTTGTTTTAATATAATATATACTTATGCAACTTGAGGTATTACATTTCAAAGATGTTATCAATATTGATAAGGATCAAATCGCTGACACGGCATGCATTACTCACACTTCAAATGAGAAGGGTACACAGATAGAAACAGATAAGAGACGTCCTTAACGTTACAAAATATATTGATTTTGAAGCATCATGTTTCCATAACGTATACTCATCGATGGCGTCTGAAAATGGATTCTGTATATATAATGAGCACTGATGACATGCTACGTAAGAAAATTATTCGTTGATAACAGTAAGTACTATAAGTTATTTACGCAATCTGGCAATAGTCCGTTCTTTTTCCTAACAGAACCAAAGACAGTCGATTTTCCGATTAATGAACCATTGTAGTTATTTATTGATTTGTCTGAGCCATGATCTACCACAAGGGCGCCGGCAGGGGTGTACCTTGACGTTGAGGCCAGGAGGGTGTTTGTCCAATTTGCCCGACAAAAATTTGCATTTGCTCGACTTATTAAAAGATATACATGTGTCTATATACAATCACACAATATGGAAGAGCTGGGGACAGATCACCCCCCCCCCCCAAGTGTTAAACGTGATACTGCGTAACACTGTGTGCCCGCTTACAGCTCTTGAATAGGCCTATGGGGAAAAGCCTTGGTTGGGGTGTGGGGGCTAAGCTCCGAAGATTTCTTGTTTTTGATGCTCCAAAATGGATGAAAATTAACACAAATTTCAATAATTCAATTGATGAAAAGAAGACAATTTTTATTCTAATGTTCAAATCTACTCAAGATTTTTTTTTCTTTTTTTTTCTTTTCCAGATACCATTTTTAAACAGGCAGAGGGGTAATTTACCCTCCAAATTAAATAAATTCGGGCAAAATTGTGGGCTCATGGGCAAAGCCTTGCAATTAGTTTGGGTCCAGGGGCGAAGCCCCGAAAGCTCTGAAGA
>JAIGNY010000335.1:442500-470000 GCA_020152595.1 Chiridota heheva | reverse complement strand
TTGACCATGACCTTTGACTTTCAATTATTTTTATTTGCGTTAGAATGTTAAACCCTACCCACCTACGCAATTTGTAAAGATACCCAAGCAATTCCTTCAAAAGATAAAGCCATCACCAAAAACTTGTTCCATTTGACCTGTGACCTTTGTACCCCAAAACCTTGGAGACAAAAGTTCCGGACCAGGGGTACCCGTCCACCAATTTTTGCTCATGTGCGTAGTACAATTTTTGAGTTATAAGCGACACGAAATTAATTGTTGTATACGCACGCACACACGCACCCGCACCAAAAACTTGATCCCTAACCCCTAGTATGAGGTCATCATATGAGACTCCTTGGTGGGCCTCACCAGCCCCCCTCCCCTTCCTAATATTAAGGAAGTGTCCATGTAGTGTAGGAGTTATTGGCAGTTACTTGCGTATACAGCAAAGTGACAACAATATCTCATCCCCACATGTATATGTGGGTGATAAGATAACAAAAGAATGCACCAATATTTTTGGCAAGATTTTCGTCAGAGGCAGCGGTACGTGGCACCTGGGCACATCCCCAAGGTTTTCTTGAAATTTTTAGAAAGTGCCTTTTTTGAGGGAGAAAGAGAGAGAAAGATGCCACTCTTCAGAGGGAGAAGTGCCCCTCAGTTTTCTGATATGAATTAACGTGTCCAATATATCAAAATATCCTTCAGCCCGTGCCCCCCCCCCCTCAAACACACCCACCTCTTCCCATTCCCATTCCTACGCCACTGGGCTTGCTAGAGTATGCAAGTCACACCATCAGGTCTGTGATTTGGGGCTCAGAGCAAAACTTGGGCGACGTGGGCCTAGGCCCATGTCATGAACTTACGTACCCTTCCCGATTTCCCATATATCTGTATATACTCGCCTCAGTATCTTTTTTTTTTCAAATTTCATTGAGTAATTGAAGCAAATTGTAAAATGTAATAAATCCGTCCACGTTAGTCGTCTCCGTGACTTTCAGAACTGTTATAGCAGTGATCAGATCGATTAGAGCAGTAGAGTGGTAGAATGAACATCAAATTGAAACCCAATCTCTTGCTCTAATTCAGATGGAAAAACATGTCAGACATGTAAAATAATTGCCTTGTTTTAAGCGTCAAGATTACAGCTGCCTTCCCGCTCTAAAAAAAGTAAAATTTGCCGAAGAGTCGCATTACTTTCTCCATCCCACAAGAGACCAATCAAGAATCATACAGCATGAATCTTTCGTATACTGATTTACGGCTTATGAGGTTCATAAACAGACACTTCAGAGGTTCGAAAGAATCTTTCGCTTTAAAAGGATAATTGATACTGTAAAACATGGACCATCAGGCATTTTATATGAGCATCTTTTTAACGCGTATATTCATTCTTGATAAAAAAAATAATAATAATATCTTGCAAAGATGAAAATGCTGTTTCACAAAAAGTATACATGTTATAACATTGTCAGATTGTAGAAAAGGAAAACCGGTTTCAAAGCTTTAGGGCCAAAATATTCCAATAGTACCAAATATAAAGAAATTCCACAATTATTTAATTGCTTATTATAAGCCCGAAAGGCAATGAATTAATTTTCTTTTTTTCAATTCTGCTGATATTCATCAAGTAAGTCGCAGATAAATATAAAAAGAAAATTCATGAAGTTTTTCTTCTCAACTATAGGCCTATAGATTCTGAAGTTTTCTAACAACAAATGTTTTAAACTATACGAAATATATTTTTTGAGATTTTAAAAACAGCCTTTAGAGAAAAAAAACTGATCAATCACTGAGTTCAAGATCTTTTGAAGAAAAAAAGTTGCAAAAACTTTAATCAGATTTAGAGTTAATATACACAATTACAATTGTGAAACTGTGCAAGGTGTAACGCCACTCTTCTACCGTGCTGTGATGTCATTTTCACTATAAATTTGTGATGTGTCGATCAGTCTATAGCTTCTAAAGGGGGTAATGATCAAAGAAGTTTCTTGAAGCTTTTGTTTTTCTTTTGGTGCAACTGGTTTATTCCAACTCCCTGGTCAGTCCGGCAGTATGCCTATTAATGGGAACATAAATGTTTCTATTAATGGGAACATTTTGCTACATGGAAGCCGCCATTTTGTGATATTTCCCATGATCCTTTGCTATCCTAGCGTTAAAGCCTTGTGCAATGTTACATTTTTCAAATTTGAAATATGTCTGGGCAAAATATTTTTTCTAGGGGGGAAACTTACAACCTATGAAAATACCTCCATTACTGTCATGGCTAAAACTTTGTTCACCACGCCGTTTTTGAAATATCAGATAAAATAGACACTAGAGCTAGGTTTTTAGGCGCAAAACGACCATTTTGAAAATTCAAATGTTTTTCAACACAATGAATTTTAATACTTCAAGTACATAAATTATAAACTATGACATTTTATCGTAACATCTGAACAATATGGCTGCATGACTTCAATATTCTCGTGTGTTATAAATGTTCCTATTATCAGGCATGCTGCCAGACTGTTGGTGCAATGAAACAGAGTGACAATTGAACCAATTATTAATGATAAAAAATACGACCTAAATAATTAAAATATATATATTCAAATATAAGAAAACTTCTCAACCATGACCCTGCTGAGCTCAGCTTGCATGGTATGTATTTATCAAAATTAAAATCTGACTATTTATATGCCACATATGATGTTTAACTTCTTTTCATTTTCGAGTTAACTACAAGTGACATCAAAGTGGGCTAGATCAAAAAGGTAAACCTTGTCCCTTGAATGTGGTCTTACCATTAAATTTGCGACTTTCTTTATTTTGCTTCTCAAAAATTCCATATTCATAAACCTAACTAAACGACAAATTCGATTTGCTGTTTTTGTTTTCTTGTTAATATTAATACATACTACACGACGCACAGCACCCAGCCCAGGGGGATCTGCACTTGACTGAGTACATCGTGAACTCAGAATTGCAGAAACCCTTGTCTTTAATATTTTCCTTTTTGAATGCTCACTTCATTCTTTCCCTTCAATAACAAAACCAGCAAAAAATATACTGCTCACTCGTGCCCCGCACCTCCTCTAATCATTCGGCCTTTAGGCATGTGCTATTGAGCCACTGAAAAGGTTGCAAAGTCCCCCGGGTTATAGACCTAAATCATTTTATAGGTTTTTCACACGTAAGTAAACCACCACCTCCGACGCGCTGTGGAACTCAAAATTCAACTACCGAAGCGAATTATGGTTATTTAATTAAAATATTGCGGCTGGTGGGGCCCACTCGAAAGCTGTCTTTTAATTCCAAGACTGGCAAAATATGTTAATCATATACCTGAAAATAATTTCCTTTACAGACGCAAATCATATCCCATGATATACTTTTTGACATACTGTTAGCGTGTACGGTGGATTATTACACTTTCCATACATAAAGTAGGTGTCTTGAACGTTAGGCTACAAAACTTAGGCCCATGGTTGGTGGGGTAAAATTCGTTCCAAACTTGCTATTTTACTATGTTATGTACCTTTCTTGCATTTTTTCTTATACATAGTTCTTTGAAGTTGTTTTGGTGCTCCAAAAGACAAAAATAGAAGACCCTTTATGCTTGTTTTTGCGCAAAAAGTGATTCTCAGTCGAACCTTTTAAGTTTCTATCACTTGTGTCAGGCTCGTGTTGTTTATGTTGACGTCATATTATTTCTATGGTTGTCGTACAGCTGATTGGCTAACAACTCATGTACATTGAAATAGATTCAACTAATATATAAACATTTTTATTGAACTTAGACTTTATGAAAAATCAACAAAATTTAGTTTTACTCTTAAATTAATGGCCGAATAGTTGTTCGCATCGCGAACAGAAGACTAACAGAAAAGAGATAAATTCTACCCTTTCCAAGTAAGATTCATACGGGATTATTTTGTGGATAAACAGTAAATTTGTTGTGAGCCTAGTCATAAAAGATTTCTTTATATTTGAGTGAAGAATATTATCAGGGAAGTTGTGTAAAGGTAGGACATTATGCCAAAAATAGTTTGTCTTTCATCTCCAATGGCGTGCATAGGAAAAAACAATAACCTTCGTGAGGCCGCAGATCAGTAAACAACAGCAATCACACAGTGTCAGCATACACAGACGGTTAAAGTGAAAGAAATTACGGCCAAACCATGGTAAATGATTCCATAACTAGGCAAATCCCAACCCAGTGGGAGTCGTATCCAAATTGTGGGACAGAATTGCAAGCAAACCAGGAATTCTGGTAAAATGTATGTTTTGTTTTGTGATGACTACCAGAGAGCGGCTCTCTCTCTCTGTTAGTCCAAAAGAAAAGATGGAAGTGGCTTAGCCATGTGCTACGAATACAACCTGAGGCTCTACCTATGGTGGCACTTCGATGGACCCAGGGCTTGGATGGACTGATGGACCTCACAACGCAAGAGGAAAAGAGGGAGATCACGCGAAACATGACGCAGGTCTGATGAAAAGGAGTTGAAGCCTTGAAGCGTGGTCTCAGCTGGGGCACCGCTGGAACCCTCGTGGGTGCCTCATGTGTCATCGTACCTAGGCACTATGAGAGTACAATTTTCATGAAATCTGCAATCTTGAAGAATATTGCGCTCCAAAAAGTACAATTTTCAAAAGTGGCATGGTAAAATATATGCACAATGAGTGAGTATATTTAGCCTTGACCTAATCGAGAGCAATACTTTTTTGTTTGCAAAGTTTTCAGTTAGACCTACCTGATATATTTAAATGTAGATTTCGAATTTGAAATACAAAAAACGTAACACGTTTTGATAGCAAGAAGTCATCACCTGACTACAGGATCGGCACAAAATGTGTCTGGAAAGTGTTATTTAAGGAAGCTTCTGATTCGTTATTTTCAGGCCATCCCCAGGACTGCTTACCAACAATTAGGTTGAGTACCTCCCGCAATACAACATCCATATCTCGCCCACTTGACTTAGTATGTAAACCCACACGACAATTGCAAGTGAATATTTGATCTACTTGATGAAACATGCGCTCGCTTTTTATTTTCTCTTACATGTCTTTAAGTCTTTTGCTGAAGCCGTTGAAAAGAGTATTTTTAAATTGTGGTTAATTTCAACGATAAATCATAAGGCAATCTTTGATATGTTTAAACCGGATTCTGCATAAAAGCCAGGCAGGAGATGTTACTTAAGAAATGATCGCCGTGAGAAAAACTCTTTTTCTCATACTTGCTATCCAAAACAGTGATAGAAAACGTTAGAGAGCCGCCCTCATGGCCGTACTGGCATATCTTTCTCAGGGAGAGGGAGGGGACAGTGACTTTTTGTCCAACTAAAGATCCTGACTATCAGTCCGGTAGCATGCCTATCAATGGGAACATAAATGATGTTTCTATTAATGGGAACATTTTGCTACATGGAAGCCGCCATTTTGTGATATTTTCCATGATCCTTTGTTATCCTAATATTAAAGCCTTGTGCAATGTTACAATTTTCAAATTTGAAATAAGTCTGGGAAAAATATCGTTGCTAGAGGAAACTAAAAGCTTATGAAAATACATTCATTACTATCATGTATACAACTTTTCCACTCCCATTTGATATGTTCACCACGCCGTTTTCGAAATATTAGATAGAATAGACATAGAGCTAGGCTTTTAGGCGCGAAACGGCCATCTTGAAAATGCAAATGTATTTCAACACAATGATTTTTAACATTTCAAGTACATAAATTATAATCTTTGACATTTTATCGCAACATCTAAACAATATAGCTGCATCAATACAATATTCTCGTGTTATAAATGTTCCTATTAATAGGCATGCTTCCGGACTGACTATTATCTGATTACGAAGAACAAATCGCAGTGAATCAGGATTCTGATTTCTTCAAGTCGGGCTTGGTTCAGTTATATCTTTGATTTAAACATTACATCCGATAATCCAACCTCGCTTTCCTAATTATAATCTGAAAATTAAACTTCAGCGCCCAAGAAGATTAATGTTTCATTCAGAAAACGGTACCAAATCGTTGCAGCCATATCAAAATTGGTATGTCTTATGTACGGTAAATGTTATTTCAAATGCCATGGCCAACGCGATCTTCAACAAATGTAAGGCCAAAATAAATTATGTGACGTCAAATTATGTGACTATTTGTTCTAATCTGTTTTACCAATTACATCGTAATTTAACACAAATTTGAGTTTAATTGCTGGATGGTTACTTAGAGGCAGAAATCCTTCGTGGTTCCGATACTACTTTAAATTGAAATCATTAAAAAAAAAAACGCTTTGATAATTCAAGAACTTTTTACTCTAGGTTTATGTCATATGTGGCACACAGATAGCCGATGGTCCGTAGATGTGCCCTATTGTTTTTTATGGTGACGTCATTCATGCATATTAGTGAGTAGGCGGGGCTTAGTGTAACAATCTTGAAATTCTTATATTTTAAGAACCGCATGTCTGTTTTGTTTCTTATGTGGTAGAATCATAACGTTGGCTGACGGCTGATGTGTACATGTTCATGGTATAAAAAATTGAATTTCATTGATTTGCATATTGTGGGCGGAGCTAATATGACTTTGCTGAAAAGAGCTTGTAAACACTGTATCCCAAGAACGATATACTGGATTTATGTCATATGTGGTACATTGCCCGTGGTATCTAGATGTGCTCTATTGATGCTGGTTGCGTTATCATCATGATAAAGGAAATCCGTGGGTTCCTGATGCTAACAGCATTTGAACCCCAAAAAAGCGTCTTTTTATAGCTTCAAACTGCCGCCAGATGCCCATGATGGCAGCGCAGATATAAATTCAAAACAACATAAAATCAAAAAGTGTTCAGTTGTACTTTAAGGATGGTGTAACAACAAAATATACGCTGTCCCACCGTGATATCGGTAAATTTTCCAGTGGGTGCCCCTTTTGATTAATTTTCTTGATAAAAATTAAGAAACAATAAGCAAATTAAAATACAAAGCGAAAAGAAGAAAGCCAAAAAATAACTTCTTTGCAGTATCCAGTTATCCGACATACTTAAATTCATGGCTCAGAAGTAGAAGCAATATAGTAAGTGGATGGGGCCCTTGTAATAAAGTGTGGTATTAAGCTAATGTTTCAAATAAAAGAGTTTTATAAAAATCATTTGCACATTTTAAGCTAATATGGAGGTAGTGACAACATTAGCTAAATTGATTCAAGATTGTGTGAAAATCATGAAAATAGCAGAAACTCCCATAAATGCTTAAAATTGACCATGTACAACTTTCTTAATTTTTAGGTTTTTACATGCAAATTTTGATGCAAATTTATGGGGTAAGAATGGGTATACCATTCTCTTATGTAAATCTGCGGTTTTAATAATGGGCCATAGTTGAAAGCAATTAGTTTAAAGAGGGCATGCGCGCCATGACAATCGATCAAATTGGCCTATTTTTAATGGCTTATTTCAAGCGCGAAAATTTGAACTGAATTTACTCCTTTCCGTTCAACTTTTTATTCGTAAAACCTCTGCAGGTATGATGATCAAACAGCCCATATGTGTGTTTGAACTTAGATTGTGATATCATGGCATGCCCTCTTTAATTCATTTGGGCAAATATTATGTTATTGTTCTCAAGTGTAGAAATTGTTCTCTACTGTAGAAATTGTTCTCAACTGTAGAAATTGTTCTCAAGTGTAGAAATTGTTCTCAACTGTAGAAAATTCCTTAAATGTATTTAATCGTTATGATATGGGATATATGGTGCTGTACAAGATAAACTGGTAAATGCCACATGTGCTCTGTGAATGGGGCAAGCTAAGCTATCGACTGGGCATTGTCAGTGTACCCTATGATAATCATGATTGTTTGATATGCATTACTGTATTTACTGTCTGTTATGGTTTTACAGCATATATCTTTTGTTTGTATGTTTGTTTACATAATCCTCCCTTACGGTAACTCGGCATGACTCCTTTATGAAGTACTGACGCCAAACTATTAGTCCGGTAGCATGCCTATTAATGGGAACATAAACGTTCCTATAAATGGGAACATTTTGCTACATGGAAGCCGCCATTTTGTGATATTTCCCCATGAATCTTTGCTATCCTAACGTTAAAGCCTTATGCAATGTTACAAATTTCAAATTTGAAATATGTTTGGGGAAAATATCTTTGCTTGGCTGCTTGGGGAAACTTAAAACTCATGAAAATACCATCATTACTGTCATGGCTAAAACTTTTTCACTTTCATTTGATACGTCCACCACGCCGTTTTCGAAATGTAAATAATAGACAATAGAGCTAGGCTTTTTGTTACGAAGCAGCCATTTTGAAAATTCAAAAGTTTTTCAGCACAATGATTTTTAATAATTAAAGTACATAAATTATAAACTACGATATTTTCTCGCATAATCTAAACAATAAGGCTGCATGATTTCAATATTCTTGTGTGTTATAATTGTTCCTATTGTAGACATGCTGCCGGACTGACCATACTTAGATGCTAGCTACAACAAGTCAGTCTCGTGTGTCAAACGCACAACGTTTCAGGTCTATGATTTGGGATTGCAGATGGAAAACCACAACCCAGGAAACTAGACTATAATGTTGATGTTTTTTTTTATGTCGGAGAACGGAGGAAATTAAAGAAAGATAAAAAAAATCGATTTAAATGTTTAAGAGAGTTCATCACAAATATTTTGTTTTTTCGACCACATAGGCCACGTTGGCAGGTGGTGTAATCATTCAATCGCGCTGCGATTGTTCGTCTCTTCGTAGGCTCGAGATCGGTGATGCTTGATTTGACCTGTCCAGCTGTTATCCCGTGGCCATCAATTTGTGGCCATCGATTTTGCATTCGATTTTACCCAATGAAGCAATGACCTGAAGGAAAAAGTATTGTTTTCCATGATGTAATTTTGATAACATAATTAATCTGATAATTTTGGAACAATCTTTTTATTTGTAAACAAACTAAGCGTAAACATTGACGTAACTTGTAAAACGTATAGCCCTTCCAGCTTTGCATAATTGAATACTGGTCACAAACTTTAATTTGACATGACAACAACCTGACAACCATCCGTAGTTTATATAATTCTTTACAGACATGGGTTTTCATATGACTCTCACTTAATTCATTGGACAATTTGATACAGAATTCTTCCAAAATTTGTGTTGATTGTATTAGCAGAAATTGAAAAAAAAAAGGAAATATGGTATTCGTTCTCATCAGCTCATGTTCTTGCTCGTAAAAATTGCTTAACTTGTAATGACGTCACTCCCAGAACAAAATTTTTTCCGACACTTTTACATGACGCAAACACCATTGGCCTAGTGTTATCGTGTGTGTTCCTTGGAATTTGACGTATTTACAATAGGAGTAGAATTTTTTTTCAACAATACTATTCTTACCAAGCTGTTATTTTCTTAAACATAGGCATATTTAAATAAGTCATATCTTCAAGTTTCATAAAAATATTTCATCGCTTTTCGAAATGCCGTGTGATCTGGCCTAAGTGTATCAAAGCCCATGTCTTACGTTAGGCCTAATACTGAAACTTGTAAGTTTATGAAGTTAAACATGACGGCATTAATTATTTTTCTTAATTTGACATTTTACACGATAATATCATATATTGTATGCACATTTTTGTCATAGATTTCAAATGTAGCAACAATTATCACGATGTATAAGTTCTTACAATAGAAACAAGAAAGCAATCCACGGAGCTGCTGATCTCATCACCTTAAGCATACAGCATAATGGGATAAATAGCTAACAAGGTCACTCAGCTCTGTGACTTTTGATGGACTGCACTGCCCATGTGAGCTTGAGTACAAGAAGACATTGAGACAGGCTTGGCTATCTTGTTGATGGATTGTACTGCCCATGCGAGTACAAACCGACTTTTGACCTTTTGACCCCAGAGTCTACGAGACACAAATTAATGTACTAAGATATCATGGTACAACATAGGGTTGGTATAGGTCTTGTACTTTTTGAGTTTATAATGCCGCAAAACTGTACAAATTAGTACATAAGTACCCCTAAAATCATATATTAAAACTGTGACCTCTCACCCTTGACCATAATTACTAAACATTTTCACATTTATCGTACCCTACTGTATGATACCATTTATGCTCAAGTAACACGTACCATTCCATAACTATAGAAGAGATGGTGAAAAAGATCAATAGCTTTCTGACCTCCAACCTTTTGACCTCAGAGTCTACACAAATTTATGTATTAAGGTATCATGGTGCAACATTGGGTTGTTAAAGGTCTTGTACTTTTTTAGTTTAGGAATCAAAAAAATGTTGCATAAAAAACACTTATTTACCCATTGACCCATGACCTTTGACCTCCAATTATTGTAAGTTTTGTTAGAATGTTAAACCTTACCACCTTTGCAATTTGTAAAGATACCAAGTAATTCCTTCAAAAGATACAGCCATCACCCAAAACTTCTCCCATTTGACCAGTGATGTTTGACCTTTGTACCCAAAACCTTGGAGACAAAAAAGTTTTGTGCCAGGGGTATCCTTCCGCCAATTTTGGTTCATGTGTGTAATACATTTTTCGAGTTATACGCGACACAAAATTACATATACAAATATATATACATATATATATATATATATATATATATATATATATATATATATATATATATATATATATATATATATATATATATATATATATATATATATATATATATATATATATATATATCTATATCTATATCTATATATATATATATATATATATATATATATATATATATATATATATATATATATATATACATATTTACATATATATATATATACATATATTATATTTATATATATTATATATATATATATTATATATATATATTATGTATATTCATATCATATATATATCTATATCTATATATTTATATATATATATATATATGTGTGTGTGTGTGTGTGTGTGTGTGCACCCCCCACATACACATACACACACGCACACACAAACAAACGGACAGACGCAAAAATCACTAAATTTTGTCCCGTTCCAATTTTTTTTGACCCTTAACCCCTAATATGAACTCAACATATGAGACCCTGGAGGGATCCCAGCAGCTCCCTGATATTAAGGGGGTGGCCATGTTGTATAGGAGGTACAGGCAGTTCTTTGCCTATACAGCACGCACAGTGACTACAATATCTCATCCCCACATATATGTATATGTGGGTGAAGAGATAGTTATTGGTTGAAACCAAAATACGTTCCAAATTACGTTCCTGCTCGGCAGCCGCCTAACAGTAAATTCTAAATGTTAAAATTGCTATTGACTTGATACAATGATTTGTTCCAAAATGAAATTTTCAAGTCGCGATTTTAATGGGATTTCAAAGTTTTGACTCCCCTTTTAATTATTGCAAACATTTACATCTATACTAAAAACATTTATTTACATCAGAAACGGCCTGATATATCAATATCAATGTCTTCTGAAGAACAGGAATTGCGACGCAAAGGAGAAATATTGCTTTTGGAATTAGCACTGTATTTGTATGTATGTTCGAGTTCGCTGATGAGATCGTTCTGGGAGTGACGTCACACATCGCTCAGTCGTTTTTATTTCTTCAACATTGCTTGGCTCGTTTCGATTTTTGATGGAATATCATGTTTTTGATATAGAGTGATTTCATCACGTGACTCTAACTCATTTGAAAGAAATTTTGCCGGAAAGCATTGTTGCGTTTCACGCATCTTCACACAGCTCAGTCACATCATACGAACAACAAACATACTACATGCTAACCTACCAGTACCAATTTAGCGAATTATACTAACAACAATTTTCGTTGGCGGCGGCGATTTTACTTCATATTTTTCTAATGTTTTATATATTCACAGGGTATACGAAGAGCAACTTTTACGTGAACGTCATCAGATTGTTCGTTATACGCAGACAAAGCCTACATACTAGGCATAAAGTGCTCACTGTAAACCCTATACCGAAGGTTGAAATATGTTGCGTCGTACATCAGTAACCCACCTCGAACGTCGATTAGGATCAGATGGAAATCAAGAAAACGTCTTTTTATTCCCCGGCACACGTATATTAGTCTATCAACGGCACAGCAAGATACCGGCATCATAATCTCACAAAGATTATCTTATATAACAACATGCAAGCGTTTATAACTCGAAATAAGTGTACAGCAAACGATCGTTCTCGCCCCGACAAAATGGCGATGTAAACAAAGTCACGTGACCTCATGACGTCAGTTGAAACACCCTAATCAATGAAGTATGCAAAACTGTTATGAACTCAATTTGTATTTGTTCGTGTCATGCCCGCTTTAAAGAATAAATAATCGCTTTTTATCGGACAGTCAGATGAATTTTGTTTTCGGAAGAAGGCGAAAGGTGAGAGTGATGACATTCTACACTCATGTGGAAAATAATAATGCAAAATCCAGATATAAGAAGATATAAAAAAGTATGAACTATTGGAATCAGCGATTTGTATTTATCTATAGCCTGACAGCAGGGTGCTTCTAGGGATTGACCCTATGTGTGTGTGATTGCTGGGCCCTATGATTGATTTCCAGAAGAAACCCAAACCACCTTTGGTTTTAAGAATAAAGATATAGATGTTTTGTTTAGATCGCCAGAGGGAGAGAGACCATACTATTCTAAACACACCCAAGACCGCAATTATCCGCAAACTCATTTTTGGGGGGACCTATAGGCTGCATTGAAATTTCAGATATCAAAAAAATTTTACAAAGAGACGCCACCGCGTTGGAAGCTCTGAGAGAGAAAGATCGTCCACTTTTTATTTCTATAATAAGAAAATAAGACAAAAGGGATCAAAGTGCCACCTCAAAGTACCTACAAAACATATAATGATTGCTCAAATACCTCATGTACTTTTTATTTTAATTGGTTACCCTTCGTGTAAAATTGAATAGTTGCCCCTTGCAGCCTTGTCACGGTATAAAATATCCAGGATTGCCCACCAGTATTACATTTTTTGCAAAAGTGGTGGGCAGAATGAAGTGACAGGTGGGACATGCAAAAAAGGCCTGCATGTAGGCCTACGTAACATCCACTGGTTATTTCTGCAAATAGAGTGGTTCGCTCTGTTGTAGAGCGTCCGCCCTTTCATCCGGTGGCCCGGGGTCGATCCTGGATCTGATCATGCCACAGACAAAAAATGGCACCCGCTGCTTTCTCGTCTGGTGCTCGACATTTAGAGGAAAGAATAGAGTAATAATATCATGTGGTTGTTGTGTGATTGTGGTTGTAGCGGGCATTGCCTCGACCCATCATAGTCCACGGGAACTTGAGCTCGGTGTGTATGGAGGCTTGATATTTGTAAGCGATGTGGTATTTTGGTGAATAGCGCCTCTAAATGTCCTGCTGGTAAAACGATTACATATGTGGCCTAAAATATTCAGTACGTCATAGGTAGCTGGAATAATGGGTGTAGGAAAAATAATCTTATCAGGAGGGGTACACATGGTCTAGACCTACTCTAGAACTTCTCTTTGTATTGATATTAAATAAAATATTTGACACTTTTGTTGAAAAACGTAACAACAACGTAAAGGAAGAGTATGCAGTCCCAGCTAGGGCAGAGATTACCAATTAAGGTCTGCATTGTTACACGTATGCAACTTATAAGCAGATTACGATGCAGGCTTGGTGAACGTATTACGTAACGCTGTTTCATCTTGATCCAAAGCTATCTTGCCGTGGTATGCTTCTATTGGACCATGGAGCTATTAATATCTCCATGATTGGACTAATTGACCAAAAAAGTAAATAGTGATGAAGGTAGGATGGTGCTAGATTTTTCCCAATTAATTGAGCAGCTGAGGGAGGACGACTATTAGATACACGTGTCATAAAACCAAATCATTATCATTTTCATCAAACCTTTGAAAAAATAGGTCAATGCCAAAACTGCAGCCCTTTAAAGGACCTACTTGTAAACATGGCTGTCATCTTGAGCCCCTCAGCAGTCTGCTATACCCGTTGCTTCGCTCGCTCTCCTCCCCTTCCCGCCCTCTACCATAAATTCAAGAAAAATATGTCAACTCCCAATGTTTTGTTTTCATGTATAAACAATTCAAGAAATCTCAGTCCATACAGTTTTTCACAATCTCTGGCATAGACAGCGCGGGGGTAAGAAAAGTGGGGAGCGCACGGGATCCCAAATATATTTAAAAGAGGGCGGAGCCAGAGGGAGCGGATGGGCCATGGCTCCCTGAGATTTTTCCGATAATACTTTTTTTACCATGAGATAATTCTTAGTCACGGTGTACGTAAATTTTCAAGTTTTGGAAAAATTCATTCAACGTTTGGGAAGTCTTTTTCAATCTTTAGGATATTTCCTTCTAGTGCAATTTTCGGACAATTTCCTTTATTTGAGGGGGAGGGGGAGGGAATTTTCAGTAAATTTCCTTCAATGTTTGAAAAATGTCCTATATTTTGGGGGAGTTTTCCTTCGATTTTCAGTAAAAATTTCATTTAATGTTTGGAAATTTCCTTCACTTAGGCCAATTTTTTTTTCAATTTCCGGGAAATTTTCGCGAAAATTAAAATAACTTTCAATCTTTTATAAATTTCCTTCATTCTCGTATATTTTTTAGAAAAAATATCTCTCTCAATGTTTGGGAAATTTCTTTCATTCTCGTTCAATTTTCGGGAAATTTCCTTATCTAAGGGCAATTTTTTTTTTTTCTTCTTTCAATTTCAGGTAAATTTTCTTCAATTTTCGGCAAATTGCCTTCAATATGGAGCAATGTTTGTCAGTTTTATTTAAGTTTTCTTCAATTTTTGGAAAATTTACTTCAACACTTTAATGTGTGGGATATCTCTTCTTCGATTTACGATCAATTTTCATCAGTTGTCGGTAAACTTCCTTCAATGTTTGGGAAATGTCTTTTAATTTTGGGCGATTTCCTTCATTCTCGGCGTGTAGTTTTCTTCAATTTTCGGACAATTTCCTTTATTTGGGGGACATTTTTCTTTATTTCTTAGTTCATTTTCTTCAATTTTTAGTTAAATTATCTCCATGTTTGAAAATTTTCCTTTATTATTGGGCAGTTTTTTTTCTTTCGATTTTCGGTAAAAAAAATTCAATTTTTCTTCGATTTTTTGGCAATTTTTAGTGAAATTTCCTTCATTTTGGAGCACTTTTTCTTCAATTTAGGTGTTTTCTTCAATTTTTTGGAAATTTTCTTTGATTTTCCGTAAATTTTCATCCATTATCAGGAAATGTTGCCAAATTTTACTAAAACTTTTTTCATCTTTTTGTTAATAATTTCCTAATTTTCCATATTTAGAAAAAATCTTTCAGGGAGGACCTTTCTCTCTACTTTCCGCCTGTACTGTTGTAAAACCATGCACCTTTGTCCCAATCGTGTCAAAACTGCTAATAAAACACATTATCACATCATCCCTGGTTTGGTTTGGCTTGCCTTCACCACAGTGGCGTAAACGGCATTAAAAAGTGAGGGGGTCCGAGAAGGTCCTAGACCCCCTACCATGACAAAGTCTTCGAATTTTGCCCAAATCTGAGAGTAATTTTCTTTTTTAAAAGCAAACAAAAAAATCCTAATTTTTAAACATTTCCTCTAAAAAGTGTGGGGGGGGGCGGCTACGCCACTGGCCCCATGACATTTTATCCTGGCTACGCCCCTGATTTAAAAGCACCTCCGATCTGCCCCCAAAACATCAGAATTGCATTAAAATTTTGTTATCAGAAGAGGGTGTGTGTGGGTGGGATGCACGTTCCAAATGTCCCCTATAAACGCCCGCTCAACAATCGTAGTTTGTAGGCATATGGTCTTACCTTATCTCTTGGCTGCCAGACATCCAGCCCAAACTCGCGTTTTGACCCTTGACCCGCACACGGGATCTCCAACGTCTGCCCCTTCCGTGGGCTACCCAACACATTAACCGTGGAATTGTTATTTTCCATTAACATTTATGAGGCACATATATTCAAAAACTGCGATAATCAGGCAAAATATCTCCCACGAAAATCAACCACTACGACAATTGATACACAGTATACACTCCTTGCAATTCTATATAGATAGATAGTTGTATTTGATATAAACGTATTCCCCACTAACTATCCGAGAAATAGTGCTCCCAAATTTGTCAAAATGTCATAAAAGCAATCAATTATCTAGAAATGGCAAAATACGACACTTCCAAATCTTTACCCAATAAGAATTAATATCATAGAGAACTCAAATATCACAATCAAATGAAACGAGGGTGGGCTTAAAATCAGATTTTGCACCCGGTTGCTCTAAGAACGTATATTTGACTGTTTCCAGCACAAAACTATACACCAACGTCTGATACGCGTGGGCAGTTAATAAAATCCCACGAAAACTAATCGTACTCGATAGCTTGATGAACAATTATAGAGTTCTCATTCATCTCAAATGGACGAGCAAGGTTTGCAAATTATGCTACAGTGTGGTCACAAACACAAAACATTAAGTCCATCCAATGAAATTAAGGTTCGAGGTCAGTAACTAATCATTAAAACCCTGAAGTTCGTGCAATGAATCTTTATTTGACGTGAATGAAATATTCAGCTGCCTTTTTTCTTAGCTTCTCTTCGCTTTTGCTCCAAAAGTTCTGCCCGCCATTTTGAAGCAGGCGTCTCTCGGTATGTTTTCGGCAATCTTCGTTAATGAATTCCGGTCTTCACCCAAAGCTTATTTAGATAGCATATCCAGGTAGCATATATCCTTTGGCTGTAATATTTTTAACCACGCCAGTATTTAATAAAGAACTGTATGAAATTATAACTATTTCTCTTTCTGTGGGTTTACATCGGTATATTCTTCTTACCCTACATACTCCTTATTGCCATGTATAAACTACATATAGTTTAATATATCACCTTCAATTTGTCAAGAAGTTTTCTGTACAAGAAATCAAACCAGCACTCTAAAATGAACATCGGAAGCGAACCACATTATGTCGTTGTAAACGTAAGTGCTATTAGGCCTATACATTTGTCTTTATGCATGAGGAAAAACATTATGCAAATGAAAACAAAGTGAAAGGTAATTGTTTGCCACGCATAGTGATGTATAGTGATGTTTTCATTTCTTTGAATTTGCAGGCCCAGGTATTTGAGTATTGACAGATTGAAAAATATATAAATATCTCATTTGATATTACGTATTTTTAATACTTTCGTACACTTGACCCCATCTTTATCAAGCAGTCAAGTTTGGGATAATCCATCCTAAATCAGTTAATTATTTATCAATATACAAGATTTTTCTTCTCTCAAACTTTTAAAGGATTATAATACCGCGATCAAACATCTTCAACTTACAGGGCGTAGGCACCAAGGGAACCAGGGGGCCAAGGCCCCCAAATTTTTAATTCAGGGTGGGAGCAAGTACCATCTTTGCCACCAATAATGAACGTCTGACAAATTGAATTTGAAGAGTCAGATTCCCTCACATCTTTTCTTATTCCAACGAAATAATTTTTGGGAAATTTCCTTTAATTTCGTAAAATTTGCTTAAATTTTCGAGAAATTTGCCTAAATTTTCGAGATTTTTTTTTCAATTTTCGGAAGTTTGTGATGTTGCCATTTTCTCCTAAAATTTTCAATAATTTTTTCTCCAAATTTTCTTCCTACCACCACCCTCCCCCTTATTGCAAATAGTTTTGTGATATAATTGGCCGTATATATTACTATGGGTTTGTTGAACACTTGATAAATCAAATCCCCCTCTCCTTCCAAATTTGAAATATCTTCCCACGCCGCTGTCTCATATAAAGAAAGGAATATAAATGGGAATACAATTTTTTTTTAAATCTTCTTTGTCAAGGAGGTATTTAAGTTGACCAATTTGCAGCTTTAATCATGATATGTGTCCAAAAGACCGAAATCTGTCTATTTGTGACATCACAACCTCACAAGTACTCAAAAATGTTTATGAATTTAATTCAAACATTTTCTTAGATTCTCGCACTTAAATACATGGGATATGACAGATGAGCATTAAAACAGACGACCAGAAGATTTGAAATTCTGATAAACAAATATCCAGTAATAATCCAGTTTTCGTCGAAAAAAAACAAAAAACATGCGCTTAATTTTTAAATTCCAACCTCTAAAGACTCTCATGGAAAAGTACAAGACTTGCGCATTACGGGCTTGCAGGCATTACGGGCTTGCATGCATTACGGGCTTGTAGGCATTTCGGGCTTGCAGGCATTGCATTACGGGCTTGCAGGCATTGCGGACTTGCATGCATTACGGGCTTGCAAGCCTGACAGGCTTGCACTCACAGATTGGTCCACAAATATTCGTATTAAATAATTCATATCCCATACAGAGTATGTCATAATTTAAGTTTTGCTCCAAATGCTATTCATACCCAACAATTTGGCAAGGATTAGGTTAAGGTCAGGAGAATCACGGTCTGTCTTTTGATTCGAGCAAACTAGTCTTATCTTTCTATCAAATGATGGGCCCATGCCATAATGACTTCACATGTCAGTTTCATATCTTAAAAGTTACGATGACATACAGATGCAACTTTAGCTTAAATAATTCAAAGGACCATTACAGCCTAACACACTCATTACAATCAGTTAAACACTGACCGTTTTACAGCATTTTCAATTGGGCTTATTGCGCAAAACCTGATTCCATCCGGACATTTCAAAGTTACATTTACACTTACTTATAGGGCTACATCAGCAAAGAAGAAATAAAACTTCAGACTTGTTCAAACTGAAGAACACATTTTAAAGAATTACTGTGTTTATCTAAAGACATCACAATGTTCGCCCGAATCCTAAAATCTTGAAATTTTGATTGACCATAACTGAGAAACTACAGAAGCTTTTTCAAACATTTAATGAGCATTTTACTCAGAATTTAATGTTCTTTCACTATTGTCAAAATACATTTTAAAAAGATAGCCATACCCAGTGGCGTATTCATTGGGAGGTCAGGGGCAACTTCCCTCCCCATCCCCCCTTCCTCTCCTAGCGAAATTCCGTATGTAAAATATAGGTAGCGGGATATACTATTATATAATATGCTATACATATTAGGGAAATGAAATATGAAAAATGAATGTATAAGGTTAAATATCTAAATATCTGCCAAATTTGGTGATGACTGTTCCTATCGAAACAAAATCTTCAATTTTCAGAAAATTTCTTTCACTTTCTGACAATTTTCTTTGATTTTCGGGTATTTTTTTCGATTTTTGGGCAATTGTCTTCAATTTTCGGGTAGTTTTTTTTTTTTTTTTTTAGTTGTTTTGTTTTCAATTTCCCTTATTTTCGAGAATCTTCTTCGATTTTCGGCAATTTCTTTAATTTTGGCTAATTTTCTTTCATTTTCGGGAAAGTTTATCATTTTAGAAATTTTTGTAAACAGTCAGTTACACAAATTTCTAATAATTTTACAAATATTTCTAAAACTTTACCAAATTTTGCAATACTTTTATCACAAATTTCCTTAATTTTTAGCTGATAATCTTACCTCCCAACTAGGAAGGTGAAATCATCTTCACACCCCACATCCTATAATGCCTCTGGGTACACCCATTTTCCGATAATTAATGTTCCCTCCCCCTCCCCCTCCCTGGCAATGAAAGCTGGAAACGCCACTGCACATACCCAATATCAATTACAGACACGACATCTTTAGCAGCCTTCAAATTGCTCACCCTGCCTGTGTTTTTCAGTTTTTACGCTGATCACATTGTTGAAGATATAGTAAATTTGTTTAGCTTAGTCTGACAAATATTACAGACTAGCAAAGGATGTTTATTATGGATTTAAAAACAATTACTAAAATAGACTAATCAATGTGTTGTTGGCAACAAAAATCAATTCAATAAATTAGTTATGTTTTAATCAATGGGTATCATTGTTGAAATATTGATTCGGTCGTGGAAGGGATATTACGTCGCCAACGCTATGGCAACGTTTGACACATATTTAGATAAACTTTATCTTTTTTTTTTTGAGGAATAGGAAGAATATTTCTGTCAATTTGCATTTTCATATAAATAATAAAGGACGAAAAAAGAAACAAACTGAGGAAAAACCATGTTGATATCCAGGGGCGTCGCGAGCGTCGACATTGTGTGTGTGTGGGGGGAGGGGGTCAACTGGGGTCAACTAAATTTGACCGCATTTTTTACTTCAAAATGCCCGAATTTTAGATAAAATGGTTTTCACATAATTCTATAACAATATTTAGTACAAGTTATGTATTTTGAAGGGTCCGGAATGGGGCATGGGGATGAGGAACAGGGATGAAGACTTTTTTTCTGTGTTATTTTTTATTTAAATTTTTTGTTTATCATTATTATTATTTCTTTGCTTTTCAAAATTTGCAGTCAAGATTTTGAAATGAAATTTTAGATTATGATTCAAATCAAAATGAATGACCAGGGGAGGGGGATCCAATGGGGGAGGGGGTATGCACCCTCCTTTGGTGGCAAGGTGCCCAAATTTTCCATATAAATGTGCCCTTGTATGTATGTCATTGTGATGTGTCCAACTCTACACTCCGCCACCGCCCTCATCCGATGCTCACCAAATAAAACGCCTTTTTTTAGTCTATCTGTCTATAGAATTTGATGTCCATAATGAAAATTTAGACCACAGAAATCGATATGTGATTCTCCCGTCAGTTTAAGCTATTCAAAGCCAAAAAAGTTTCCGGAGTTTGCTCATCTGCCCATGGATCCTCGTGGGCAGATTGAAATTCTTTGAAATTCCAGGTGCTTATTATTCTTTTAGAATTCAAAAAGGCACTTTCACAACAAAAAGGAGGTTTGTTTTTGATATAAAAGGGCAAGAAACTATGAAATTCCAGATGCTTATTATTCCATTAGACAGTTAGATTTCATAAGGGCAGTTTTTCAACAAGAGGGGGTTTGTCCGAGCTTCGGGCATGCTGCATCATCTGAATTCTGGATAAACGATAAATGATAACTGATTAAGTTGTTGAACAAAGTGAATCACTGCCAATTTGATCAAATGGACAATTTAAAAACAAATTGCAGCAATTTAAGCATTTTTCTGCGATTTTTAATCAAATTTGGGCAATTATTTAACAGAAGTTTGGCAATTTTCAACCAAATTCAGGCAATTTGTAATAAATCTGAACGATTTTCAACCAAATTTAGGCTATTAAAAAGAAAAAAAGGGTGGCTTTTAGTCAAATTAGGGCATTTTTAGCAAATTTCGGCGTTTTTTTAAACCAAAATTGGGCAATTTTAAACCAAATTAAAGACAGTGCGGTAAGGCTTCAGCTCTCTCATCTAGCGTCCCGGGTTCGATTCCTGGTGGGTCTCCAACCAGTGCTCAAGCTACTAGTTGATAAATATTCCAATGGAGGTCTCTTCTATACCTTGGTAAACCTACCAACCAAATTATGGCGATTTTGTTTGTTTTTTAAACAAGAAATGCATTTCTTTTCCGAATATGTGTAGAAAAATGTCTTACTGGAATATTTTCATCACATAGTTTACTTACGGAATTTCGCCGGGGGAAGGTGGCAATTTAGTTTCCCTCTGACCCCCGATTGAAAAAGCCATGCACTGCCAGGCCCGCAGTCAGAACTTTTCTAGGGAAGGGGTACAAATACTGTGACTCATGTCTCCAAAAACCGTTTAATTATTTTTTCGTTTGACTTCACTCGCAAGGGGAAAGAGACCTTTCCAAGAGAGGGAAGGTGCGTAGGAAGGGGTCTCTCTTGGTCGGGGAGGGCGTAGACACCAAAAAAAATCCGCTCACCTCAATTTTTAAGCAAATTTGGGCGATGAGGCTACTTTTTTTCTTCAAATTTGGGCAAGTTTTAAGCAAATTTGGTCAATTTAACCAATTTTGTCAATTTAACAAAGTTTGGGCTCTTTTTAGACGACGACGAGTGAACACACAATTACAATGACGGGGTCGTCGCCTGCGTATTCGGTTATGATAGTACAAATGCTATCACGAAACGCTTAATACGACCCGGACGAGAACACAGGTACGACGTACGGACAGATATAACATCGACAACCAAGTCAATGTCCACGGCCTTTGATAACCAGTTGTGGTACACTGGCGTGTCTACTCAACCCAGGCTTGAACCCAGGGCCTCGTGGGCTGTAGACGTTTAATAGTCAGGCGATTTTTTAACAATATATGGGCGACTTGTAACCAAATTCGGACAAATTTTGACCAAACTTGAGCGATTTTTAACAGTTCAGGAGAAGTTCTCCTCTAATGGAGAAAACTATTTTCTCATGAAGAGGGGAAAATCTCAGATGCCATTTTGAAGATTACCCATGATGCCTCTAACGAAACAGCATAACGCTATGGCACAGGTCTTGAATGAAATCTAGAAATTTTATAATCATGTAGGTCAATTTCATTTTTGCATTTTCAAAATCTATACTTATTTATCTACAAATTATCCGGTTCCCAAATGAACATCCACCACGCCGTTTAAGAGATATTTAATGACAAACTTACAAATTCTGGCGTGTTTTCGCTGGAGATTATCGAAGTAACGCAGACACCATCCAGTACCAAACAAGAAAGAGAATGTCCATTGCACAAACAGGTATGCACACAAGGCAGCCTGGTCACTTCGCAAATACAATGACCGCATATAAGCTAATTAAAAAACCGTAGGTCAAAGCACTTGTAAATGGAATCCGAAAGTTACATAATCTGATAATTTACATAGGTTTTCCCCTCTTCAGGGGAAAATAATTTTTCTCCTGAAGACTGGAAGAGGAGAATTTACCGAACTGTTTAACCAAATTTGGGAGATTTTTTATCAAAATTTGCCCAATCTTTAACCCAATTATTGCGACTTTTAACCAAATTTGGGCAATTTTTAATCAAAATTAGGTGATTGCTACAGTTAGCAATTTTAGCCATTTTAAAGCAAATTTGGGCCATCTTTAGCCAAATTTGGGCCATATTTTTAAACAAATTTGGGACATTTCGTACCAAATTTGGGCCACAATTTTAAACTAAATTTGGTCGACACCTAAATATGGTCAGATGGTAGAAAATAATTTCTTATTATCTACGAGGAATTTTACGATATCGGGATGATAATTTTACTAATGTTGCCATGTTTCAAATTCGTGGTGGGTTGTCCAAGAAAAAGATGGCTCGACCGGGAAAGCAAAACCCCGTAAGAAGGGAAACTCGCCCGGGTAGCTAAAAAGCTTTATGTAATTCTTTATATATCTTTCCAATATATCTCATCCTGAAAATGATGACAAAGTCTATTCCTGCTAAATTTTGGTCAAAGGTATGGTCAACAATTAGAAAACGTTTGGTTAAAATTCCTTTCCATTTTTAGCAATTAAAAAAAAAAAGGGTTTACATAAGGAAATGCCGTATACAACGTAAGAAGCGTGATTCGAAAAAGTCGGGAAATTTTAGTGCCGGATTTGGAAAAATCGGGTATTTTAAGACCATGATTCGGAAAAAACGAGAAGTTTGATAACATTTTTTGGAATGATCGGAAAATTTGATATCATGACTTCAAATCTGATTCGGAAACAGAAGAATTAAGAACACTATTTGAAAAAATCGGAAAATGTTATAAACTGATTCGATAAAATTGGGAAGTTTTATAACATTTTTTGGAAGATTAGGAAATTTCAGGTGTTGGCTCCAAAAAGATGGAATATACGATTTGGGAAGAAATTATCATTGGTCACTGGAAAAAAATAAAGCTTCGCTACAGCTCTTTCAATAATCCACACGTTTTGCCCAAATTTTCAACTCATTTTGCCCGAATTTTTAGAATGTTGGGGTGTGTACCACCCCTACATTCCCCGGTCGCGACGCCCCTATTGATGTTTTATTCAGTTGAGTTAATGCATTTCGAAGATTCACCAGTTTGTTGAAAAGTGACTGCATGTCATAATTAGAGATGCTTCAATTACCTTATTGCAACATATAGTACATATTGCGATACGGTATTGAACTTACTTTTGTGTGGGGTGGGGTGGGTGGTTTGGTGAGTGGGTTGGTTGGTTGGTGGATAAGGGGTGGGTGCATGGGTGGGTTTGTGGGTATATGGGTGGGTGGGTATATGGGTGGGTGAGTATATGGGTGGGTGAGTATATGGGTGGGTGAGTGTATGGGTGGGTGGGTGTATGGGTGGGTGGGTGTATAGGTAGGTGGGTGGGTGTATGGATGGATGTATGGGTGGGTGAGTGAATGGGTGGGTGGTGAGTGTACACAATGTGTTTCCTGAGAAACCACAGAACCTATCAGGTTGAACTTGTCAGAGGTCAAATAGTTGATTAAAAAGGTAAATTTGTGTTGTGCTTCCTAGAAAAAGCATAAAAATATTAAGTTAATACTTGGTGGGATAGTAAAAGACGATATAGGGTTGTGTTTCACACAAAATGGAACATTTCACCTAAAGGTCAATGGTCAGAGGTCAAATAGTTAATTTCAAATGGTAAGTTTTGGTCGATCACGTGTAATTGAAAAACCGTAAGTGTAATTGGGTTTTTACTTGGTGGGTTGATTAAGGATGATGTAAAGTTGTGTCTCTGAAAAGATGTGATATTTCGCTTAAAGGTCAAATAATAATGGTAAACTATGTGCTGCATTTCGTTGGAAAAACGTAATTGCTATTTTATTGATCCTCGATGGGTTGGTGTCAAAGTTTGTTACTTGGTGGGTTCGTTGAGAGTGATGCAAAGCTAGTCCTGCACATGATGGGATATGTCATTTAAAGGTCAAAGGTTAAATGAGCTATTTGAAAATAGTTATTTTTGTGTTGCGCTTCCTGGGATAACCGTAAGTGATATTGGCTCGGTACCTGGTGGGTTAATGGAAGGTGATGTAGGGTTATGTCCCGCACAAATGGGACACTTCATGTTAAGTCAAATAATTGATTTAGAATTGTAAATTTTGGTTGGTCGCGTGTTATGCATATAGCGCAAGTGCAATTGCGTTGTTATTTCGTGGGTTGATGAAAGATGATGTAAAGTTGTGTCTCGCAAAAGATGTAATATGTCACATAAAATATCAAAGGTCTGAGCTCAAATGATAAATTATGTGTTGCATTTCTTTGGAAAAGCGTAATTGCAATTGTGTTGATCCTTGGTGGAGGTTGTTATACTTGTTGGGTTGGTAGTGAGTGGTGCAGGGTTATGTCTCACATGAAATAGGATATGTCACTTAAATTTCAAAGGTCAGGGGTCAAATATTTGATTAAAAGTAGTAAATTATGTGTCGCCCTTCCTTAGAAAACTGAGTCATTAGTTGTTGTGCTCCTTAAAAATTTCAAACATTTAGACCCGACCTGATAAATAAAGCAGGCCGGGTCAGACTTTTTCTCTTTATTCTGAAAACCACAAGTAATTAGAATCAAATTCCCTTATCAATGGCCCCATTGTATTTGTTCTCCTGGTTGAGCAGTTATTTTAAGTAAAAAAAGTGATCTCATTATTTGCTACAGTAAGTTAGTGGTCATAATTTACTGGATCAAATTTTTAAGGAAAAGGACAAGTCATGTGATATTGGATTGGTTCGTGGACGGTGCTATAGGGCTGTTCCTCGTTTAAAATGTGATATGTCACTTGAAGGTCAAAGGTCAAATAATTGATTTAAAATGTGGTAAATTTTGGTCGGCTGCTTGTCATGAAATAAACATAGCTGCAATTTGGTTGTTACTTGGTGGGTTGATGAAGGATGATGAAAAGGTGTTTTACACAAAATATGCACGTGACATACATGCCCATTAAAGGTCAATAGTTAGTGGTCAAATAATAATGATGAATTTTGGGTTGCATTTCGTTAAAAAAGTCTAATTGCTATTATATTGTCGAATTTTGGTTTTTCAGGAATCAAAAGAAAAAGTCAAAAACCTTCACCCAGCAATTTTTGTTCACTCAGAGAAATTTTACAAAACTCTGTAGTTTTTTTGCATAAACGGTATAATACCAGATTACCAGTCAATATTATCACTTAGGATGAGAGGAAAACTCTTGATACACATAAAAAAAAAAAAACAATGCAAAAAAACAAAACAGTTCATACAGTAGATTTAATTCCTTGATTTGTATATTTCTTTCTGTCTTCGGTAACCAGCACAAAATAGAATCACAACATTGATAAAGTTAACGAAATATTATCCAGGTGTTAATCCTTCGATGTACAACGTTTGCTTCCGTACTCGCAACTTTTGTTCTTTTTCCGTTCTGATGAAACTCTGCTACATTTAAAAATTGCTCTGTAGCGCTGGTAGAAGACACGCCTACTTGAAAAAAAGCCAATCAGTGTAAAACATGCGCAATGAATAACCAATGGGAAAATTACGTCGTTATTTTAAACGTGGAGTCTATGAGAATTACCTTAATCAATTAGCAAGCTGATTTAAAATGAGATGACACATCTACAATATTTCTGAGAAAAGACAGAATATAAGCCTTTCATTGATCAAATAGCCTACTTTCCGTCGGCTTTAAAACAAGGCATAAGTTAGTAATTACCGTGAGAATCAAAATCTCTCTTTCTTTGATACTGCTTTAAACGGGTGATGAAACACTGATTTTCTGATGGTTGAAGGCAAAATATGCTCTGCTATATACCACAATATTGATCCCTAACTCTTTGGTGGAGGTTGTTACTTGGTGGGATGGTGGAGGGTCATTCGGGGTTATATCCCACATAATGGCTAGGTCATTGAAAGGTCAAATATTAGAGGTCAAATAGTTGAGTAAAATAACAAATTTTGTGTTGCGCTAATTCCTAAAAAAAATTAAGTGATATTGGGTTGGTACTTGGTACTTGGAAGGTTGGTACTTGGAAGGTTGGTACTTGGTGGGTTGGTACTTGGTGGGTTGGTACTTGGTGGGTTGGCACTTGGTGGGTTGGTACTTGGTTGGTTGATACTTGGTGGGTTGGCACTTGGTACTTGGTTGGTTGATACTTGGTGGGTTGGTACTTGGTGGGTTGGTACTTGGTGGGTTGGTACTTGGTGGGTTGATACTTAATGGGTTGGTACTTGGTGGGTTAGTACTTGGTACTTGGTGGGTTGGCACTTGGTGGGTTGATACTTGAAGGGCTGGTACTTGGTGGGTTGGTACTTGGTGGGTTGATACTTGGTGGGTTGGTACTTGGTTGGTTGATACTTGGTGGGTTGGTACTTGGTGGGTTGATACTTGGTGGGTTGGTACTTGGTGGGCTGATACTTGGTGAAATGGTACTTGGTGGGTTGGTACTTGGTGGGTTGGCTGAATGCGATATAGGGTTGTGTTGCTAGCTTGATATAGCTAGGCCAGAACATAATGAGACATGTCAATTAAAGGTCAAAGGTCAGATGTCAAATAGTGGTAAGTTTTGGTCGGTCGCAAGTCATGAAAAAACTTTAAGTACAATTGGACTGTTACTTGGGGTGGGTTGATGATGACGGGGGATAAAAAAAACTTGCGTACTGCTCTTGATAGGTCATGTCACTAAAGGGTCAAAGGGCATA